>JAZKJV010002390.1:0-458937 GCA_037367405.1 Ottelia alismoides | reverse complement strand
TTCCCTACGGTTCGATCGCCACCGTTGGATCACAAGATCCAACGGGTGGAGACCTCGTCTCCTACCTCCAGGCGTCCCTCTCCCCCACGTCCCTTGCCTTGCGGGAGGGGCGCCCCCTTCCTATTTTGGGATGCACGTCGGCCATCTCCTCCGACCGCTGACACCTCCACGACATTCCCCACTCAACCCTCTCCCTCGACAGCTCCCTCAAGCTCCACCACCTCCACCATACTCGCCCCACGACTACCACCAACCTCGCCACTCCACCAGCCAGACCACCTCCTTCTCCTTATAAATACGCCACCTCCGGCGCCGTTCATCCCCATCCGCCACTCCAGAGAGCTTCCCTAAGCTCTGATCTTCCAGTTGGTGACATCAATTTGGCGATTCATCGAGCGGCGAAGGGCTTCTTCTCCGGCGAGATCCACGGCAGCTCCGCCGTGTCGCAGCCGCTCCTCCGAGTAGTTGCACAAGCTCGGGACCCTACTCGATCCCTCGAGCGACGACCCTGGAACTCCCATCTGAGCTCCAATTCCCAGGTAACCCCCTCCATTCCTCCGCCGATCTACTTCTTTATTTTCTTGTTTCTTCTCCGATTTTATTCGGCATCCACTATCACTTCTCGCCTCCTTTCCATCTCGCCGAGCTTCGCGTCGAAGTTCCGTTCCCGCTGAACCCTCCGCATCTTCCGACGACGCACAGCACCTCCATCGACTTCCAGCTCCGCCATTTGGCCGGAGCCCCATCTCCAGACGACCTCCGTCACCCTAAGGCCTCGCCGATCACCATAACATTTCCACGAACACTTGCACGCCTCGGCTATCGCTTCTAACTCCTGCAGGTTCACATTCCTTCACTGGCTGGAGCCTCACCGGAGCTCCCTTCGAGCTTCGTCTCCAGCGAGCTTCAGTCCACCTCTGCCGCTCCGGAGACCATCAGGACCTTCGCCGCCGCACCACGAGACTTTTGGGATAGCTCCGACAAGTCGGAGAGCTTCATCGACTCGAGGAAGGACGGGCGGAGCAAAGGGCCATTTCGCCGGAGCCCCGCCATCTCCTCCGCAGGCGGCGGAGGAACATCGGAGCAGACGAGCAGCCACCGTTCGATCACATCGATCGAACGGCCCCCACATCGCCACGTGTCCTCCCATCGCAGCAGCTTTCCACCGTCGATCGTGCCTCTGATCCAGCGGTCCGCAGCGAGCCACGTCTCCGTCTTCCTCGAGCCCCAGAGGCCGTTGGATTATTCATCGATCCAAAGGTCCGAGTTCACGCCACGCGTCGTCACCGACAACCCTCGGATCAATCTCTATCCGAGGGCCTTCATTACGCCCACGTGACCCAGTCGCCCGAACCTCTTCTCCAAATCTAGGCTCGGGCGACCCGAAGCTACATCGAGCCGCAGTCCGAACCTCCAGAGCGTCCGAGCCTTCTCCAAGCCTCCGCAGCCATCCCGAGCCTAGGCCGCCCACGTGAGGAGCACGTGCGGCCTGGGTTAATTGCACAGAGGCCCCTGAAGCTTTCTGAAATTACAAAAGAGGTCCCTGTGAAGCAGACCCCACGTGAGGAGCACGTGTCCCTTGGAGAAATTGCATAAGAGTCCACCATATTATCGGTAATTGCATTTTAGTCCCTGTCAGCATATTTGTTTTATTGAAATTTTAATTTCCAGTATTGCATCTACACCCCTGTGTTTGCACGTGTCCCTAGAGTGCATTTTTCATCATTTTGAAATTCTAAAAATTGCATGTTGTTGGAAATTTTGTCCTCTGTCTATTAGTACACGTGTCTGATTTTTGTAGGCTTATTTGAATTATCAATGAATTAATTGGTGCATTGTTGAATATTTTGCCCAGTGATGCCTTTTGATTTTTAATAAATTATCTGTGCCTTCAAAAATTATCAAAAATTCACAGTAGCTTAAGGACACCATTTTAACACATCATAAAAATTTCATAGCATTTGCACGCATATCGAGGCTAAATAAATTGTTTAGTGATTTTCTTAAATTAATTTTAATAAATTCATTTCACGGTGGAATTAAGTGTCTGTCAATTTTCCTAGATCCCTGATTATTAGAGCCCCCTAGGATAATTTTAGTTCTTGAGAAAATTGTGATTTTGATATTTATTAAAAATTAAATACTGAAAATCACTCTGTCTGTTAATTTAATTCACAGTAAATTCATTTTGAGTCGAAAAATTCAAAAAAATTAGTGTAGGTCATTTTCATCATAATAACTATCTGGCCAATTTTCATTATTTTTGGACTTAATTTGATACATTAATTAAATCGCACATTTAAATTGGCCTGCATTGTCTGCATACGTCTGCATAAAAATTAAAAGACCCAAAAAAATACTCCTTGAAAATCAACGCTTGAATAATTGCTAAAATATGACCTAAGGAGACAGTTGCCTCCCTGAGTTCGACCTTGGACTTCACCAAGTAAAAAAATTTGCCGCTTGAAATTAACTCGAATCTAATTAAAGTGGTTTTTGATTAGCCCTCTCGTAGCCGACTGCAACGAACGACATCTAATTAATTTGGACATTAATTTGACCGAATTAACTAAGGGTGCGGGATAGCTCGTCACCTGGGTCGAATTCGATGAGGCATAATATCAAAACTTCGATTTTGGTACAAGAAAGAAATCCCGAAAAATTAACTATTTTCTTGATTTTACAAAAGACTCATAAAAGACTTAAAACTGACTCGATATTGTAAAAATCAAATCGAAGAATGATACGATAGAAAATCATGAAAAATACAAGAAATGTTTCTTGGGTATGTGTGAAACTACCTTAAAAATTTGAGAAGAAAATACAACAAGACTGATGTCCAAACTACCCCTACAAGTCAGGGGTACAAATGCAAGAAAAAGTTATTAATGTCTGTTATAAAATGGTCCCTACTCAGGGACTAAATTACAAAGAAAAGTAAAATTATTACATTAGGTCCCTATGTAGGGACCTAAATGCAATATCTGGAGTGGCTGGAATTCTGAATCTTTGCTGGGTCTAATATGTAAATATTCTACCGGTTCGTTTTAAATGGCCTTGATTAGATCCGATCCCACGATCTGACCGTCAATGTCAGACACGTGGCAGACAACTGTGCACCTGGTGATGTTCTTAGTTTTCTTTAGCCCTTGCGCAGCTAACGAATGTAGGTACCTCCTCCGATTTCTTCCGATGAATGTCGTCGATCTCTGACCTCCGGTAGGGCCAGAGGGGTGACTTCTTCACCCCTCGAGCTCGCCTGCAAAGGGACTGGCTTAAAGGTAGCAGATGCGGCGGTGATTTACACCGGTGAAGATGACCATTTCGGCTGATCCTGGAAGATGATAATGCGACTTCAATTTTAATTGTTCTTCGATCTTGGAAGCTCCAGATGGAATTGTTACACTCAAGATGTAAGGATGGAACCTCCAAACAAACCTTTTCTTGCTTGATTTATACGCAATCGGCCAACAAACTCAAGATATTGCAGATCTAATGAAAACTTTCCAACAAATGTAAAGCACAGGTTATGTGATGAAATGAAGGGAATCGAGTTGATTTGAATTGAATTTGAAGGAATGTGCAAGGTTGGCGTCTACTTAGATGAGTAGAGGTTCCTAATGACATGTTTAGTTAAGCTAATGCGGGCACAAGGATCGAGAAATAAAATGGGAAAAGTAATGAAGGAGCTCACCTGGGAATGAGGTTGTATGAACCTCGATGGCTGCTCGACGGGCGGTGATGGCCGGAGCTCTACGCGATGCGATGGCGGCGATGCAAGGCATCCGATCAATCTCGTATTCATCATGCTAAAAGCCGTAAATAAACCCCCGGCTTAATCAATCCAATAAAAATCACCTTTAAATCCCTATTTTTATCCTGTATTATATTGTACATAATTTACCATTAATTTATTGTATTTAATATCCTTTATTTTTCTTGTAACTATTTTATCTTCAAAAACCCCTAAAATTAGGTAGAATAATTGTGCATAAATCACTGACCCTTAAAAATACTAAAAAATACAAAAACATCTCAAAACCACAAAATCAGTGTTTTTATCTCCCTAAAAATACCCCCAAAAATACATTTTGTACAAATGACCTCTTTTGGATTTTTGACCAACATAAAAGTTGTAGATCTCGTCAAGACGAGCAACTTTCATGTTTTGACTTTTTCCAAATTCGGCCTCTAACTATTTCTTTTCTATTTTTCTTTGTAATTATTCTCTGAATTTCTTATTGGGTCACGTGGTGCTCTCTGGAGCATCCACGTGGCCTCCTTCCCCCTCTCGACACCCGACCCTCTACTGGGCCGTTGGATCACGCCATCCCCGCCTACATCTCCGCCGTCCATCACCGCCTTGTTCTCAACCGTCGATTTGATCTCCTGATCTGATCTCGACCGCTCCTTCCGCCTTCACACCAGCCGTCTGATCACTTCCTCATCCATCGCCTATCAACTAGCCACGTCACCCATTCATCTTCGACCGTTCGATCCCACCATCTCCCAATCACATCCACTCCTTCTCGCCATACCATCAACCACCCGATCAGATCAACGGATCTAATCTGACCCGACCATCCGCGCTCACATCTCAACCGTTGGATCGTGGGATCCAACGACCACCTGGTCATCTTCTTCCTCCCATTGTCCCCCTCCGCAGACGTTACGACACGTGAAACCTCCGCCCCTTCCATTTTTGGATGGCACCTCAGACCTTCCCTCTTCGTCGTAACGCCACCACCGTCTTCCCCGTTCCTCCGCCATCCTCGCGCCATCATCAAACCCCTCGTCATTACTCCCCTCACCATTAACACCCGCGTTCAAAAACACCTCGCATGACTGAAACCTCCAACTATCCTCCGCCTATTTAACCCTCTCCTCCGTCGCTTCCGACCCTCGTCCACCATTTTTGGGTTTGACCCTAGCCTCCTCCGCCACTCCGGTGACAGCGGAGGGGCGGAATGTAGCGGCGAAGATGGATCTCTCCTGGTGTCGACCCACGGCCGCATTGGCCGTGTCCTGGTGTCTTTGCGCACCACTGAGCTCGCTGGAGAAGGCTGACCAGCTGGGCGACGACCGGAGTGCCCCCAGGGTGCTCAACCCCAAGCCAAGACCGCTGCCAACTCCTCGCTCCGGCGAGGAGACTTTTTCTTGTAATTTCTCCGAATTATTCCGCTACCTCAAGTCACCTCCAACCTCATCTGATCCACCTACTCGTTTCGCAACATCACCATCATTCTCGCGACACCCTTCGACCACCACCATTCCCTTCTCCGCAGTCTCGTCCACCCGCCGCCATCTCCTCCTCTGCTCCGGCAGGGAAGAAGCCCTGGTCCCTGATGAATCCACATTTCATCATCTTTATTCTATCATTTTGCATTAAAAACCCTAGTAAATGCCTGTAAATACCTTTTATTTCAGCATCTTAGCATTCATGCATGTGTATCTCATTAGTGTGTAAAATACTGTAATTAAAGCCAAAATTATAGAATAAATAAAAGAAAAGAAAAAGAATAAAATATTGTAAATATTTTATGACCCGAAACCCCCGAGACCTAGGCATCTTGATGAATAGGTCGATAAGGAATAAAGTAGGGGGAGATAAGGGCCAAATACCTATATTATTCTATTCATTCTTTATTCATTTTGGGACCTATTTTTGGTTCCACTTTTTACTCATCAAATAAAGAAACTTTGTACATGAAAGGTGTAGATAATATTACAAGGAAAAATACAAAATTGATTTCACAGAAAAAGAATGTACAGATAAAAAGTTATAGTCTGAATAAGAACCCAGAATCCCAACTTCCCAGACCCGTATCTCACAACTGACAACTCCAAATCAGCATACTCACCTTTAATTGTATATAGAATAAAATAATCTATCCAATGGCGGTGGTTTCGCATTTGGCGGAGCTACGGTTTGAAAGTTGAGTTTTGGACCCACATTGTATAAGTGTACAGATTAAAATATTCAATTTATTATTTATTCATTATTTTTATATTCTTATATTTTTATAATGTTGTAAATATCACTTATAATAATTATGGGTATTAAAATCAGAATAAAAATGTAAAATTATACCTGTACTTATACCTATACAACACATACTTGCATTTTATTAAATACACAAAACACCTCAATAAAATTAGATAAAAATATTCTAAGTGTATAAAAGTATTTTATAATTTTACAAAATAAGAAATAAAAATAATAAAATTAAAATACACAAAATAAAAATAAAATACTTAAATACATAGGTATTATACCTATATAGGGATAAAAAGTAAACTTATAAAAAATATACTTCATAAAAATAATTAAAAATCATAATAAAATACTACATAAAATAACGAATATTTTTTATTAAATAATCATAATTTAATTCGATTGTTTTCTAATTTTAAATGAATTAATAAAAGATTAATCAGGGTTTTTCCTGGTTGGTCCACGTAGACCAACCAGGCTTCAGCCCCAGTTGACTTAGGTCAACTGGTCGCCCTACCCCCTGTAGCCCTTCTCAGGCCTGGTTTTTGGCCGCATTTGGCGGATTTTTCTAGGCCGAGACTTGCACCATTTTGCCTCAAATCCTCCTGCATTCTTCCTCCCCTACCAACCATCTTGCCTGCCTTGCGATTACCTTGGAGATCGCATCAATGAGGCGCCCCAGATCTCTTGATCTTCGGACCCCTGTCACCTCGGGTCAAACCCGATATAAGCAACCCCCCTACTTTGAATTCAAATCGAGTCCCCTTGGTCCACCCCTCTCCGCCTCTCTGGTGCTCTGAGCCTGGAGGTGACAGCTCCACCGCGAGCTTCTCAGCCAGGGCGAACGAGGTCGAGGACGACTCCAGCACCTCCCGCAAGACTGGCGGTCGAGGTATCTTCTTCCCTCTGGCTCTAGCCATTGAGGCCTCCTTCCACCATTTATTTCTTGCTCATTAGCCTAGCCGTAGTCTTAGGAACATTAGCCCCCAAAAAACTTTGAGTTTCATCGATTCATTCGCCAAATCATACCCCCTCGCCGGAGCGCACCTCCGGCCAACCATCGCCGCTTCGCTCCACGCACCCCCACGTCCATCCAAGGGTCCAGGCAGTTTGCCCTGGACCCCTTGACTACTTTCGCAGGTCAACGCGCACTTGATAGTGCCTGGAGGCGAGTTTTGAAGCTCGCCGGAGCTCTCGAAGCCCCCGCAGCTCCGCCAGCCGCCCGCGAGCACTACGGCCCTCGCCGTGGACTTTTGGCGCCTCCAGGAGGAAGAGGAGACCAGCAGGAGCCTCCATGCCCGTTTTGACACCCAATCTTCACCGGAGGAAGGAGATCCGGGACGGCGAAGTTCGCCCTCGCCGGCATCCGGCGTTGTTCTTGGTCTCAGTCTCCCTGCCGTTGGATCGTGGAGGTCTCCCAGTTTGCACAGCCACCGTCCGATCGTCCTTCGCCTCGACCGTCCGATCAACCAAGGAGGATCTAATCCAGGCCGTGCATCGTCGAAGCGCCATCGGCCGTCCGCAGCGCGCCACGTGGATAAGTGGCACCCTCTACGCCGTTGGATCCGCGCGCCGAGGGTATTTTGCACCTGAACCCTCGTGCATTTTGTATTTACGTTTTAGTCTATAAACTTTCCTCTGTAGTTTAATTATTTTGTAAATTTTGCAAAAAGACCCTCGAACTTTCTGTATTTGCATATAGGTCCTCCGCCACGTCACCTCACGTGACCTGTACACGTGAGGCGAAGGCATTTTGCATAGAGGCCCTCGGTCTTTGTTTGATTTCGTTTCAGTACCAAAACTTGGATATTCAGTGTTATATTTTTGGGAATTTTACAAGTTAGCCCCTGGGTTTTTGAAATTTACCTTTCAGTCCTCGCCAGGCGCGTGCAAGTCATGCAACCTGGTGGGAAAATTGCTAAGATACCCAGGCGGGTTTTGTAATTGAATTTTGGTCCTATAAATTGAATATTCAGTTCAAACTTTTGTGGAAAATTGCATGTATGCCCCTGGATGTTCTGATATTTGCACTTATACCCCTGCCAGGCCTAATTAATGTTTAGGTGCTTGTTCTAATTATTTAAATTATCATTTCGCTTCCAAAAATTCCACAAAAATAAGTTTAAGCTCCTGTACACTTGTTCTTCCACGCTACATTTTTAGTTTTTTCATTTATTTTATTTTTATATTTATTAAAAATCAAAAACATGCTTTTTGCCTACTGTCTAGCGTAGAAAATGCCAAAAAATATTAAAACATCTCGAAAAATTCCAAAAAAATTCCCTAGTGTCTATTTTACCATATTTTAGTGTCAACCCAAAATCACTAATAATCTTAAAAGAAAATCCTTAAAATTTTGAAAATACTTAAAAATTTCAAAAAAAATCTATAAAATTGTAGAAAACTCCAAAAATTATAAACTCAAGTCCTGTAGTCTCCTGTTTTTATTATCTTTATTTGAAAAAATAGTGTGAAAAATTTTGTGGCTGTTTGCTAATTTTAATTCCTATTTCACTCACAGCCAGTACACCTTTCACTGTTTTCCCTTATTTCAGTATTTAAAAATACCAAAAATAGTTTGAAAAATACCCAAAAATCACAAAAACAGTAAAAAACTCTAAAAATATCAAAAATATTTTATCTCTGAATTTTTGGCTATTTTTGCATCCTTTTATAAATATTTTATCTTGTCTTTAATTACTTTGCCTTTATTTTCCAATATTAAAAAGAAGAAACAAAAATATAAAATATAAAATTATAAAAATCAAAAAATTAAAAACCCCAAAATACAAAATTAAAAATTAAATTAAAAAAATTAAAAATTAAAAACCCACAAAAATCTTTGCTTGCTTAGTGTAGACACTTCACATTCACTTATGCACATTTGTTTGAATTACCCTGTTTGCTCCCTGTGTTCGAACTCTCTGCATACTTGACTGCTATACACCTTTTGTGCAGAGTTAAAAATAAATTTTAACTCCACATTTATTTCTAATTGTTGATCTTTAGTGTGGTTAATTGTTGATTAAATACACTTTATTGTGGGTCGCCGCATCGACATCGGTTGTCTCCGCCTTGTGTGAGACATACTCTTTAGACCTACGATAATTTGTGTTAATCAAATGGTGCCGTTGCCGGGGAGCAACAACGAGTAGTTTACATTTTTGTTTGCTTGTGATTGTTGTCTACCATAGCTTCAGTTATCTCTCTTGCACTTTTGATACATATATTGATTGAGCTATTCTGACCATCCTTTCTTGTCTTCTTGCGAGGGACCGCGGAGCAAGGCGGATCGCCTAGGTGACCCGAAGCAACCTTGGGAAGCGGAGCCGGCCTTCTTAAGTCAAGCCGGTAGGAGAGAGCAGGAGGAGTGAGAGAGAGTGGTAGATTAGTTGCATTTTATTTTTGTGAGAGAGTGACCTATTAAATTGTAATAATACAGGTACTTGGACACTTGGACTCTTGGACACCTCCGGGCCTAATTTCCGGGTGTTTGTTCACCTGGGGGCTCACCGCGGTTTTTGACGAGTTTTCACCACTGTCATTTGCCGGTTTTGATTTCATTTTCACTTTCTTTTGTGGATTGAGCCCTTAGTTTTAGGCCTGCTTGATCGATTAAATTAGGTCCAAACACACTAATAACCTTTGCATATACCTATAGTTCGTACTTGGACTTAGTTTAATTAAACAGTTAGCTCCCTTTCTTAGATCCGCCGCGCCGCGAGCCCTCCCCATCAAGCGCTACTCCTGAACTCGATGTGTCGAGAAGAGGAGGGGAGGGTCTAGACCGGACTCTTAGGATCGACGATCGGTGGTTGACTTGTGGTTCTTCACGCTAGCAGTTGCCTACCTTAGGACGATTTCCGCATTGCATATCGGCATATAGATTAGGTTTATAAATTTCTGCTTTGCATCCCGCATGGAGAGAGCTGGGATTCGCTGTAAGTCTTCTTACTTTGCATCCATCATTTAGGCACAAAGGTGAGATTTCCATCTTTGTGTCGACTTGCATGGCTTTTCCGACTCTATTCTCCCTCTGTTTTTGGACAAAGTAGGATCAAGAAAATACAAAAATCGTTAGGCGCTTGTTTGAATCTACTCAAAAGAAGCGATAACACCAAAAAAATTAAAAAAGGGACTGCTAATAAAACCTTGTCCAAAAATAAAATTGGTAATTGGATTCATTGATTGGGGAGAGTAACACCCTCACTTGTTTTCAGGTTGCATGGGAAGGTCTCCTTCCAAGTGAGGTGAGCGCTTCGTAAGGATTAGAGCCAAAATCCCAGCTTGTGGCTGCCTTGTGTATCGCCTGGATTTCCGAAGTATTGGCGCTTCTATCGTACGTGGACGAGTAGGGCTTGGTCAACATTGGTCTCTCTATTGTGTAGAGCATCGACCTTGTCCGAAGTATCGAGCCTAGGCCACGCCTTGACGGGGGTGTCTGTCTCATCGTCTCACGCCCGAGTAGGTTCTTGCACGCTCACGGGTGATTCCGTTGCGAGCGAGTTCCGAAGTATCGATTTCGCCTATTGGCTTCCTCTCTTATTCTTTGGCTGAGTAGGGATCCAGGAAGGGTTACAAGGACCTCAAAAAGCGCAAGCTACAGGTTACTGATGAATCCACATTTCATCATCTTTATTCTATCATTTTGGAACCAAAAACCCTAGCAAATGCCTGTAAATAGCATTAAAATCATCATCTTAGCATCCATGCATGTGCATTATATTAGTGTATAAAATACTGTAATTAAGGCCAAAATTATAGAATAAATAAAAAAAAGAAAAAGAATAAAATATTGTAAATATTTTATGACCCGAAACCCCGAGACCTAGGCATCTTGATGAATAGGTCGACAAGGAATAAAGTAGGGGGAGATAAGGGCCAAAAACACCAATACTTTTTCTATCCATTCTTTATTCATTTTGGGACCTATTTTTGGTTCCACTTTTTATACATCAAATAAAGAAACTTTGTACATAAAAGTTGTAGATAATTCTATAAAGAAAAATACAAAATTGATTTCACTGAAAAATAATGTACAGATAAAAAGTTATGGTCTGAATAAAAATCCAGAATGCCAACTTCCCAGACCCGTATCTCACCAATAAAAACTCCAAATGCAGCCTACTCACCTTTAATTGTATATAGAATAAAATAATCTATCCAATGGTGGTGGTTTCGCATTTGGCGGAGTTACGGTTTGAAAGTTGAGTTTCTGACCCCCATTGTATACTTGTACAGATTAAAATATTCAATTCATTCTTTATTCATTATTCTTGCGTGTTTATATTTTTATAATTATGTATATATTACTTATAATATATATGTACATTAAAACCAGAATAAAAATGCAAAGAAATCACAAAATAAAAATACTTGTATAAAGGATACATAGGTATACTGCCTATACATATACCTATACAAATAATACTTGTATTTTATTAAATATACAAAACATATCAGAAAAATAAAATAAAAATATATTTATGTACATAAAAGTACTTTATGTTTTTATAAAATAATAAGCAAAAATAATAACAATAAAATACACAAAATAAAATTAAAATACTAAAATACATAGGTAATATACCTATATAGGGCTAAAAAGTAAACTTGTAAAAATATGTACCGTAAAAATAAATAAAAATCATAATTAAATACTACATAAAATAACGAACATTTTTTATTTTATAATCATAATTTAATCCTATTTATTTCTATTTTTAAATGAATTAACAAAGCATTTTCTTTATCTTTTCCCTGGTTGGTCCACGTGGACCAACCAGGCGCCTCGGACTGTTGACCGGCGGGTCAACAGTCCATCCTTCACCCTTCACGTGTTGGTGCACCTCGTTTTTCACCCAATTTCACCCTTTTTTCGAGGTTGCGCCGCTCGTCCTTCATCCTCGCTTCCTTCTTGGAAGTTGATCACTGTAGACCCGTCTCCATCGCCGTTTCCTTAGATCTCCTTAGATCTGCTCGTCTCGCCCGTGACTCCCCCTCGAAGTCACGCCCTCAACTCCCTTCAAATACAAACCCCCATATCCCTTTCTCGGGTTGAACCGCAAATCATCCAGCTCCTTCCCCCCTTGGAGTCGCTCTAGCACCGTGGAGGTGACAGCTCCAGGTCTACATCTTCGAGGAGGCGGATTCGCTCGAGTTGGGCGCGTTCCACCCCCACCTCCGGCGGGTGTCCCCGTGAGGTACTCACCCTTTGGCTCTTGGCCATCGAGGCTGTTCTTTGCTTCGTTTCATTCCCTTCACGTTCCTCATAGATCCTGGATCATTTCCCCCATCTTTCCGCGTTGAATCGATCACGTCATCACCTCATCGATCACCTCACCGGAGCGCAACTCCGGCGAGCCCCTATCTCGCCCTTCATTCCACTTCGAGAGCCACCTGAGGTCGAGGCACTTTGCCCTCGACCTCCTTAACCTTTTTGTGCAGGTGTTGGAGTGTTCTGACGCATCTGGAGCCCTTTTGACCCTTCACCGGAGCATCTGGAGCACTGCATCTTCCGCGTCGCCGCTGAAGAGCTCCGCCGATCGCCTCGCCATTCCATCGGTTCCAGACGACAGAGGAGACTCCCAGCAACCTTCAGGGCCCTTTTTGGAGCTCAATCATCGCCAGAGCGCGTCGCCATCGCCGGGAGAAGGTCGCCACGGCGGTCCTTCTTCCCTGTTCTTCCACCAAGCGTCGCAGCCGTCCGATCAAGGAGAGGCCCCAGTTCTGACGTGGACCGTCTGATTGCCTTCGCCAGCCACCGTTGGATCTCATCCGAGATCAGATCTCAGCGGTCCACGGGCGAACCGTCATCGCGCTCGGAGGAGTTGCCACGTGGATAAGTGGCGTGCCCCACGCCGCTGGATCGCGCCTGAAGCCCAACCGTTGGATGTCCGCCACGTGTCAGCGCCTTCGCCAACGTCGTCGGATCGCCTATACGAGGGTATTTTGCATCTACACCCTCGCATCTCTTTGTATTTAGTATTTAATATTCAAACTTTTGTCTGTCGTATACTAGTTTTGTAATATTTGCATAAAGACCCCTAAACTTTGCTTATTTGCACCCAGGTCCTTCGCCACGTCACCTCACGTGACCTGTACACGTGAGGTGTGGGCATTTTGCAGAGGGACCCTCGGTCATTTGTGTATTTCATTTTAGTACTTAAACTTTCGTATCACATGTAAACTTTTTGGATATTTTGCGAGTAGGCCCCTAGGGTTTCATGATATTACACTTTAGTCCGCGCCAGGCGCGTGCGAGTCACGCACCCTGATGGGAAAATTGCTACCGTACCCAGGCGGGTTCTGTAATTGTATTTCGGTGCTAAAAATTAAATATTCAGTTCAATATTTTGTGGAAAATTGCGTGCATGCCCCTGGATGTTTTGTAAATTGCCTTTATACCCCTGCCAGGCTTATTTATTAATTGGATGCTTGTTGTATTTATTTGAATGATCATTTTAAGTTCAAAAATCCCACAAAAATCGGCTTAAGCTCCTGGTAACTTGTACTTGCACGCCATATTTTCACATTGCATTTTTATTGCATTTTCACATTTATTAAAAATTAAAAACATGCATTTATTTCACCGTTTGCATTAGAAAACCCATAAAAATTATAAAAACGTTTTGAAAAATTCCAAAAAAATTACCTAGTGTCTATTTTATCCTATTTTAGTGTCAGTCCAAAAATCACTAAAAATCTCAAAAGAAAAACCTTAAAAATTCGAAAAGACTCAAAAACTTCCAAAAAATATATAAAATCAAGGAAAACTCCAAAAAATACAAACTCAGGTTCTGTTTGTTCCTCATTTTGTTCTTTTTATTCGAAAAATAGTGTGAAAAATTTTGATTACTGGTTGCTATTTTTAAATCCCATTTTACTTACAGCCAACACTTTTTCTACTGTTTTTCCCTTATTTCAGCATTTTAAAATACCAAAAACACCTTGAAAAATCCCCAAAAATCACAAAAACAGTAGAAAACCACAAAAATACCAAAAAGATTTTATTTCTGAATTTTTGGTCATTTTTGCACATTTTTATAAATACTTTATCTTGCCTTTTATTACTTTGCTTATATTTTCCAATATTGAAAAAAGAAAAGAAAAAAAATATATATAAAATATAAAATATAAAAATCAGAAAATAAAAATCAAAATACAAAATTAAAAAAAAAATAATAATAAAAAATTTAAAAATTAAAAACCCACAAAATTGTCTTTGCTTGCTTGCTTAGTGTAGACACATCACACACTCACTTGAGCACATTCTTGTGAATTACCCTGCTTGCTCCCTGTGTTCGAACTCTCTGCATACTTGTCACTATACACCATTTGTGCAGAGTTAAAAATAAATTTTGACTCCACATCAGTTCTAATTTATTGATCTTCAGTGTGGGTTAATTGTTGACTTTAATCGAGATTTGAGTGGTTGACACTTCGACTGAGTTCACGCTTTGTGTTGAACTTAAGACCACCTGATTTCGGTTATATCAAATGGTGCCGTTGCCGGGGAGCAACAGCGAGTAGTTTACATTTTGATTAACTGTGTGTTTGTTTACCATAGCATTATTTTCCATCTCTTACATTTTTGATATATCTTGTTGAGCTATCTGACCATCTCTTTTCTTATCTTCTTGCGAGGGACCGCGGAGCGAGGCGGATTGCTTAGGTGATCCGGAGCATCCTTGGGAAGCGGAGCCGGCCTTCTTGGGCCAAGCCGGCAGGAGAGAGCAGGAGGAGAGAAAGAGTGATTAGTTAGATTGCATTTTTCTGTGAGAGAGTGACTTTTATAAGTTGTAATAATACAGGTAAATTCGGACTTGGACACTACCGGGCCTAATTTCCGGGTGTTTGTTCACCCGGGGGCTCACCGCGGTTTTTGACGAGTTTTCCTCGCTTGTCATTTTCCGGTTTTGTTTTCCTTTTTCATTTCTTTTGTGGATTGAGCTCTTAGTTCTAGGTCCTGCTTGATTCGATTAACTTAGGTCCAAACACACTAATAACCTTTGCATGTACCTATAGCTCGTATTTGGACTTAGTTAAAAATTAAACAGTTAGCCCCCTTTCTTAGATCCGCCGCGCCGCGAGCCCTCTCCATCAAGCGCTACTCCTGAACTCGATGTGTCGAGAAGAGGAGGAGAGGGTCTAGACCGGACTCTTAGGATCGACGATAGGAGGTTGACTTGTGGTTCTTCACGCTAGCAGTTGCCTGTTCTAGGACGATTTCCGTTGTGCATATCGGCATATAGATTAGGTTTAAAAATTCTGCTTTGCATCCCGCATGGAGAGAGCTGGGATTCGCTGTAAGTCTTCTAACTTGGCATCCATCATTTAGGCACAAAGGTGAGATTTCCATCTTTGTGTCAACTTGCACGGCTTTTCCGACTCTACTCTCCCTCTGTTTTTGGACAAAGTAGGATCAAGAAAATACAAAAACCGTTAGGCGCTTGTTTGAATCTACTCAAAAGAAGCGATAACACCAAAAAATTTAAAAAAGGGACTGCTAAGAAAACTTGACCAAAAATAAAATCGGTAATTGGATTCATTGCTTGGGGAGAGTAACACCCTCACTTGTATTCAGGTTGCATGGGAAGGTCTCCTTCCAAGTGAGGTGAGCGCTTCGTAAGGATTAGAGCCAAAAACCCAGCTTGTGGCTGCCTTGTGTATCGCCTGGATTTCCGAAGTATTGGCGCTTCTATCGTACGTGGACGAGTAGGGCTTGGTCAACATTGGTGACTCTCTATTGTGTAGAGCATCGACCTTGTCCGAAGTATCGAGCCTAGGCCACGCCTTCACGGGGGTGTCTGTCTCATCGTCTCGCGTCCGAGTAGGTTCTTGCACGCTCACGGGTGATTCCGTTGCGAGCGAGTTCCGAAGTATCGGTTTCGCCTATTGGCTTCCTCTCTTATTCTTTGGCTGAGTAGGGATCCAGGAAGGGTTACAAGGACCTCAAAAAGTGCAAGCTACAGGTTACACAGGAGGAGGACAAGTACGGGATACTCTTCCGGCAGTACTCTCTCTCCTTTAGGCGTAGCGTTCTAAGGACTCGTGAAAAGATAAATTCTTGAATCAAGCTAAAATTGACAAGATAAAAGCCGAACCTTCACGGCTTCACGTGTTGAGTTGGTGAACTCACCCCTGCTTTGTGTCTGATTGCTAGATTTGTTTAGGTCAAGATCAAAAACACCGCACAATCGTGCGCAATTTTGGTTGCATCTCATTTCACTCTTCTTCTTCTACATTCCCTCTGCTCTTACCAATAATCAAGATGATGGGACGGAGATCTCTTAGGCCGACTTTGTCGGCACCGCTATCCCGCACTCCGCCTTATTCATCTAGGAATACCTCGGAGAGTCCGCTCTCCGAGCCTGAGTTTACATCCACCCTGTTCACCCTCGACCACCCTTCTCATTCTCCTTCCATCAGTCCAAGAGTGTCAGAATTCAGTGCATCACAGTGTTCAGCTCATTCGACAGCACCTGAGATGGCCTCTTTTGCTTTTTCAGAGAATCCAGCCATGGCAGACAGAGGCGAGCATGCAGATGATCATGAGCACCCTCCATTCCTATTTGATCAGGCAGCCATCAACAATTCCTTGTTAGCATCCCTGGAGACTATGCAGAGGCAGATCCGTGACCAGGGTACATTCATGGGTGATCTCATGAGGAAGATAGCTCAGATGAGAGAGAACCGAGCTGGCGGAGAAGGTGGTGGAGGAGGAGGACCTGATGCAGGAGGAGGCGATCCAGACGTCGAGCGACCGCCACAGACCATTATGAGGGAGTTGCACAACCCAGCTGCATCCCTTACTCACCGTTGGATCAGACTCCCGCCAATTCACGGAGATTTCGAGCTTCGGCCCCACACTATCCAGCTTCTACCCAAGTTCCATGGGTTGCCGACCGAAGAGCCGCACCTCCACCTCCAGGAATTCGAGATGATATGCAGCACCATCCATGATCGGTTGATAACCGAGGACACAATCAAGATGATTGCCTTTCCATTCTCTTTGGTTGATAGAGCCGCATATTGGCTCAAGCATCTTGGGCAATTCGTCGACACATGGGCAGAGCTCCGGACCGCATACCTGAAGAAATATTACCCTCTCGGCCGGACCAACGCAGCTAGAGCCATGATCAGTAACTTCGTCATGATCCCGAATGAACAATTCCATGAAGCCTGGGATCGATTCAGAGAGCTCATAGATCGGTGTCCACATCATGATATTTCCAAGCCCAATCTCGTGCAGAGTTTCTTCTGTGGGCTGACACCGGAGCTGCAGGGGCTAGTCAACGCCTCTTGCGGTGGATCATACTTTTCCAAGGGTGAAGACGACGTCTGGGCCATCTACGAAGGCATGGCAGAAAATTCTACAGTGATGACCCAAGCCCGTGTCTACACACAGCAGAAGCCCCCGCAAGGAGCAGGATCATTCCAGAGGATCGCACGCATCGATGCCGGTCCCAACACAGCGTCGGTAGCCGCAGCTCAAGCCGAATCAGCCGCAGCCGACATGGGCATCATTAGTGAAAAGTTGGACCGCATGGAGATCCTGGAAAAAAAGCAGAACCACGGTCTAGCCCAGATGGACCTTCTCACCAAAACCATGAGTGACCTGAAGACTCAAATTCTATGTATTCAGGAGGCACATGCCCATTCCCAACAGCCTCCCAGGTCACAGGTTGCTTCCAGCAGCAGCAATCCCAACCAGGCCTCCACCTCATACCGCCAGGTGAACCATATCCAGGCGGAGCCGGTTCCATTGCTGCAATACCATTCAGAGCAACCGCCATCTTCGGATACGCAGATGGTGGTCTATCAGCCGGAGCAGCCACTGGCAGTTCTTCCTCCACCCTCCTTTGAGCAGGAACCATTGATGGAAGTCAATGGGATTTGGTATGACCGATACCCTCAGCCCGCAATTCGTAGGGATCACCCCGGATTCCGTTGGGGCAATGGTGGATCCTCGTCCCAACAGCATCCTCCTGCCCAAGGACAGCAGAACAGCCAGCCGATACAGCAACAGCAGCCCCAGTATGCCCATCGGCAACAATACCAGAGTGTTCCTCGTCCCTCCTATCAGGGACAGCAGTGGAGGCAGCGACAGCAGCCTCAACAGTCTTATTCCCAGCATCCCTCTCAGTATCAGCAACAACAGCAGCAGCCCCATTTCCAGCAGGGACAACCATCCGGTTCTCAGGTTCCCGCTTTTGAGAACCCAGCTCTCGATGATCTTGCCCGCTTGCTATCTGAACAGCGAGCCTCTTTCAGGCAAGAAATGGATGAATTCCGGCAGGAGATGAGGGACATCATGAAAGGCAAGGCCGCCATACCCGCTCAGATTGAACCTAACCCGAACAATCTGAAAAGGAAGTCTGAGCAGGTAGAGTTTACAGAGGATACCTCTCCTAGTGATCATTTGAGTGACATATCTTATTCCTATCATGATGCTGATTTTGTTACTAGTAGGAGCGGTAGGATGCCAGCCGGCGGCGCCTCTTCTGAGCGACAACCAGAGGCAGGATCAGGAGCGCCAGAGGAGCAGAAGAGCGGTGCTGATGCCGCTTATGATGATGTTGACAGTGGTGCTGATGTCACCCATGATGAAGTCCAGGACGACGGTGCTGATGCCGTCGTGATACCAGTCGCAGACGGTGGTGCTGATGCCACCATTTTGGATGATGAACCAGAGCGCGGTGCTGATGCCGTGAAGACCGGTGCTAGTGGTGGTGCTGAGGCCACCACATCCACTTTTGTTGAGCCATCATCTGTGATGTTACCACATTTTGTACCCAAGGACTGTGGGAACAAAAAGAACAACAAAAAAAATGAATAAAGGAAAGGTTTCTGTTCAAATTGCGGATCCATATGTGGTGAATGATGATTGTTGTGTGGATCCTTCTTCTTCACAGGCACAGGGACCAATTCCTAGTCCTCCATCTGAGGAGGCCACTACCATCCCCTTCCCTGAGGCACTCTGCCGTGCGAAGGGGAATAAAAAAGAAAATCCTAAAAAAGATCAGCAGGTAGAGTTCGGCAACGAAATGATTGACAGATTTCATATGCAGCTAACTCTACAAGAAGCATTTGAGCATATCCCCTTCTTCAAAAAGAACTTGAAAGATACAACTACTGTCCGAAGGAAGAAGAGGCACAGAGATCAAATCCATATGCTCACTCATGACACATGCTGCACCATCCAGAACAAGCTGCCAGCCAAGCGACCAGACGCAGGAGCTCCCTATGTCAGATGCGAGATTCAGGAGCAGCAGTTTGATCGTACTCTATTAGACAACGGCTCTTCAATTAACCTCCTTCCGGCAGCCTTACTCAAGCGATTCGAGTTTGGCCCTCTTCTTCGAAGCAGAACAGTGCTTCAGTTTGCTGACAGATCGATAAAGAGGCCGAAGGGGTTATTGAAAGACGTGGTCGTTACCATTCAGGACCTGAAATTCCCCGTGGACTTCGTTGTGCTGGACATGGAGATCCCTGAGTTGGTAACCGATGCCCCCATCATACTTGGACGCCCATTCTTGGCCACAGCCAAGGCGGTGACTGACCATGATTGCGGGAAGGTGTGCTTTCGCGTAGAGGGCGAGACCATACAAATAGAGACGATCGAGGAAACCAGGGCTAGAGAGTTAGAATGCTCAGAGCAGTCCAGTGAAGCAGCGCAGATGACAGAGGAAGAGCTAGACATCCACCAGGTTTGTGATTTTGAGATAACTGATGATGAATCAAACTGGACAGATCCTGTAGCACCGACCCTCGCCTTGCCTACAGATTCACTGTATCTCAAGCTCATGGCAGTCGAGAGTCGGGAGAGCACACTCCTGGACGAGGATACACCCGAGGCTGATAGTGTTGGGACGAGTGGTGCCGATGATTTTCATTCTTGTTCATCTTCATCTGATCCCTCAGATTCAGACATTGACTGGGATGATTTTGATGAATACTTACCTTGTCTGATTCCTTCCGAGCCGACAACCATGACAGAGTGCGAGCCAGTACAGTTTATTGATGATTCAGTGGGCCGCCTTTCGTCAGAGATTCATGCAGAGCGAGAGTTCTCCCATGCAGACCTGGTCGCCTTCACCCAGACATACCAGAAGCCAGATCTGCCACCTCCCAGTTGTCCAGAACTGAAACCTCTTCCGCAGTCAATGAAGTATAGATTCCTTGCGGGTGAGCCAAAAATGTACCCAGTCATTATCTCAGCAGATTTGACTGGAGAACAAGAATCTCGTCCGATGGAGGTTCTTGAAAGGAACCGCAAGGCAATCGGTTGGAGTATAGCAGATCTCCAAGGGCTGAGCCCAAATCTTTGCTCCCACCACATTTATCTCGAGGATAACGCTAAGCCGTCGCGTGAGTTCCAGCGACGGCTGAACCCGAATCTTCGAGACGTGGTCATGAAAGAAATTTCCAAGTGGTGGAGCGCCGATTTTATCTATCCCATCTCCGACTCCAAATGGGTAAGTCCTTTACATGTGGTACCCAAGAAGACGGGTATCACTACTGTTAATGAGTATGGAGAGGAGATCGCTACCAGAGTACCAACTTCTTGGAGGGTCTGTGTGGACTACAGACGATTGAATGAGGCCACCAAGAAGGATCACTTCCCGCTACCCTTCATTGATCAGATTATCGAGCGGCTAGCTGGGAAGAGTCATTACTGTTTCCTTGACGGGTACTCTGGATATAATCAAGTGGCCATTGTGCCCGAAGACCAGGAGAAAACGACATTCACCTGTCCGTTTGGGACGTATGCTTTCAGACGGATGCCCTTTGGTCTATGTAACGCTCCTGCGACATTCCAAAGGTGCATGTTGTCCATCTTCTCGGACATGGTGGGTGACTGTTTAGAGGTCTTCATGGATGACTTCTCGGTCTATGGCGACGGGTTCGACGCTTGTCTTGACTGCCTAGACCGTGTGCTGAAGCGCTGCATTGAGGTCAATCTTGTATTATCCTGGGAGAAGAGTCATTTCATGATGACTCAAGGGACGGTCCTTGGTCACATCGTCTCCAACAGGGGAATGGAGGTCGATCCCGCCAAGGTGGATATCATCAGAAAACTCGATCCACCGTCCAATTTGCGTCAGTTACGGTCTTTTCTGGGGCATGTCGGTTTCTACCGACGGTTCATTCAGGACTTCAGTCGAGTTGCCCGACCGCTCACTGACTTGCTCACCAAAGACACCGAGTTTATTGTTAATGATAAGTGTCTTGAATCATTTGAGACTCTCAAAGAAATGGTTGTTTCAGCTCCTGTCCTTCAGCCTCCCGATTGGTCTCTCCCATTCGAGATCATGACGGATGCTTCTGATTTTGCCGTTGGGGCTGTGCTTGGACAGAGGAGGGATGGTTTACCTTTTGCCATTCACTACGCCAGCCGGACCTTGGATGCCGCTCAGCGGAATTACACTGTGACTGAGAAAGAGATGCTGGCCGTAGTCTTCGCTCTCGATAAGTATCGATCCTACATTCTCGGGTCTAGAGTAACCATCTACACTGATCACACCGCCATCTGGTACCTAATGTCTAAGAAGGATGCCAAAGCACGTCTCACCAGATGGATCCTTCTACTCCAGGAATTTGATATTGAGATTAAGGATAAGCCTGGAGTCAAGAATGTGGTGGTGGATCATCTCTCCAGGTTGGAGAATCTTGAGGAATCTGAGCCCAGCGCACCTATCACAGAAACATTTCCAGATGAGGCGATCTTGGCTGTCACCTCACTCCCATGGTATGCTGACTTTGTAAACTATCTTGTTGCCAAGACAGTCCCTCAGGGTTGGCCCAGACAGAAACTTGAGACCTTCCTAGCTAAGGCCAAGTTTTATCATTGGGAGGATCCCGTCCTTTATCATGAAGGAGGGGATAGTATCTGGAGGAGGTGCATTCCTCAAGAAGAGCAGCAAAGCGTCCTCACATATTGCCACAAGCTTGAGGCAGGAGGACATCATTCTGGAAAAAGGACAGCACAGAAGGTGCTTCAATCCGGCCTATGGTGGCCTACTCTCTTCAAGGATTCTGATGAGTTCGTGAAGAGATGTACTGACTGTCAGAAAATGGGAACCTGCGGACAGAGAGACATGATGCCCATGCAACCCATTCACTTTTGTGAGGTTTTTGATGCATGGGGGATTGATTTCATGGGCCCATTTCCTAAGAGTCAGGGATTCGAGCATATTTTGCTCGCTGTGGATTATGTCAGCCGATGGGTTGAGGCCATCCCCGCCCGAGCCGCAGATGCGAAAACCGTGTGCAAATTCTTGAGGAAAAATATCATTTCACGGTTCGGGGTACCTAGAGTCTTGATTTCAGACGGGGGGTCTCACTTCATCAATGACAAAGTCAGGGCCCTTGCAGACGAGTTCGGCATTGACCATCGGGTTGCCACTCCTTATCACCCTCAGACTAATGGTCTTGCCGAAGTATCGAATCGGGAGATAAAGACTATCTTGCAGAAAGTTGTCCGCCCAGACCGAAAGGATTGGTCACAACTTTTGGACTCGGTCTTGTGGGCTTATCGGACTTCTTTCAAGAATCCATTGGGGACATCTCCCTTTCGTCTCGTCTATGGCAAGCCGTGCCATTTGCCAGTGGAAATCAAGCACAAATCTTTTTGGGCAGTCACTGAGTTGCTTTTGGATCCTGAGAGTGTAGGAGACCAGAGAAGAGCAGAATTGGCAGCCCTGAAAGAACTGAGAGACACAACCTTTTCGAACAGCCTACAGTACAAAGAGAAAGTAAAGACATGGCACGATTCGCATATCAGCCATAAACAGTTTGAGCCAGATCAGAGAGTATGGTTGTTTGATTCCAGGCTGAAATTATTCCCAGGGAAGTTGCAGAGCAAGTGGAAAGGTCCGTATGTGGTCAGGAAGGTACATGACAATGGCAGCATCGACATATCCGAACCGTCATCTTCCTCTACCTTCCGCGTCAATGGTCAACGCCTGAAACTATATCTTGATCATGATCCACCGACCATTGACGTTGCCCCCATTCTTCTGGTATGAGATGTACTCTTTGACTCACATCATCTGCATCTCATACACGGTGAGCATTTCCATCTTTCGCTGTACAGATCCATCTGTTCATATCACGATTTCATCTGTTAATGTATTTTCTTCTTTTCTTCTTTTCTTCTTTTCCATCTATCAAAAAGGTGCCGCCCTTGTAGACAGTTTTCCATACTTAGGACGTACTTTGTCCTAAGTATAGGGGGGTGTGCACCCCGAGTATTTCCATTCTTTGATCCTCTCCATTGTCTCCTCTTCTTGTCTATACTTAGGGATATCTTACCCTAAGTATAGGGGGAGACAATCTGAGTACGATCTGTTCATTCCCACCCTTGACCCTCCCTGCGTTGTGTACAGTCTGCTATACTTAGGATTATTTGATCCTAAGTATAGGGGGGACAGTCAACTTCTCATTCATTAATTCATTCATTCTTTAGACTTGCCTATACTTAGTACGAGTTATGTCTTCGCTTTTCTCTCCGATCTATGAGGACATAGCTCAAGCTAAGTATAGGGGGGTCGTATATACGGCGTATATACTTTAGCCATAACTCGTACTTTCGTATTTTCTTAAAAATATGGCTAATAATTCATTAAAATTCATTACAAATTCTTTAATAAAAAGATGTGGTTATTCCTCAAATTCTTTTTGTATATACTGATTAATAAATCAGGTGAAAATGTTTTTTGCAAAATGTTTGAAAAATAGTTTGAAAATCTTTGTGAACATCTATTGAAAACTATTTTAAAAATATTTTGTTACATGTTTTCAACCTGTGTAAAAAGTGTGGTTTGTAAAATTTATTTTCTTTGTGTGAAATAAAATGTTTGAAAAATGATTTGCAAATGGTTTGAAAAATGGTTGCAAAAATATTTGAAAAACCTATATATACTGTTTTGAAAGCCTTTGCAAAAAGGATTTTCAAATGTGTGTACATGTTTGCAAAAATGTTTGTACAAATTATTTTGGACTGTAGTTTTCAAAAATCGTGTGAAAAGCTTGTGTCAAATAAGTTTGAGGAATACATACATCTCACCAAAATCCACTATATGTATATGTATAAAACTGACCACTTACCCTTGTAAATTCTTAAAATCCACTTCTTGTATATATAAGAAGCACTCCCGTGTACATAGTTTTCACCAAGTTTTCAGCCAAAATCTTTTTCTTTTCAAAAATCCCAAAAACATTTGCAAAACTAAAATCCAAAAACATCTGAAAGATATTTTTGAAAAATACAAAAAATGCATGCATCATATTTTTAAAAATCCATAAAAAGTTCAAAACCTTTGAAAATTGCATCACAAAAATACTTTCTGCATTGCATTGCATAGCATTCGCATTTTTCGGATTAAGTTTGATAGTTGAACAATTCTAAGTAAAATCCGGAGATTGGAGCTTGATTGGACCTTAAAATCTACCTAATAACAGGAACCTTATGGGAACTGAGTTTGAGGTACTTCAGGTCTAGTTGACTTAATTCTTTGAGGATCACGGGACTTGGTTCAATTGATTCTTGACTGCCTAAGTAGAGTATTTCGGAGCACACGCACGACTCTTGTTGATAATGACCTAACTTGGACACCTGCACCTTTCACATAGCTCTCCACGGATGAGGTGGTGAGGAGGCAGTTTCCTTTGGCTTGGGGTAGCATATGAGGGTAGTACTTCTAGGCGGAACCTCTCTTCTTCTTTTAGTGAAGGAAGTGCACCTCAACTTGGTCTAGTGGTGATGAAGGCTAAAGACAGAAGCCGTGGGTTGCAATAAAGCTTCAAAAGAGGGATAGTCTACTGGCTCAAGAAGACATTTCTTGTATATATGCTGCACCATGTAGATATGTTGTACAGATGCAATAATAATAATAAAAAAAGAGAGAGAGAGAAGAAAAGAACTCCAAAAAGTGGTGGGTCGGATTGAAAATTTAATAACCCCACCGGAGTGTATATAGTCCAATAAAGCAAAAGCTTATGGTATTCATGTTACATCTCATGAAGCTTGCAGCGGGAGACCTAGCTACACTGGTTGAGCTCCCAAAAGTCTATACTTCTTCCCCCTCTTCTAGAGCCGGTTGCACTTGAACTTAGAAGGGAATACCCCGCTTCTCGAGGAAAGAGTTGCTAGACCGAGGCATTAGAGTTACCAGGTTGGGGGAGGTTGTTTCTTTGCTACTTCTGAGGTGGGGAGCTACATATCACTTACACTGTACGAGTCAGATTCATAGTCGTAAGAGTTTGCGTATGAGTTGAAGTATATCTGACCTGGCTATTGAGGAGACTTGGACAGAGTTTTGGGATTCTCAAGGACTGTTGGATTTCAAATGTGGTTCTCATTAAGGTTCCGACCGCACTAAAATTCCAAAGGTCCGACTTAAGCTCCAAACTTTGATTTTGCGAAGACAAGTTCGATAATTAAACTTAATATAATTTTCTTCTTTTTCTTTTCTTTCTTTTTCTTTTGCACTTATTGCATAAGTGTTTGCTAGGGACTAGCAAAGGTAAAGTATAGGGGGATGATGAATCCACATTTCATCATCTTTATTCTATCATTTTGGCACCAAAAACCCTAGCAAATGCCTGTAAATAGCATTAAAATCATCATCTTAGCATCCATGCATGTGCATTATATTAGTGTATAAAATACTGTAATTAAGGCCAAAATTATAGAATAAATAAAGAAAAGAAAAAGAATAAAATATTGTAAATATTTTATGACCCGAAACCCCGAGACCTAGGCATCTTGATGAATAGGTCGACAAGGAATAAAGTAGGGGGAGATAAGGGCCAAAAACACCAATACTTTTCTATCCATTCTTTATTCATTTTGGGACCTATTTTTGGTTCCACTTTTTATACATCAAATAAAGAAACTTTGTACATAAAAGTTGTAGATAATTCTATAAAGAAAAATACAAAATTGATTTCACTGAAAAATAATGTACAGATAAAAAGTTATGGTCTGAATAAAAATCCAGAATGCCAACTTCCCAGACCCGTATCTCACCAATAAAAACTCCAAATGCAGCCTACTCACCTTTAATTGTATATAGAATAAAATAATCTATCCAATGGTGGTGGTTTCGCATTTGGCGGAGTTACGGTTTGAAAGTTGAGTTTCTGACCCCCATTGTATACTTGTACAGATTAAAATATTCAATTCATTCTTTATTCATTATTCTTGCGTGTTTATATTTTTATAATTATGTATATATTACTTATAATATATATGTACATTAAAACCAGAATAAAAATGCAAAGAAATCACAAAATAAAAATACTTGTATAAAGGATACATAGGTATACTGCCTATACATATACCTATACAAATAATACTTGTATTTTATTAAATATACAAAACATATCAGAAAAATAAAATAAAAATATATTTATGTACATAAAAGTACTTTATGTTTTTATAAAATAATAAGCAAAAATAATAACAATAAAATACACAAAATAAAATTAAAATACTAAAATACATAGGTAATATACCTATATAGGGCTAAAAAGTAAACTTGTAAAAATATGTACCGTAAAAATAAATAAAAATCATAATTAAATACTACATAAAATAACGAACATTTTTTATTTTATAATCATAATTTAATCCTATTTATTTCTATTTTTAAATGAATTAACAAAGCATTTTCTTTATCTTTTCCCTGGTTGGTCCACGTGGACCAACCAGGCGCCTCGGACTGTTGACCGGCGGGTCAACAGTCCATCCTTCACCCTTCACGTGTTGGTGCACCTCATTTTTCACCCAATTTCACCCTTTTTTCGAGGTCGCGCCGCTCGTCCTTCGTCCTCGCTTCCTTCTTGGAAGTTGATCACTGTAGACCCGTCTCCATCGCCGTTTCCTTAGATCTCCTTAGATCTGCTCGTCTCGCCCGTGACTCCCCCTCGAAGTCACGCCCTCAACTCCCTTCAAATACAAACCCCCATATCCCTTTCTCGGGTTGAACCGCAAATCATCCAGCTCCTTCCCCCCTTGGAGTCGCTCTAGCACCGTGGAGGTGACAGCTCCAGGTCTACATCTTCGAGGAGGCGGATTCGCTCGAGTTGGGCGCGTTCCACCCCCACCTCCGGCGGGTGTCCCCGTGAGGTACTCACCCTCTGGCTCTTGGCCATCGAGGCTGTTCTTTGCTTCGTTTCTTTCCCTTGACGTTCCTCATAGATCCTGGATCATTTCCCCCATCTTTCCGCGTTGAATCGATCACGTCATCACCTCATCGATCACCTCACCGGAGCGCAACTCCGGCGAGCCCCTATCTCGCCCTTCATTCCACTTCGAGAGCCACCTGAGGTCGAGGCACTTTGCCCTCGACCTCCTTAACCTTTTTGTGCAGGTGTTGGAGTGTTCTGACGCATCTGGAGCCCTTTTGACCCTTCACCGGAGCATCTGGAGCACTGCATCTTCCGCGTCGCCGCTGAAGAGCTCCGCCGATCGCCTCGCCATTCCATCGGTTCCAGACGACAGAGGAGACTCCCAGCAACCTTCAGGGCCCTTTTTGGAGCTCAATCATCGCCGGAGCGCGTCGCCATCACCGGGAGAAGGTCGCCACAGCGGTCCTTCTTCCCTGTTCTTCCACCAAGCGTCGCAGCCGTCCGATCAAGGAGAGGCCCCAGTTCTGACGTGGACCGTCTGATTGCCTTCGCCAGCCACCGTTGGATCTCATCCGAGATCAGATCTCAGCGGTCCACGGGCGAACCGTCATCGCTCTCGGAGGAGTTGCCACGTGGATAAGTGGCGTACCCCACGCCGCTGGATCGCGCCTAAAGCCCAACCGTTGGATGTCCGCCACGTGTCAGCGCCTTCGCCAACGTCGTCGGATCGTATATGAGGGTATTTTGCATCTACACCCTCGCATCTCTTTGTATTTAGTATTTAATATTCAAACTTTTGTCTGTCGTGTACTAGTTTTGTAATATTTGCATAAAGACCCCTAAACTTTGCTTATTTGCACCCAGGTCCTTCGCCACGTCACCTCACGTGACCTGTACACGTGAGGTGTGGGCATTTTGCAGAGGGACCCTCGGTCATTTGTGTATTTCGTTTTAGTACTTAAACTTTCGTATCACATGTAAACTTTTTGGATATTTTGCGAGTAGGCCCCTAGGGTTTCGTGATATTACACTTTAGTCCGCGCCAGGCGTGTGCGAGTCACGCGCCCTGGTGGGAAAATTGCTACCGTACCCAGGCGGGTTCTGTAATTGTATTTCGGTGCTAAAAATTAAATATTCAGTTCAATATTTTGTGGAAAATTGCGTGCATGCCCCTGGATGTTTTGTAAATTGCCTTTATACCCCTGCCAGGCTTATTTATTAATTGGATGCTTGTTGTATTTATTTGAATGATCATTTTAAGTTCAAAAATCCCACAAAAATCGGCTTAAGCTCCTGGTAACTTGTACTTGCACGCTATATTTTCACATTGCATTTTTATTGCATTTTCACATTTATTAAAAATCAAAAACATGCATTTATTTCACTGTTTGCATTAGAAAACCCATAAAAATTATAAAAACGTTTTGAAAAATTCCAAAAAAATTACCTAGTGTCTATTTTATCCTATTTTAGTGTCAATCCAAAAATCACTAAAAATCTCAAAAGAAAAACCTTAAAAATTCGAAAAGACTCAAAAACTTCCAAAAAATATATAAAATCAAGGAAAACTCCAAAAAATACAAACTCAGGTTCTGTTTGTTCCTCATTTTGTTCTTTTTATTTGAAATAGTGTGAAAAATTTTGATTACTGGTTGCTATTTTTAAATCCCATTTTACTTACAGCCAGCACTTTTTCTACTGTTTTCCCCTTATTTCAGCATTTTAAAATACCAAAAACACCTTGAAAAATCCCCAAAAATCACAAAAACAGTAGAAAACCACAAAAATACCAAAAAGATTTTACTTCTGAATTTTTGGTCATTTTTGCACATTTTTATAAATACTTTATCTTGCCTTTTATTACTTTGCTTATATTTTCCAATATTGAAAAAAGAAAAGAAAAAATATATATATAAAATATAAAATATAAAAATCAGAAAATAAAAATCAAAATACAAAATTAAAAAAAAATAATAATAAAAAATTTAAAAATTAAAAACCCACAAAATTGTCTTTGCTTGCTTGCTTAGTGTAGACACATCACACACTCACTTGAGCACATTCTTGTGAATTACCCTGCTTGCTCCCTGTGTTCGAACTCTCTGCATACTTGTCACTATACACCATTTGTGCAGAGTTAAAAATAAATTTTGACTCCACATCAGTTCTAATTTATTGATCTTCAGTGTGGGTTAATTGTTGACTTTAATCGAGATTTGAGTGGTTGACACTTCGACTGAGTTCACGCTTTGTGTTGAACTTAAGACCACCTGATTTCGGTTATATCAGTTACACAGGAGGAGGACAAGTACGGGATACTCTTCCGACAGTACTCTCTCTTCTTTAGGCGTAGCGCTCTAAGGACTCGTGAAAAGACTAATTCCTGAATCAAGCTAAAATTGACAAGATAAAAGCCGAACCTTCACGGCTTCACGTGTTGAGTTGGTGAACTCACCCCTGCTTTGTGTTTGATTGCTAGATTTATTTAGGTCAAGATAAAAAAAACACAGCACAATTGTGCGTAATTTTGTTTCTCACTTCATTCCTTCTTCTTCTGCATTCCCTCTGCTCTTGCCAATAATCAAGATGATGGGACTGAGATCTCTTAGGCCGACTCTGTCAGCACCGCTATCCAGCACTCCCCCTTATTCATCTAGGACTACCTCGGAGAGTCCGCTCTCCGAGCCTGAGTTTACATCCAACCTGTTCCCCCTCGACCACCCTTCCCATTCTCCTTCTCGCAGTCCAATCGTTTCAGAATTCAGTGCATTACAGAGTTCAGATCATTCGACAACACCTGAGATGGCCTCTTTTGCTTTTTCAGAGAATCCAGTGATGGCAGATAGAGGCGAGCACCCAGATGACCACGATCACCCTCCGTTCATAATTGATCAGGTGGCCATCAACAATTCCTTGTTAGCATCCCTGGAGATCATGCAGAGACAGATCCGTGACCAGGGTACCTTCATGGGTGATCTGATGAGAGAAATAACGCAGATGAGAGAGAACCGACCTGGGGGCGGTGGCGGTGGAGGAGGAGGAGGACCTGAGGCAGGAGGAGGAGATCCTGACGCTGAGAGACCGCCACATACCATTATGAGGGAATTGCACAACCCAGCTGCGTCCCTCACTCACCGTTGGATCAGACTCCTATCAATCCATGGAGATTTCGAGCTTCGGCCCCACACCATTTAGCTTCTACCTAAATTTCATGGGTTGCCGACCGAAGAGCCACACCTCCACCTCCAAGAATTCGAGATGATATGCAGCACCATCCATGATAGGTTGCTGATTGAGGACACGATCAAGATGATCGCTTTCCCGTTCTCATTAGTTGACAGAGTCGCATATTGGCTCAAACACCTCGAGCGATTCATCGACACTTGGGCAGATCTCCGGACCGTATATTTGAAGAAGTACTATCCTCTCGGCTGGACCAATGCAGCTAGAGCCATGATCAACAATTTTGTCATGATCCCAAATGAACAATTCCATGAAGCCTGAGATCGATTCAGAGAGCTCATCGACCGGTGTCCACATCATGATATATCCAAGCCCAATCTGGTTCAAAGTTTCTTCTGTGGGCTGACACCAGAGTTGCAGGGGCTTGTCAACGCCTCCTGCGGTGGATCATACTTCTCCGAGGGTGAAGAGGACGTCTGGGCCATCTATGAAGGCATGGCAGAAAATTCAACTGTGATGACCCAAGCTAGAGTCTACACATAACAAAAACCACCTCAGGGAGGAGGATCATTCCAGAGGATCGCCCGCATCGATGCCGGTCCCAATACATCATTGGTAGCCGCAGCCCAAGCCGAATCAGCCGCAGCCGACATGGGCATTATTAGTGAGAAGTTGGACCGCATGGAGATCCTCGAGAAGAAGCAGAACCAAGGTCTTGCCCAGATGGACCTTCTCACCAAAACTATGAGTGACCTGAAAACTCAAATCCTATGCATTCAGGAGGCACAAGCTCATTCCCATCAGCCTCCCAGGTCACGGGCCGACTCCAGCAGTAGCAGTTCCAACCAACCCTCTACCTCATACCGCCAGGTGAATCATATCCAGGCAGAGCCGGTTCCACTGCTACAGTACTACCCAGCGCAGTCGCCATCTTCGGACACGCAAATGGTGGTCTATCAGCCGGAGCAGCCACTGGCAGTTCTTCCCCCACCTTCCTTTGAGCAGGACCCATTGATGGAAGTCAATGGGATATGGTACGACCGGTACCCTCAGCCCGGGATTCGTCGTGATCATCCCGGATTCCGTTGGGGCAACGGTGGCTCCTCATCCCAACAGCAGAACCCTGCTCAAGGACAACAGAACAGCCAGCAACAGCAACACCAGCAGCCCCAGTACGCCCAGCCACAACAGTATCAGAGTGGTCCTCGTCCCGCCTATCAGGGACAACAGTGGAGGCAGCGTCAGCAGCCTCAGCAGTCTTACACCCATCACCCCCAGTATCAACCACAACAACAGCAGCAGCCCCATTTCCAGAAGGGACAACCATCCGGTTCTCAGGGTCCCGTTTTTGAGAACCCAGCTCTCGATGATCTTGCCCGCTTGCTCTCCGAACAGCGAGCATACTTCATGCAAGAAATGGATGAATTCCGGCAGGAGATGAGGGAGATTATCAAAGGGAAGGCCACCATACCCGCTCAGATTGAACCTAACTCGAACAATCTGAAAAGGAAGTCTGAGCAGGTAGAGTTTACAGAGGACACCTCTCCTAGAGACTATTTGAGTGATATGTCTTATTCTGTCTATGATGCTGATTTTGTGACTACTAGGAGCGCTAGGATGCTCGCCGGCGGCGCTTCTTCTGAGCGACAACCACATGCTGAATCAGGAGCGCCAGAGGAGCAGAGTAGCGGTGCTGATGCCGCTAAAGATGATGTTAGAGACGGTGGTGCTGAGGCCACCAATGATGGAGATCCAGACGACGGTACTGAGGTCATCGTGATACCAGATGCAGACGGTGGTGCTGATGCCACTATTTTGGATGCTGAGCCAGACCGCAGTGCTGATGCCGCAGAGACAGGTGCCGGTGGTGGTACTGAGGCCACCACGTCTACTTTTGTTGAGCCTCCCTCTATGATGTTACCACCTTTTGTATCTATGGACTGTGGTAACAACAAAAAGAACAAAAATATGAAAAAGGAAAGGTTTCTGTTCACATTGCGGATCCATATGTGTTGCATGATGATGATTGCATGGATTCCCCTCCTTCACAAGCACAGGGACCGATTCCTATTCCTCCATTTGTGGAGGCCCCTACCATCCCCTTCCCTGAGGCGCTCTGCCGAGCGAAGGGGAACAAAAAAGAAAATCCCAAAAAAGAGCAACAGGTAGAGTTCGACAATCAGATGATAGACAGATTCCATATTCAGCAGACTCTACAAGAAGCACTTGAGCACATCCCCCTCTTCAAGAAGAACCTGAAAGAGAAGACTACCATCCGCAGGAAGAGGAGGAACCACAGAGATCAGATCCATGTGCTCACTCATTCCACTTGCTGTACCATCCAGAACAAGCTGCCAGCCAAGCGACCAGACGCAGGAGCTCCCTATGTCAGATGCGAGATTCATGAGCAGCAGTTTGATCGTACTCTATTAGACAGCGACTCTTCAATCAACCTTCTTCCGGCAGCCTTACTCGACCGATTCGAGTTTGGTCCTCTTCTTAGGAGCAAGACAGTCCTTCAGTTTGCCGACAGGTCGACTAAGAGGCCGAAGGGGTTATTGAAAGACATGGTCGTTACCATTCAGGGTCTGAAATTCCCCGTGGACTTTGTTGTGTTGGACATGGAGATCCCTGAGTCGGTAACCGATGCCCCCATCATTCTCGGACGTCCATTCTTGGCCACAACCAAGGCGGTGACCGACCATGATAGCGGGAAGGTATGTTTTCGCGTCGAGGGCGAAACCATACAAATAGAGACGATTGAGGAGACCAGAGCTAGAGAGTTAGAATGCTCGGAGCAGTCCAGTGAAGCAGCGCATATGACAGAAGAGCTAGACATCCACCAGGTTTGTGATTTTGAGATAACTGATGATGAATCCAACTGGATAGATCCTGTAGCACCGACTCTCGCCTTGCCTACAGATTCACTATATCTCAAGCTCATGGCAGTCGAGAGCCAGGAGAGCACATCCCTGGAGGAGGATACATCTGAAGCTGACAGTGTTGTGATGAGTGGTGCAGATGATTTTCATTCGTGCTCATCTTCTTCTGATCCCTCGGATTCAGACATTGATTGGGATGATTTTGATGATTATTTACCTTGTCTGATTCCTTCTGAGCCAACAGCCATGACAGAGTGCGTGCCAGTGCAGTTCATTGATGATTCAGCAAGCCGCCTTCCGTCAGAGATTCATGCAGAGCAAGAGTTCTCCCATGTAGACCTGGTCGCCTTCACACAGACATATCAGAAGCCAGATTTGCCGCCTCCCAGTTGTCCAGAACTGAAGCCTCTGCCGCAATCGTTGAAGTACAGATTCCTTGCGGGTGAGCCAGATATGCACCCAGTCATTATCTCAACAGGTTTGACTGGAGAGCAAGAATCTTGTCTGATGGAGGTTCTTGAAAGAAACCATAAGGCAATAGGTTGGAGTATAGCTGATCTCCAGGGGATAAGACCGGCTCTGTGCTCTCACCACATCTATCTTGAGGATGATGCTAGACCGTCGCGTGAGTTCCAGCGACAAATGAACCCGAATCTTCGAGATGTAGTCATGAAAGAAATTTCAAAGTGGTGGAGCGCCGATTTTATCTACCCCATCTCCGACTCTAAATGGGTCAATCCGCTACATGTGGTACCCAAGAAGACGGGTATCACTACAGTTGTCAACGAGTCTGGAGAGGAGATCGCTACCAGAGTACCAACTTCTTGGAGGGTCTGTGTGGACTACAGACGATTGAATGAGGCCACCAAGAAGGATCACTTCCCGCTATCCTTCATTGATCAGATTATCGAGCGGCTAGCTGGGAAGAGTCGTTATTGTTTTCTTGATGGGTACTCTGGATACAATCAGGTGGCCATTGCGCCCGAAGACTAGGAGAAAACGACATTCACCTGTCCGTTTGGGACTTATGCTTTCAGACGGATGCCCTTTGGTCTATGTAACGCTCCAACGACATTCCAAAGGTGTATGTTGTCCATCTTCTCAGACATGGTGGGTGACTGTTTAGAGGTCTTCATGGATGACTTCTCGGTCTATGGCGATGGGTTTGATGCTTGTCTTGACTGCCTAGACCGTGTGCTTCAGCGCTGCATAGAGGTCAATCTTGTCTTATCTTGGAAGAAGAGCCACTTTATGGTGACTCAAGGGACGGTCCTTGGTCATATCGTCTCCAACAGGGGCATGGAGGTCGATCCTGCCAAGGTGGATATCATCAGAAAACTCAATCCACCGTCCAACTTGCGTCAGTTGCGGTCTTCCCTGGGGCATGTCGGTTTCTACCGACGGTTCATTCAGGACTTCAGTCGGATCGCCCGACCGCTTACTGACTTGCTGACAAAAGACACCGAGTTTATTGTCAATGATAAGTGTCTTACATCTTTCGAGACTCTAAAAAATATGGTTGTTTCAGCTCCTGTCCTTCAGCCACCCGATTGGTCTCTCCCATTCGAGATCATGACGGATGCTTCAGATTTTGCCGTTGGGGCTGTGCTTGGACAGAGGAGGGATGGATTACCTTTTGCCATTCACTACGCCATCTGTACTTTGGATGCCTCTCAGCGGAATTATACTGTGACTGAGAAAGAGATGCTGGCCGTATTCTTCGCTCTTGATAAGTATCGATCGTATATTCTCGGATCTAGAGTGACTATCTACACTGATCACACCGCTATCCGGTACCTAATGTCTAAGAAGGATGCCAAAGCACGTCTCACCAGATGGATCCTTCTACTCCAGGAATTTGATACTGAGATTAAGGATAAGCCTGGAGTCAAGAATGTGGTGGCGGATCATCTCTCTAGATTGGAGAATCTTGAGGAATCTGAGCCCAGCGCACCTATCACTGAGACGTTTCCAGATGAGGCGATCTTGGCTACCACCTCGCTCCCGTGGTACGCTGATGTTGTGAACTATCTTGTCGCCAAGACAATCCCACAAGTTTGGCCTAGGCAGAAACTCGAGACCTTCCTAGCGAAGGCCAAGTATTACCATTGGGAGGATCCCGTCCTTTATCATGAAGGAGGGGACAATATCTGGAGGAGGTGCATTCCTCAAGAAGAGCATCATAGCGTCCTCACATACTGCCACAAGCTTGAGGCAGGAGGACATCATTCTGGAAAAAGAACAGCACAGAAGGTGCTTCAATCCGGCCTATGGTGGCCTACTCTCTTCAAGGATTCTGATGAGTTCATGAAGAGATGTACTGACTGTCAGAAAATGGGAACCTGCGGACAGAGAGACATGATGCCCATGCAACCCATTCACTTCTCTGAGGTTTTTGATGCATGGGGGATTGATTTCATGGGCCCATTTCCTAAGAGTCAGGGATTCGAGCATATTTTGCTCGCTGTGGATTATGTCAGTCGATGGGATGAGGCCATCCCCGCCCGAGCCGCAGATGCTAAAACCGTGTGCAAATTCTTGAGGAAAAATATCATTTCACGGTTCAGGGTACCTAGAGTCTTGATTTCAGACGGGGGATCTCATTTCATCAATGACAAGGTTAGGTCCCTTGCAGACGAGTTCAGCATTGACCATCGGGTTGCCACTCCATATCACCCTCAGACTAATGGTCTTGCCGAAGTTTCGAACCGGGAGATAAAAACAATCTTGCAGAAAGTAGTCTGCCCAGACTGAAAGGATTGGTCACAATTTTTGGACTCGGTCTTGTGGGCTTATCGGACTTCTTTCAAGAATCCATTGGGGACATCTCCCTTTCGTCTCGTCTATGGCAAGCCGTGCCATCTGCCAGTGGAGATCAAGCATAAATCTTTTTGGGCAGTCACTGAGTTACTGTTAGATCCCGAGAGTATAGGAGAACAGAGAAGAGCAGAATTGGCAGCCCTGGAAGAACTGAGAGATACAGCCTTTTCCAACAGCCTACAGTACAAGGAGAAAGTGAAGACATGGCACGATTCGCACATCAGCCATAAACAGTTTGAGCCAGATCAGAGAGTATGGTTGTTTGATTCCAGGCTGAAATTATTCCCAGGAAAGTTGCAGAGCAAGTGGAAAGGTCCGTATGTGGTTAGGAAGGTACATAACAATGACATCATCGACATATCCGAACCGTCATCTTCTTCTACCTTCTGCGTCAATGGTCAACGCCTGAAACTATATCAAGATCATGATCCGCCGACCATTGACGTTGCCCCCATTCTTCTGGTATGAGATGTGTTCTTTGACTCATATCATCTGCTTCTCATACATGGTGATCACTTCTATCTTCCGCTGTACAGATCATCTGTCCTTATCACTCTTTCATCTGTTGATTTATTTTCTTCTTTTCTTTTTTTCTTCTTTTCCTCTTCTATCTTCCTTATCTATCAAAAAGGTGCCACCCTTGTAGACAGTTTTCCATACTTAGGACGTACTTTGTACTAAGTATAGGGGGACGTGCACCCCGAGTTTCGCTATTTTTCGATCCTCTCCATTGTCTCCTCTTCTTGTCTATACTTAGGGATATTTTACCCTAAGTATAGGGGGAGATGATCTGAGTACGATCTGTTCATTCCCACCCTTGACCCTCCCTGCGTTGTATACAGTCTGCTATACTTAGGATTATTTGATCCTAAGTATAGGGGGGACGGTCAACTTCTCATTTGTTCATTCATTCCTTCATTTATTCATTTATTCTTTAGACTTGCCTATACTTAGTACGAGTTATGTCTTCTCTTTTCTCTCTGATTTATGAGGACATAGCTCAAGCTAAGTATAGGGGGGTCGTATATACTATGTATATACTTTAGCCATAACTCGTACTTTCGTATTTTCTTAATAATATGGCTAATAATTCATTAAAAAATCTTTAATAAAAAGGTGTTCTGTTCCTCAAATTCTTTTTGTAATTACTGATTAATAAATCAGGTGAAAATGTTTTTTGCAAAATATTTGAAAAATAGTTTGAAAATCTTTGTGAACATCTATTGAAAACTATTTTGAAAATATTTTGTTACATGTTTTCAACCTTTGTCAAAATGTATGGTTTGTAAAATTTATTTTCTTTGTGTGAAATAAAATGTTTGAAAAATGATTTGCAAATGGTTTGAAAAATGGTTGCAAAAATATTTTGAAAAATCTATCTATACTGTTTTTGAAAGCCTTTGCAAAACGATTTTTAAATGTGTGTACATGTTTGTAAAATGTTTGTAAATATTATTTTGGACTATAGTTTTCAAAAATTGTGAGAAAAGCTTGTATCAAATAAGTTTGAGGAATATTTACATCACACCAAAATCCACTATATATATATGTACTTATAAAATTGATCACTTACCCTGTAAAGTCGTAAAAATCCACTTCTTGTATATATAAGAAGCACTCCCGTGTACATATTTTTAACCTAGTTTTCAGCCAAAAATCTTTTGTTTTCAAAAATCCCAAAAACATTTGCAAAACTAAAATCCAAAAACACTTGAAAAATTTCTTTGAAAAATACAAAAAAATACATTTGCATACGCATGCATTATCTTTTCAAAAATCCATAAAAAGTTCAAAATCTTGAAAATTGCATCACAAAAATATTTTCTGCATTCTGCATCACATTTGCATAGCATGAGCATTTTTCAGATTGAGTTTGATAGTGGAACAAGTCTAAGTAAAATCCGAAGATTGGAGCTTGATTGGACCTTAAAATCTACCTAATAACAGGAACCTTATAGGAACTGGGTTTGAGGTACTTCAGGTCTAGTTGACTTAATTCTTTGAGGATCACGGGACTTGGTTCAATGGATTCTTGACTGCCTTAGTAGAGTATTTCGGAGCACGCGCACGACTCTTGTTGATAATGACCTAACTTGGACACCTACACCTTTCACATAGCTCTCCACGGATGAGGTGGTGAGGAGGCAGTTTCCTTTGGCTTGGGGTAGCATATGAGGGTAGTACTTCTAGGAGGAACCTCTCTTCTTCTTCTAGTGAAGGAAGTGCGCCTCAACTTGGTCTAGTGGTGATGAAGGCTAAAGACAGAAGCCGTGGGTTGCAATAAAGCTTCAAAAGAGGGATAGTATACTGGCTCAAGAGGAAAATTTCTTGTATATATGCTGCACCATGTAGATATGTTGTACAGATGCGCTTGAAAAAAAGGCAAAAAGAACTCCAAAAAAGTGGTGGGTCGAATTGAAAATTTAATAACCCCACCGGAGTGTATATAGTCCAATAAAGCAAAAGCTTATGGTATCCATGTTACATCTCATGAAGCTTGCAGCGGGAGACTTAGCTACACTGGTTGAGCTCCCAAAATTCTATACCTCTTATTCCCCCTCTTCTTGAGCCAGTTGCACTTGAACTTAAAAGGGAATACCCCGCTTCTCGAGGAAAGAGTTGCTAGACCGAGGCATTAGAGTTACCAGGGTGGGGAGGTTGTTTCTTTGTTACTTCTGAGGTGGGGAGCTACATATCACTTACACTGTACGAGTCAGACTCATAGTCGTAAGAGTTTGCGTATGAGTTGAAGTATTTCTGACCTGGCTATTGAGAAGACTTGGAAAGAGCTTTGGGATTCTCAAGGATTGTTGGATTTCAAATTTGGTTCTCATTAAGGTTCCGACCGCACTAAAATTCCTAAGGTCCGACTTAAGCTCCAAACTTTGATTTTGTGAAGACAAGTTTGATCATCAAACTAAATCCAAATTCTTCTTTTTCTTTTCTTTCTTTTTCTTTTTGCACTAATTGCATAAGTGTTTGCTAGGGACTAGCAAAGGTAAAGTATAGGGGGATGATGAATCCACTTTTCATCATCTTTATTCTATCATTTTGGCATTAAAAACCCTAGTAAATGGCTGTAAATACCTTTTATTTCAGCATCTTAGCATTCATGCATGTGTATCTCATTAGTGTAAAATACTGTAATTAAAGCCAAAATTATAGAATAAATAAAAGAAAAGAAAAAGAATAAAATATTGTAAATATTTTATGACCCGAAACCCCGAGACCTAGGCATCTTGATGAATAGGTCGACAAGGAATAAAGTAGGGGGAGATAAGGGCCAAATACCTATATTATTCTATTCATTCTTTATTCATTTTGGGACCTATTTTTGGTTCCACTTTTTATTCATCAAATAAAGAAACTTTGTACATGAAAGGTGTAGATAATATTACAAGGAAAAATACAAAATTGATTTCACAGAAAAAGAATGTACAGATAAAAAGTTATAGTCTGAATAATAACCCAGAATCCCAACTTCCCAGACCCGTATCTCACAACTGACAACTCCAAATGCAGCATATTCACCTTTAATTGTATATAGAATAAAATAATCTATCCAATGGAAGTGGTTTCGTATTTGGCGGAGCTACGGTTTGAAAGTTGAGTTTTGGACCCACATTGTATAAGTGTACAGATTAAAATATTCAATTTATTATTTATTCATTATTTTTACATTCTTATATTTTTATAATGTTGTAAATATCACTTATAATAATTATGGGTATTAAAATTAGAATAAAAATGTAAATAAAACTCAAAATAAAATACTTGTATATATCATATACATAGGCACTATACCTGTACTTATACCTATACAACACATACTTGCATTTTATTAAATACACAAAACACCTCAATAAAATTAAATAAAAATATTTCTAAGTGTATAAAAATATTTTATAATTTTACAAAATAAGAAATAAAAATAATAAAATTAAAATACACAAAATAAAAATAAAATACTTAAATACATAGGTATTATACCTATATAGGGTTAAAAAGTAAACTTATAAAAATATACTTCATAAAAATAATTAAAAATCATAATAAAATACTACATAAAATAACGAATATTTTTTATTAAATAGTCATAATATAATTCGATTGTTTTCTAATTTTAAATGAATTAATAAAAGATTAATCAGGGTTTTTCCTGGTTGGTCCACGTGGACCAACCAGGCTTCAGCCCCAGTTGACTTCAGTCAACTGGTCGCCCTACCCCCTGTAGCCCTTGTCAGGCCTGGTTTTTGGCCGCATTTGGCGGATTTTTCTAGGCCGAGACTTGCACCATTTTGCCTCAAATCCTCCTGCATTCTTCCTACCCTACCAACCATCTTGCCCGCCTTGCGATTACCTTGGAGATCGCATCACTGAGGCACCCCAGATCTCTTGATCTTTAGACCCCTGTCACCTCGGGTCAAACCCGATATAAGCAACCCCCCTACTTTGAATTCAAATCGAGTCCCCTTGGTCCACCCCTCTCCGCCTCTCTGGTACTCTGAGCCTTGCTGGAGGTGACAGCTCCACCGCGAGCTTCTCAACCAGGGCGAACGAGGTCGAGGACGACTCCAGCACCTCCCGCAAGACCGACGGTCGAGGTATCTTCTTCCCTCTGGCTCTGGCCATTGAGGCCTCCTTCCACCATTTATTTCTTGCTCATTAGCCTAGCCGTAGTCTTAGGAACATTAGCCCCCAAGAAACTTTGAGTTTCATCGATTCATTCGCCAAATCATACCCCCTCGCCGGAGCGCACCTCCGGCCAACCATCGCCGCTTCGCTCCACGCACCCCCACATCCATCCAAGGGTCCAGGCAGTTTGCCCTGGACCCCTTGACTACTTTTGCAGGTCAACGCACACTTTATAGTGCCTGGAAGTGAGTTTTGAAGCTCACCGGAGCTCTCGAAGCCCCCGCAGCTCCGCCAGCCGCCCGCGAGCACTACGGCCCTCGCCGTGGACTTTTGGCGCCTCTAGGAGGAAGAGGAGACCAGCAAGAGGAAGGAGATCCGGGACGGCGAAGTTCGCCCTCGCCGGCGTCCGGCGTTGTTCTTGGTCTCAGTCTCCCAGCCGTTGGATCGTGGAGGTCTCCCAGTTCGTACAGCCACCGTCCGATCGTCCTTCGTCTCGACCGTCCGATCAACCAAGGAGGATCTAATCCAGGCCGTGCATCGTCGAAGCGCCATCGGTCGTCCGCAGCGCGCCACGTGGATAAGTGGCATCCTCTACGCCGTTGGATCCGCGCGCCGAGGGTATTTTGCACCTGAACCCTCACGCATTTTGTATTTACGTTTTAGTCTATAAACTTTCCTCTGTAGTTTAATTATTTTGTAAATTTTGCAAAAAGACCCTCGAACTTTCTGTATTTGCATATAGGTCCTCCGCCACGTCACCTCACGTGACCTGTACACGTGAGGTGAAGGCATTTTGCATAGAGGCCCTCGGTCTTTGTTTGATTTCGTTTCAGTACCAAAACTTGGATATTCAGTGTTATATTTTTGGGAATTTTGCAAGTTAGACTCTGGGTTTTTGAAATTTACCTTTCAGTCCTCGCCAAGCGTGTGCAAGTCACGCACCCTGTGGGAAAATTGCTAAGATACCCAGGCGGGTTTTGTAATTGAATTTTGGTCCTATAAATTAAATATTCAGTTCAAACTTTTGTGGAAAATTGCATGTATGCCCCTGGATGTTCTGATATTTGCACTTATACCCCTGCCAGGCCTGATTAATGTTTAGATGCTTGTTCTAATTATTTAAATTATCATTTCGCTTCCAAAAATTCCACAAAAATAAGTTTAAGCTCATGTACACTTGTTCTTCCACGCTACATTTTTAGTTTTTGATTTTATTTTATTTTTCTATTTATTTGAAATCAAAAACATGCTTTTTGCCTACTGTCTAGTGTAGAAAATGCCAAAAAAATATTAAAACATCTCGAAAAATTCCAAAAAATTCCCTAGTGTCTATTTTAACATATTTTAGTGTCAATCCAAAAATCACTAAAAATCTCAAAAGAAAAACCTTAAAATTTTGAAAATACTTTAAAACATCAAAAAAATCTATAAAATTGTAGAAAACTCCAAAAATTATAAACTCAAGTCATGTAGTCTCTTGTTTTTATTATCTTTATTTAAAAAAATAGTGTGAAAAATTTTGGTTGCTGTTTGCTAATTTTAATTCCTATTTCACTCACAGCCAGTACACCTTTCACTGTTTTCCCTTATTTCAGTATTTAAAAATACCAAAAACAGTTTGAAAAATACCCAAAAATCACAAAAACAGTAAAAAAACTCTAAAAATATCAAAAAGATTTTATCTCTGAATTTTTGGCTATTTTTGCATCCTTTTATAAATATTTTATCTTGTCTTTAATTACTTTGCCTTTATTTTCCAATATTAAAAAAAAGAAACAAAAAATATAAAATATAAAATTATAAAAATCAAAAAATTAAAAACCCAAAATACAAAATTAAAAATTAAATTAAAAAAAATTAAAAATTAAAAACCCACAAAAATCTTTGCTTGCTTAGTGTAGACACTTCACATTTACTTGTGCACATTTGTTTGAATTACCCTGTTTGCTCCCTGTGTTCGAACTCTCTGCATACTTGACTGCTATACACCTTTTGTGCAGAGTTAAAAATAAGTTTTAACTCCACATTTATTTCTAATTGTTGATCTTTAGTGTGGGTTAATTGTTGATTAAGTACACTTTATTGTGGATCGCCGCATCGACATCGGTTGTCTCCGCCTTGTGTGAGACATACTCTTTAGACCTACGATAATTTGTGTTAATCAGTCCCCCATTCCGACCACCTCTCAGGGACCCCATTCCACTCACAATACCCTCACGCGCACGCTTTGGCTATCACTTTAACATTTGCAGGTTCAATGGCCGGAGTTCAGACCGGAGCACCTTCGAGCTCCTCCCTGCCAGCGAAGCTTCATCGAATGCCACCTCCAATCAGCTATGGAGCTTCGCCGTGCATCCAAGACCTCTGTCAGACCTCTTGCGATCTTCGCCGACCCTTAGACCTCCCTCTGGAGCTCGGCGGAGCTTCTTGCGTGTCGCCGGAGCCCCGCCTCCTCCGGTGGCTCGCGGCGGAAGATGGAGGTACATGCACCGTCCGATCATCAGGATCGGACGGCCCTGATGATGCCACGTGGTGGACCCGAGCCTCTTCCCCGACCTATAGGCTTGGGTCATCCGAGCCTCGCGTCGAATCTTCAGGAGTGTCCCCGTGACCCGAACCTGCGGTGCTGACCCGAGCCTAGCCCTCACGTGCCTTGCACGTGAGGTGCTGGGTAATTTGCATGCCAGACCCAGGAACTTCCAGATATTACAGAATGGTCCTCCAGGCGCGTGCCTCACGTGCGCACATGGGGTAATTTATAGGGAGGCCCCGCAACTTTTTGGAAATTACAAAAAGGCCCCCGCGCAAATGGAAAAATTGCAAACGGGCCCATGCAATTTTTCATAATTGCATTTAGGTCCTTCCAGGGACCTAAATGCAATATTTATCCTTTATTTTTATTGCATTTTATTACAATTATGCCCCTACATTATTTTTAGCATAACTTGAGCATCGTAGGTCCAAATTGCATGATTTTAGTGTCGTTTTGATCCTTGTTTTGTCCTCTTCATCTTAGCATGCTCTTATTTGCTCCTGTTTTAATTGAAGTGAATTTTTATGTGCAAAATGGGACCCTGTTCTACTCAGTCTTGCTTTGATCTGATGAACGATTTTTATTGATGTGTTTAAATTGACTCTGATTTCTATTTCTATTCTGATGTTCATATTTTGAGGGTATATTTGTGATATCTTATTTTGCATACCTCTAACTTTGCACATGTATCCATGCATCTTTATAATTGCATAAAAACCGATTAAAAAATGCATCCATCTTAGCATCGCTTTGTAATTAGCATAGTTCATCATGAGGACCTGAAATTGAAATTAACTCACATTGTGCCTTCATGAATCAAAATTTGATGAACACATTAAGTAGTTGTGTCCCTGTGTTCGACCTTGGTAGACTTGCCAAGTATAAATAGTACACGACATTCAAAGATCGTGGTTTTTGCTGAGTCGAATTCGCCTCCTTTACTACAACATAATTTTCCACTATTAAAGAGGTGAATTTTATGCTCATCAGCATCAGAGACCTTTGAACTCTCCTATGAAGTATCCTCTTCCACGCGGAATCTTTCTCGAGCTCTGTCACAGCCGGTGTGAGGCGGAGCACGGTGGGGAAGTAGGGTCATCAATTAGGGGATTATGGAATCTTAGCTCAGGAAAAGTTAGTTGGCTCGCGCCAATTTTGGAGAGATTTATAGGAGAATAGAGAAGAGGGTAGGTTAGATCCTAGGGTAGGAGAGCATGAGGGTGATTAGGAGTAGGAGATGGAGGGTTTGGATCGAAGGAAGAAGTTTGAATGGGCGTAGAAAAATTAGGTGAAGTCGGGTTGTTAGAACAGAACTCCAACAGATCAGTTCTTGAAGAGGATGAACCAGGTGCTGATACGTGTCAGCACATGGTTGGCCATATATATTATATATATTATAAATTAGATATTAAATAGTAGATAACGAAATTTTAAATAAGTGTAAAAATGAAAAGTATAGATAATTAAATTCTCTAAATTATGATATGATTATTTTTTCATAAATAATAAATATTGTATGAAATGTAAATATTATATTAATAAATAGGTATAAATAATACTTAATAAATAGGTTTTGGATTTTTAAATTAATAAATAAGTAATTACATATTAATTATATATTTTCTTTATTATTAAAATATTAAATAAGGTATGCATGGATTTTTGTGAATTTTAATAGATTAATTTAGATATATTAATAAATACAAGTATAAGTTATATAGTTCATTTATACCTATAAATTAGGGTTTTTGATTTATTTAATATAAAAAATAATCTCCAAAAATTATGAAATAAATTAGGTTAAAATACGAGATCAATAAAATAATTACAAATTATAATATCATTAAAATGATAAATAATCTGGCTTAAATAAAATAAATAGCCTAGAAACCCAGTTGTGGTTAGGTCCCAAAATTGATATTTTTTGCAAACAGACTCCGATTTTAGTGAAATCACCTTTATTAATTAGAGAATATTATTTTATGAACTTTAAAATGAGTAGAGTGAAACTGGAATTCGTATGAGCAACTTATGACGATTGGAAGTTTGGATTTTGAGAATTTACAAATTGGATTTCTTGGCATATATATAAAACAATATTTTAACTTATTTTTGTATTTTTATATACATTTTTAGAAATGATTAGGAGAAGAGTTTGGTAAAAAATATATTTATATGAATTAATTGAAAATCTTTAATGTTTTGGAATTTATTGGATAATTAATGAAGAATGCCTGAGATGTACAATTAGTTATTTTTATTTGTTTTCTTTCTTATCTCCCCCTACTTATTTACTTGTCAACCAATTGATGCTGACTTGGTCTCGAGGATTATATTATAAATATATCTTTTAACTATATTTATTTTTATAAGTCACATTGTACATTTATACATATCTATAATTTACCTTTATTTTTTTTCTTTATATTTATTCCTTTATTTATTTACATGATTTTAGTGCATAAAAGTGCATTCTTATTTATGACTAAGGTTTTGTTAAAAAGTGAAATTTAATGGATATTTACATGTATTCGTTAAGGATTTTAAGACAAAATGCAGATAGAATGTTAATGAATCGTGGATTCATCAGTCGCCTCCCTTCCACTTGTCTGCAGGCCCCTGGACCATTGCTTCCTCCCTCGTCAAAAGCCCCCCACCGCAGGTCACCTCCTTTCCACCTCGCCTATCTGCAGGCCCCTGACCATCGCCGCCTCCCGGCGCATCCTTGTCACCCGCCTGCAAGTCCTCAGACTGCCTCCTCCTCCCTCGTCAAAATCCCCCTCCCCCTTCCTTCCACCACGCCTGCAGGGCCCCCCGACCGCCTTCTCCTCCCTCGTCAAATCACACCCCCTGCCAAAAAAACCCCCATCCACCGCATGCTGCCTCCCTCGCAAAGTCCCTCTCCAGCAAGCTTCTCCCGTCGACCTCCTTACAGGCTCTTTCCATCGACCTGAGTGCCTACAAGAAAAACCTCTATTATATTTGTGGTGATGGATTTGATCATGTGAAGGCGTGCACGAGGTTGAGAGCTACTTGCAGAGGAAGAAGGGGAGGGGGAGGTGGTCGGCGGGGGGCGGAGAACTGGAGGAGGAAGGGGAGATGGTCAGCGGTGGAGGGGGCGGTGTTGCTAGAGAAGGAAGGGGGAGCTGCTCGAGGAGGAAGGGAGAGGGGAGATTTCTTTTTTTTTACTTTCATTTAATTTTAACCATTGGATTGATGCTAGGTTAGATTAAGTCGATAGTGTGGTTGGGGTTAATCATTGAAACTAACAGAAGGTTATGTATGTGAGACGGAGTAACTATTTAGGTTTCTCATGTAATTCGTAACTATCGCGGGTACTTGGGGTAAATATAGAATTAGTCAGGGTTAATGGTGTAAATATCCCAAATCATAATTCCTCTCGTACTCTTGCAAACAACAGAGTTTTGCAGCAAATTTCTCTGTACCAAAGGTTTTTTTTCTAAAAAGGCAAGGCATTCCAAAAGTTATGGTAGTTTTAGATTAAAAATGCCAAAAATGATCGTTTTGCACTTAAGAAATGTTTATTTCCTAAGACATAAAACCAATTGTCCGTTCGTTACCAAGCCATAAGCAGCAATTCAGGTTACCCTTAAGAATTAGGGATGAAAACGACCGGATACGGATACAAATATATGTATAATCATATCCGTATTCTATTTAAAATACGAATACTAATGTGGATATGAATATAGACGAATGTGAAAAATGCATTATCATATTCTTAAGAAAATATGAATTTAGAACAAATACGAATAATAACATAAATATTTAATAGATTAACTAAAATGTACAAATTTAGGACTGTTTACACATAAAATAGATATATCATATATAGTAATATCACAACAATTACATCAACAATGGTGAATGCAATCATAAAATACTGTTACACAGTTATAAATAAATTTATTATTATACTTATGTACGAAAACAACTACACGAATATGAATGTGAATATTAGCAAATGTCAAAGTGATATCCATATCCGCATTCATTTTAAAATTAATACGAATGTCAAAATATGTATAAAATGAATACGATAACTGATCAAATACGAATAAGGGTGTAAACGGACCGAACTTGAGCGAACCTATATTTTTTAGGTTCGGTTAGTTTATTTAAACGAGCCCAAACTTGTGTTCAGGTTTGGTTCGTTTATTTTCGAACCGAATCCGAATCGAATCTCTTTTTAAACGAATCGAACCTAAGCGAATATCGAACTTAAGAATTCTCTAATAAGAGGGAGTGAAGAGAAGAGAAATGGAAATATATGTGTGTCTGCAATTAGAATAAATATTCATTTAGTTTTTTCTTTATCTAACTCATCTTCATCTTTTAGGAAAATAGATTAATAAGGATTCGTCTCTTTGAAAAAATAATTATAATATATTGGGGATAAGGAGTAAGAATAATGTGGAGATATCCGACAAGTAATGTTTATACTTGTTCCGTTGATTCGAAGATAAAGGAGGGAAAAGTACTAGACACATAAATGACGGATGTTGTAACCACGATATGATTATTTATTTTTGGATAGTTTTTACTGAGATAAAACCTATTTATCACGTAAATATTCAATTATCTCTAGACAAATGTCACTTATCCTGAGACAAAATCCACTTATCTCAAAATAAGGTCCACTTCTACTAAAAATGATTTGTAAATATGTATATGTATATGTTTATCGAGCTTTTAACGAATCGAACCTGAGCGAACCTATGATTTTTAGGTTCGGTTCATTTATTTTATCGAACACAAACTTGTGTTCAGGTTCGCTTCGTTTATTTCCGAATCGACTCTGAATCGAACTTTTAGCGAGCCGAACCTGAGCGAATATCGAACCTGAGATTTTTCTGACACCCCTAGATACGAATATATTCACATTCGTTTTCATCTCTATTGAGAACCCATCTTGCCTTTCTTCACACAACAATTTCCAGATTTTCTAACTATTTGTATCAAAATCCAAAGAATGTGTACATGACTTTAACATCTTCCACTATGTTAGAGTGGAATTTTCTAACGTAGAATTTACCACTTATTCTTGTGTTTATTCTCCAAACAAACGTGATTAAGGTAGAAATCATCTCCTTTCCATTTGATTTTGGAGTCAAATCCGATGATGAAAATCCAGGTGGTGTAAATCATGTTCTCGAAAATCCAGGTGGTGTAAATCGTGTTATTATTTGCTTCAAGTTTTCATGGTCCAATGAAAGAAACCAAGCGAGGGAACTACTAACAACATCAATAGTTTATAAAAAATTAAAAATGAATATTTTTATTTCATGAAATCTAAAATCTTTCTAAATTACCTTCTCAACCTTTGTAAATTTGGTTATTATCCAATCGATCTCGTAAAATTGCTCAATCTTTACCCATGAATCCTGCCGTCAACTTTAACATCATTTAAGTCAACTAGTTAGATTAATCTTTAGTTAATCTAATGGGATGTGATTTTCATGGTAGATCTTCCACCCCGCCCCCCATATCCTTCCTCCTCCTCCTCTTCTTCCTCCATTCTTCTCTTATTCTTCATCTTTATTTTCTCTTTCTTCACTCCATTTCCATCTGTTCACCAAATCACCAAAAAAATACATTTTTATGGATAAACCGTTCCTTCCGATCCCGAAAATATTTTTCTTTCTTGTTTTTTTCAAAATGATTTAGCTAACCAATAAATCAAATATTTGAGGCTGCTGAATAAATCATTCCTTCTCTGCTGTCCTCGATGGAGAAATCTTGCTGGAGTTTCGCAGCTATAAACTTAGCCACGAGAGTTTTCTTATTTCCCACGCCATTGTCCATGTCCCTTGCATATCTCCTTCATTGCCGAAGCAACTCCATCTTCTACAGAGGCCTCCTCCACCCATAGGTCTCCACCCACAAGTACAACAAAACTATCAGTGATCCCCTCTGCTACGATCAAGACCTCAACCATGTCTCATCCTTAATCATGCTTATTCTCAAACTAAATGAGAGGTTTAAGAAGAAGAATATGGTGTCAAGTTAGGAAGATTAATCCCATCCATGGTTTCAACATTTTTCTGATATAATAATGCAGCCAACCGAAAAATCCCATCCATGGTTTGGAATCGATACATAATTGATAACACCAACGGAGACCTGAGCTCGCGGGGCCGTTCAAACAAAGGCACTGGCGGATATTGATTCGCCCGCCAAAAAAACGTCCATCACACGTTTTAAATTGCTGTTGTGTTAGTTTTATATATGTATACCTCTAATTAAAAAGGGTTTTTTACGTCACGATATTTGGATAGTCGTCCAAAATCTCGTCAGCATCTTTAATCTACGGAATTACTTAAGGCTCCGTTTGGTTGCAGGGTTGGACAGGGTTGAGTTGGCATAACCCGGGGTACTCCTCCTTCCAACTCTCCCAATCCTCCTCACAATTTACTATTCACAGGAGTACCCCAACCCAACCCAACTCTGCCCAACCCTGCAACCAAACGAAAGGTTAGGGCTGTCTCTGAAGTTAATTTTGGAATCCATCGACTTGAGGGGGTTGTTTTTACATTTATTCAACGTTTGTTTTAAAAAAAATAGTGATGATGTCTTGTAAAATTGTTTTTTAGTAAAACAACTCATCGAAAAACGAGAATTCTTCAAATCGGATTTTTGATGAAGCAACTCATTTTTTCGATGAAACAAATAGAATATGAGCCTTTATAAAATCGAATTCCAAATGAAAAACTCAATGTTAAAGTGTAAAATTTACATGGAATTGTGCAAGTGCACATTATTCATCGAATTTTTTTTTATAAAAGATCATTTCTTTTCTTTTGCGCAAGGTACACTAAATGTCAAGGACCACACTACTTCATATCTAGCTTTATTTTACACCTTCAACATTGCCGGTTAATATCTTGTAGTCAAATCGTTAAGGTGTGTCTGGTTGACAGGTTACCATAGGGTAAACTAGGGGAGGGTAACATGTTTTTGTGTCTTGATTTTTGGATAGAGGATTTTGAGTTGAGTGGTTTATTTTAATGTGATTGTATTGAAGTTTGAAAAAGTGGAAAGTTTTGGTTTGATTAGGAATGCAAACGGACAGATAAGGTTACAGATATATAGATATTATCGTATCCTTATCTATTTTTGAATATGAATACTGATATTGACAGATATTAAAACCATCTTATCATGTCCTTAAAAACGGATACGGATGCAAAATGGATACTAATTGCATACGAGTAATGTTAGATATAGAATCGACTTAAATATATACGAATTAGATGGAAACCACATGATATGAATTTACTAAAATGTGTTTGTATGATAAAAATTATACAAATATGATAAGAGAATTTATAAAATTTTGTTATATGTATTAAAAATAAATCTATGGCTATATTTCTCTATGAAAACGGGTACGGATTTTTGCGGATATTGAAACAATATTCATATCTGTATCTATTTTAAAATGGACACGGATACTGATGTCATGGATACAAAAAAAGGAGGTTCTAGCTATAATCCAGAAATGATTCGTATATATATTTCGCAAAAACGTGAAATCAATCTTTATAAAACGGATACGTTGGATATGGATATATCCGTAACCGTTTGCATCCCGAGATGTGATTGTATCGAAGTTTGGAAAAATTAATAGAAGTTGTGTAATTTATAATTTTTAGATAATATGATAATATGATATATTATTTTCGATGAAATAGATGAAAACAAATTGATTTATTTAATATATTAAAAAAAGTGTGAATGATCTCACATGAAAGAGGAAGTGTGGTTTAGGGGTACCCCCAAAAGGAGTAACCTGTTACACTAACTGCCCCTTAGGGGTTGTTCAGTTAGAGGTTGGGGAGTTTATCCCCTTAATTCATTTTTTTCTCTCTCTCTATGTGGATCCCACTCTTTATCTCTTTCTTATACATTAAATAAATTATTTCTCTTTCACTAATACCATCAAAGAATAATATATTGCACAATCATATCATATAAAAATTATAAACTACTTCATTTCTACTCACTTTTCAAACTTCAATATAATCACATTTCAATAACTACTCACTTTTCAAACTTCAATACAATCATATAACAACAAACTCATCCTCAGTTTAACCCTTTATCCAAACAACAAACCATAAAAACAGGTTACCTTCTATCAGTTTAATGCACCTTACCCCGCATACCAAACACACCTTTAGAGTTTGATTGTGAGGATCAACAAATAAAATGATTCTTTTTTTAAAATGGTTTTAGAAGTGCGAGAGGCTTCGTGTTCACGTACTTGGCGCTGAAGTCGATCGGGCTTCTCCGATTATGCCCTTCTCGTTTGTAAAGGTGATGAAAGACTCCAGTTTCCACATTTGCTAATTTTATGGGTTCTTATTTGTTGTGACTTTCTGAGATATTGTAATATCAATTATGTCTTTTTTTTTGAATATCAGTTGTGTCTCCTACTTCTTGCTGTTCTACCACTTGTGCTCTTCGAATTAGTTGTCGTCCATCCTAAATACAAACTGACGATAAATTTGAGAACACGGGAGAAATTAAATTAAAAAAGAAGGGGTAACTGGAGTTGTAGAGAGCAATTCTCGATCTCTAACCCTCACTCCGAACCCAAGGAGTGGTCGGGTGGTAGAGCAGTGTGCCTCCACTTTAAATGACTCGAGTTCGAATCCCAGTGGGACGCTCCAAACCCCCGAAATTACGAGATCTCCCCGCTACTTCTCCCAACCCATTCTCCAAGCAGAGCTCCAACTCCTCCTCGTGCCTCGGCAACGGCCTCCCCTCCCCATCCTGTCGGGGTTCTCCTCCAGCCTTCTCGAGGAGCAACAACACCGTCACCAACGAGGATGACGTCCATTCCAGCATATTATCTTAACATGCTTCCGTAGTTGTTCTGGACGTCCATTCCATTGAATCGAATGGGGTTTCATTTGTAGTATCTTGATGGGGATATTAGTCGAGGAACGACAGCCTCTGCCTCGATTCATCCTCCACACCGGAGCATCTATAGATCTGCACCAACTTCGATCTCCTGTGAGAACCGTCTTTAGCCATCAACATCCGACATCAACCATCCGTGTGTGTGAGTGGCTGAAGGTATTGATTTGGGTGTTCCTTGTTTTGAACTCCACGTCCGGAGATGGCTTCTATTGATGATGTGTGTTACTCTTGGTGGTGTTCTTGCTTTCTCTCCAGGCGATTCTTGAGATGGGAACGATGCTGCTGCAGATAGTTGACAATGGTACTCTAGGATTTTGATAGGCGCCAATGTAGTTTCTCTGCTCGTTGTGCTCCTGTTTGTGAGGTAGGGCGGCAATGATATTGATGTCATTTTGCATGTTTCCAAGACATGCTGCGTTCCTAATCTGAGCAGGCAGAGGAGGAGGTCAGGGCGGAGGGGTTGAGAGAAAAGGAGGTCGAGGAAGTTAGGGCGGAGGGGTTGAGGGAGAAGGAGGTCGAGGAACTCCAACCCGAGGAGAAGGTCTGGGTAGAAGGGTTGGGGAAGAAGGAGGTGCCCGCATCATGATTTGAAAAAAGTATGGTAAAGTTCAACTCATTAACGGTTAAAGTAATGGAAGAACACAAGTGATAAAACGACAAGAACTCAGGAGCACAACGGATATTCTCAAAAAGAAAAGGGAATAACTGATATTGCAATATCTCATAGGGGTACAACTGATAAAACCCTAATTTTATTCATCAAAAAGATGACCATGCGAAAGATGCATATGTACTATTCCATCTCCCTACGCATTTTAGATTGCATCAGCGACCTCGAGGGCACCTCCTGCAACCACTGCTAGCGCTTCCACGTCTTCGTCGCCCGTGGCAACATCGACAACGAGGAGAGGGGGTACCACGCCTACTCCGAGAAGGAGATGAGGGGCAACATGAACGTGTATGCATCTACTCTGGATGGAAATGAGGTAGGGAAGGAATGAGGGAGATGGGGAACTGTAGACAAATAAAATGTATTTTCAAAAGGATTTTTTAAGATTGTTGTGGTGTAATTTCATAGATCACGTAAGGTTGTTGTGCAATTGGATTTTTTAAGGGTGACAATGTAAATATTCCTTTCAGTATTTGTATTAATATTTATTACTTTTAAAATAGACAAGAAAAACGATATCACTCATTGGTAGGTACGTCTGTTAGTGTGTTTATATATGCATTTATGCGCATAAAAAACTATTTCGACTTATATGGTACAAAGTAATGAATATTTCACCGTATTTGTCACACTCGTTATTAAAGATATCAATCAATTTTTTTATTCATATACAAGTTATCTAATAAACAAACAAATAAAGTAATTTATAAAGAGTATTGTGTAAAGGTAAGATGAGGTATTCACCTTTAATTTTACATGCAAAGATGCCACGAAACGTTTATTATTTTTAGAATTTGGGTCGTCATATGTCAGCATAATGTTATTCGAAAATCAACTTAATTTGAGACTTATGTACAAGATTATCAAATTTTAACGATTTTATAATTAATGAAATGGACACTTTTAGATGAACATGTTAAGAATATTTGTTTTAAACGAGCTTGAAATGCATATTTCATTTACCAATATAAATAACTTCTCAGGGTTTCATTTCAAATAAATAATAAATAAATAAATTGACGCTTACGAGGATTAGGTACGTTACAAGAATTGATGCGATGAATCAAATTGTCAGCGTGTAAAATTGTAACGGCTTGGACTTCTTCAAACAAAAAAAAAATTCAAATCCATTATCTTGGATAAAATGGATTTAATTAATTCATTAAATCCTCTCTTTCTCAACAATAAAACCCCAAGAGTCCCCTACTCCCACGTCACTTTTTGAGAGAAAGAGAGAGAGAGTTGGAGAGAGAAAGGGGATATCTCACCGGCATCCCTCTTCATCGTAGGAGAAGGCGGCGTCGAATCCGAGGAGGAGAACGTGGATCCGTGATTGAAAGGAAGCGTAACGACCGCATCGGGTAGAGATAAGCTTTGGTTCGAGGTATGTATCGGTTTTAGGATTTCGATTTCCAAATGTATGTATCGGCTTTAGGATTTCGATTTCTAGATGTATGTGTCGGTTTAGGATTTTACATTCAACAAAAAAAGAGTCATCTCTGAATTGCAACATCTAAATTCATGTGTTGGACCCGTATGATTATCCTAAACAACACGTTGAGTCGTAACCAATTCTGAGCGTAATCGTTTGGATTATTTCGAGTGCTCTGTGATGTTCAAACCATGCGATTTCTCCTTCTTCTTATACGAAGTTGCTGGTCATGTGATAGAATCGAAAAAAAATATATAGAGATGGTGTCGACTGTATTTGTTTAATTTGAGGACTCTCGATGAGATTAATTGCATCGGCACAACCGTAGCTATACGAAGGGCATCCATTCTACTGTCACATACCACTAGATGCCCCCTCTTAGTGGAATTACTTTATAACCTTAATGTATATGGAATAACCCTAATTCTGTGATTGAGATTACCGTAAATAATTAGGATATGCATTCGGTCCTGTACAAAAAAAAAATGGATGACAAGGTTACGGATCTTACATAGTGCATCCGCTATCATCAAGGGATTCCTTCATTGAGTACAGGCACACACACCTTGGATTATCCTAGTGATGAATGTTAAGTTAAAATGAGATTTTGTGCATGTCATAATCCAATCAAGAAATATTCTCATAGGTGATTCCTCCAACAGTATCATGTATTCTTGATGTATCATTTAAAGAACATGTTAATTCTTGATGTATCACTTAAAGAACATGTTAATGCACTATTACGTACGTTATGAAAATAACCCCTTCCATGTTATGATAAAGCACAAGATCTGGCCGTGATATTTTACTGTAACATATTCGTTGAACATATTATCGATGATACTACCCAATAATATAGTGGCAACATATTCTATGGGTATTTTGTATAATATATGTACAACCCATGATTTCTTGTAACGTGTTTAAATGATCAGGTCATGAAATGCTTTTAAAAAGCCCGAATTCACAACAAACCCATACACTTTTGCCTTAGATCTAGCATACTATAGGGTAGAAGATACGTGTACAATACATATGATACATAGAAATAACTACTTCTAATGTCATCCCTTTAAGATAAATGTTTAGAAGGAAATTCATAACTACTGGTAGAGAATCAATATTATTACTATATGTTGAAATGTGTCTTTTTTTATAAGAAAATTATAAAGATTGATAATCTTAAACAAGATTTAAGGCACAGACTCATAAGGAGTCACATGGTCGACCGCAAGGGGTCGTATTTGCCGCAAGGGGTCGTATTTGCCGCAAGGGGCAACGCCGCAAGGGGCGTATGGTTGCAAGGAACCATAGAGGCAAAAGCTAAGTCCTCTACAGTTGTAGCTACACTGTCATGTCATGCCATGGACCGCAAGTGCCAGCGGTTAAAAAGTATAAAAAGATACGTAAATGAATGTTGTCCAAGAAAATGGTTTATAAAGGAAAACCATCATGAAAAATGCAAGGAATGTTTTGATAAGAGAATGAACCATCACATGTTATGCAAAAATTGGTTTAAGAAAGTTAAACCATCAAAGTCATGGGGGCTAATAAGTAAAATGGTTTATATGTTTTATAAGTATGTAAATTGCTTAGCATTTTTATGAAATACGTCCACAAGTAGAAATAAATGTTTGTCATGCCTACTTACGCAATTTACCTACTTTGCATATATACCCATGTTTATGAAAGAAGCCAAACTAAACATGATAGGGATCGAACTTAGACATGCATGGGAATTACCTAGGCACGAATGTTGTGTAAGCATGAAAATCCAAGTATATAATTTTTAACGGATCAAGGACCGTTAGAATACCCATGCATGGACCCCGATGTATACTGGGCATTAGGCTCATACAAATTATGTTTGTTAATTTCAGGTGAAGAACAAGATTGATTGCATTTTTCTGGAGCGTGCTACGGGCTCATTGAGATTGCTGACGTGGTACGATTTATCTTGTGAAGACCCAGTGGATATCTATATGCCCACAGGAACCATCGAGTTGTTATCTTTTTAAATTCTAGATTAGTTAATTTTTTTTATTTTCCAGTTTAGAGTTGTAATAATGGAACTCTAGTTGGAGACATTTTATGGAATTGATATTTTTCTCTGCTCGTTATGTGCCATTTGTTGATATTTTGGTAACGGGTCGGTCGTGCGATCAACTGTCGCTTGCTTCCGCCGATTGTCACGATCCGTTCCGTTACAAAAATATACTTATCTTAATAATAAATTTGTACCCCGCGGAGATTTTGAACGGAGATTTTGATGGTACAATCGATATTGATCTACTCTCCATGATATAATGACGAGAACTCAACGAATATGCACATGCATTTTGAAGATCTACTGGGCAAGAATAGATTGTTGCTTCAATAAAAAAATCACTGTTGTAAAAGTCACCCAACTAGCCCCACTAGTAGGTCCGACTAGTCTAGTCAGTGGGGTGGCCAACCCGAGTACCAACTAATTCTGACTAGGTCGACTAGTCAATAATTTTTTGCTTAAAGATACCATATTTTTTACTTTTTGAAAAGCAAACTCATTCTAGTAAAGATACCATATTTTTTACTTTTTGAAAAGCAAACTCATTCTAGTATGCTTAATGTTTTATTTAGATTCAATTACTTCTTTTGGTTCATTATGATAGTAAAAAATATATAAATATATGTAAATATATAATAATATATGTATAAAGATAATTTATTAATTAAAACCGATTAAATCCTGACTAAATTTGATTAATCACCCAACTGCCGATTAATCCTTTGTCTGTGATCCTGACCGCCCGAGTACCGACTATCGACTTTTGCAACCTTGATAAAAACTTACTTAAAGGTTTAAGAAGAGGAAAAAGATACCATAGCTATGTTTTCAACATGCAAATAATGGAACACAAAAGGAAAATGGGTGCAAAAATATTGATCATTGATGCAAATGCATTATTGCATCAAAATGAGTTTTTGACGTTTTCTTTAAATTATATAAAAGGTTATTGCTCGTATACGACACAATGAATAATACAAAAACAGGCACCTTGTCCGTTGGAATTTTTATGACATTAGAAAATAAAATAGTAACTCAAGGAAGTTTAAATCAAGAGAAAAAAGAAAATAATTAAGGACCATGCAATAAAGGTATATCACTCTTGATAAATGTAAGGAAATAAATTGAAGTTAAAATAAATGATAGAATACAAACATAGCCCCTTTTTAGATGTTAGATTCTTCGTTGACAAAGGGTCGTTCTGTGCACTCGCGGGATCATTATATCTCGCATATAGCCCCTTTGTCGGGAAAGGCAACTCAAAAGAAAAAAGTGGTTTTTACTCCCACAAACCTTATAAGTATTGTAAATTATCTTCTCTACCTCTTTTTAAAAAATAATTCTCCCTTTGATCTCGTGACTTGCAAACTCTTACCCCATTAATCCTGTGGTTAATCTGTTTGAAGCTCGTGAGAGTTTTTGTGGTAATTTACGTGGTCAATGGGGTAATTATGTTGTGGAAAAAGACGTGAAGGTAATTCTACAAGTTTCCAAGGTTCGTGAGATAAATCCCAAAGGAAAAAATACAATCGGAGTAGTACTCGTTCTTGAATCCCAAGGAATAAAGCTAGACCCGTCGATGTCGGGTGCTAATCGAATTGGACACTTTCGAGTCCACCAGAATTCTAATTCAATTCATTATAAAAGTTTCGAATCTGAAATCGAATCGAATTTCAAACGAATTTACTAACTTAAACATATTCAATTCATTTTGAGTTTCAAATATTCAAATTCGATTCAATTTATTTTGAATTTGAAATGTTAATTGATGTTTTAGAGCTTATATAAATAACATTATATGAAAACTAATTAATATAAATATTTTAATGTATAAGTCTAATTTAGGAAGAATATTACTAAGATAAGTTGAAAAAACTATAAATCAAGGAAAATATCAAACCAATACAATACATTGGATAAAAGTATCTATTTTTTACAATATTATGTGTCTTTTACCATTTAAATATACTCTTTTTCTATGATGGAGAAATGTATAAATACAATATGATTATATAAGCCTATCAAAGAGATAGAATAGGTCTAAGGAAAAAGTTAAATACATTATAATTACCATTGCAGGTTGAAGCAAGAGAAGATCAAACTTATATAGAAAGTCGATACAACTTAATATTATATTTGAAATAATGGGAATAGTAAAAAATAATGTACAAAGATAAACCTCTTCATTAAGTGTGAATATCTTCAATATAAAAAAAGTAAGCCATGAAAATGAAATATACAAATTTTTGATGTACAAAGGAACAAGTTACATTATGGTGAGAAGAACTTGTGTATTACTCATGTGATGATAAATGTCATTTTGACAATGACAATCTATCGTGGGGTTTTAAGACATTTGGTAGACAATAAAATGAGGAATCGAATTTCAAAGGAATTTACTAGCTTAAATTCTGATTCAATTCATTTTGAGTTTCGAATATTCAAATTCGATTCATTTTATTTTGAATTTCAAATTTTAATTGATGTTTTAGAGCTTATATAAATAACATTATATGAAAACTAATTTAGTATAAATATTTTAATGTATAAGTCTAATTTAGGAAGAATATTACTAAGATAAGTTGGAAAAACTATAAATCAAGGAAAATATCAAACCAGTACAATGCATTGGATAAAAGTATCTATTTTTTTACAATATTATATGTCTTTTACCATTTAAATATACTCTTTTTTCTATGATGAAGAAATGTATAAATACAATATGATTATCTGAGCCTATCAAAGAGATAGAATATGTCTGAGGAAAAAGTTGAACACATTATATTTACCATTGCAGGTTAAAGCAAGAGAAGATCAAACTTATATAGAATGTCGATACAAATTAATATTATTATTTATAATAATAGGAATAGTAAAAAATAATGTACGAAGATAACTTTCTTCATTAAGTGTGAAGATCTTCAATATAAAAAAAGTAAGCCATGAAAATGAAATATGCAAATTTTTGATGTACAAATGAACAAGTTACATTATGGTGAGAAGAACTTGTGTATTACTCATGTGATGATAAATGTCATTTTCACAATGATAATCTACCGTGGGGTTTTAAGACATTTGGTAGACAATAAAATGAGGAATCGAATTTCAAAGGAATTTACTAGCTTAAATTCAAATTCAATTCATTTTGAGTTTCGAATATTCAAATTCGATTCATTTTATTTTGAATTTGAAATTTTAATTGATGTTTTAGAGCTTATATAAATAACATTATATGAAAACTAATTTAGTATAAATATTTTAATGTATAAGTCTAATTTAGGAAGAATATTACTAAGATAAGTTGAAAAAACTATAAATCAAGGAAAATATCAAACCAATACAATACATTGGATAAAAGTATCTATTTTTTACAATATTATGTGTCTTTTACCATTTAAATATACCCTTTTTTCTATAATGAAGAAATGTATAAATACAATATGATTATATGAGCCTATCAAAGAGATAGAATAGGTCTGAGGAAAAAGTTGAACACATTATAATTACCATTGCAGGTTAAAGCAAGACAAGATCAAACATATATAGAAAAGTAGATAGAAATTAATATTATTATTTGAAATAAAGGGAATAGTAAAAAATAATGTAATAAGATAAACCTCTTCATTAAGTATGAATATCTTCAATATAAAAAAAGTAAGCCATGAAAATGAAATATACAAAATTTTGATGTACAAAGGAACAAGTTACATTAAGGTGAGAAGAACTTGTTTATTACTCATGTGATGATAAATGCCATTTTGACAATGATAATCTACTATGGGGTTTTAAGACATTTGGTAGACAATAACACGAGGAATGGAAAAGGCAGTGTAAAGAATATGGGAACATGAAAATAAATGTGTGGGTGAGGATTTATAATAACAATATTAAGCATTTGACATTTCTTATTAGATTTTATGACTAATATTTTTTACTCCTTTCTATATTCAATATTTAGTCTTTAACTAATAGGATAATGCATACATATATATATATATACATATTAAATTGGGTATGGCATAGAGTGCTTTGTATCCTCTTATTTCCTCAAAATTTCTGAAGTAACTCATTCCCATGCTACTACCACTAGATTGAAATAAGAAGTAAAGACATGAACTTGGATGTTTTGTATAACCGATGCATGAAGGACCCACATCTCTAACTCATATCATATTTTGTAGTCAAATCACTTGAACTTAATTAATAGAGGAAAGGAAAGAGATTGGGTCTTATTAGGGAGGCCTAATGTTGCATATATACGTCACGCATTGACAAGTCACGTCGGTGTAGCATGGAGTATGAAAATCATAGTGGTGAATGTTGCACATGATAAATCATATCACTGGAGCCAAGATATGATTATTAACCACTTAATCATTGCAGTAAGTTGGCTTAAGAGTATCTTTAGTTTCTTGCGCAAGTTATGCTTAGTGATATAATGCAAATGTTAAATCTTTCAATGCAAATTAAACATAGTAACTTTTTAATACATATCTATATATTCCTTTCCACATCTATTTACTTACAGTGTCAATCTTTTGATGTTATTATCTATAATTCCTTGCACGAGAAAATTCGGAAAAGAACCTAGTCAATCCAGAGTGGTTGTTACATATTTGTAGGTAAATATGTATGTATTATACGCATGATATGTACGTACTATGTATATATAAATAAATGGATATATATACATATGTATGTATATAAATATCAAATCGAATCAAATTATTATCAAACAAATTCAGGTTAATTCAGATTCGATTCATTTGGGAATCGAATTCATAAGTTAAATTCAAATTCAGTTCATTTGATTTCGAATCGAACTTTTTTTGAGTTTTTATCGACCGAATCCTAATCGAATTCTAATGACTCAGTTCAATTAGCAGCCCTACTTCGATGTGTTCTTCAAACCCACTCTCGAACTAAATTTTGCTCCTCTACTTTAATTTGCTTCAATTCAAAGGAGCTCAATGTCAACGCTTCAAACAGATAGAGCCAAGTCCTCTATTCGCTAACCCATGTGAAGAGGCAAAAGAAGCCACCTCCACAAACAAAAAGGAAAGAGCTCATTTTTGGCAGTGTGGGCCTCTCATTGGGAAGCCCGTACAATTGGCTATTAGCTCGGTGGTAGAGTGCGCCCCTGATAATTGTGTCGTCGTGAGTTCTTATAGGACAAGACTTTGATCTATCTCAGAAGACAAAAAATGAAAAGGCAAATCCTTTGCTGCGATCTAATGTTTAAAACTACTCTATTCCTTTATTTCTAACGCTCTTTGTTTTTGAGGAATTGAATCTGTTGATGTACCCATGAAAATCCAACATTATATAAATTTTTACGGATTAGATATTCTGCAAAGCGTTTTTGTACTAACTGAATGGAACCTTACCCTATAAAATTTCAACTATGATGATAATAAATAAATATTTTAATATGCATAAGAATTTAATCTTCTTTTCAATCGAAATATTTAAATAAAAGTGTTTTTTTTTATTTTTTTTAAGATACATCAATGAAAGGTTAGTTCAATAACTTCAGTGAAATCTTCTTGAGGTAAGACAACAAATCCATCTTTCTTGAAAAATGGAAGAACGAGCCCCTCCTTTAAAAATAAAAAACTATTACAGAAAAAGAAATAAAGCTGAAATCGACACATTTATTTTTTTGCAATTTTTTTTGAATCATATGCACCTAAAGGTGCATGTACCGTTCCTAAAGGATACAATTTTGTCCTAATCAACCGCCTTTATCAAGAAAGGTTGCTTTTCTTAAATATGTCATCAATGAAATCAATAAAACCAGAATAAATTCCCTTTTCGAATGGAAAACAAGTTCAAATCGGCAATTTCTCAAGAAGGCAAAGTGGCAAAAACCATCAATCTTGGAAAAGAAAGAAAGAAAGTCTTCACCGTAAACTGAATAGTTTCTTGTGATGGACAACTACACTTGAAAGATTATGCCTTCTCGGTAGGGTGGATGCTAATGATTACAGATATATCTGTATTGAGATGTTACCAGTGACGGAGAGAAGGGGGCGGGTGGGGGCTTAGCCCCCCAGCTCCCAATCAAAATCTTTATACATATTTATATACATAGTACTATATATAATCTAAATACAATATTTAATAATTAAAAATTGTATGTTATGAAAAATAGTCCATCCTATCTCAACAAGAAAATCAATATATATGATCAAATTACAATAAATAACTATTAACATTGTATGATGAGCATAACCATATGTTGGTACTTCCATATATATACATCATGACATCTGTTTGACATCCGTTTATAAATCATCACGGATATATATATCTTTTATTTTAGCATATGTGGTATAGATAACGATTTTTCTTTTTATTTTCTTTGCATATATGTATATGTATTTGAATATCTCTTTCAATTTTTAGGATTTAAAAACGGATGGTTATATAATTTTCTTGTGAATGCATATATGGATATAAATACATATTGGTATCCGCATGTTTGCAACCCTATTTGTATATGCATCTATCTAAAAATAGATATGCAGATACAAGTATACATGAGAAAATATATATAATAAATATGACAAGAGATTGGTACATATATTTATATTTGTTTGCATCCCTGAAGTAAAAAATATTGTATAGTGTTACTTGTTTGAAAATATTAAATCTAATGGTATTACTTGTTGAAATATAAAATGCGGAAGCGAATCAAATCAAGAACAAGATAAAACGAAGACTTTGATTTTACGTGGAACCCTACTCCGTGAGGAGCGGGATGAAACCACAGGAGAACCGCCTCAAAGGGCTGATTTTGCATTCACTTTCTCAAAGGTTACAATGGGTGTTGGGCTCTTTATATAGCCCCACCAATGTGACCAAAAGTCACCACTCCAAGATGTGGGATTAAACACAATCCCACCAAGACCATTCTTCAACATTACTAAAGGGTTAAATAGGGATGCCCCTTGGGGGAGCTAACTTGGCTCATCCGTCTAATTTTTCTCATTTTTTATTTTTTTAAATTCTGTTAAGTGTTTTCATTACTATATCCTTATATTATGTTATTTAAGTTTCGTGCTAAACAGAGACTCATACAACCTCCATCTAGACAGACATTTTTTAACGATCGTAGAATTGATGAAATCGATCTCGTTCGGATAAAGGCTGTAAGAGTCTCTGTTTCACATGAAGCGTGAATGACATATAGGTCGGGATGCAAACATTACGGATATATCCTTATCCGATCCGCCACCGTATCTGTTTTATACAGATTTTAACATCCTTGTCCGTATCTGTTTTAAAATGGATACAAGTATAGATATCATTTTGATATCCGCAAACATCCATATCCATATATCCATTTTCATATATAAATATAGTCACAGGTTAATTTTTTCCCTTCTTTTACATCCATAACATAATTGTATCCCTTCTTTTACTATATTTGTATAATTTTTATGATACAAACATTTAGTAAATTTATATCATGTATTTTCATCCAGTTCGTATATATTTAAGTCGATTCTATAGAGTATTTCTAATATTACTCATATGCAAGAAATATCCATTTTAGATCTTTATCTGTTTTTAAGGATGTGGTAAGATAGTTTTAGTATCCACCAATATCCATATCCGCATTCGTATTCGTATTCAAAACAGATAAAGATATGGTAATACTTATATCCGCATATGTATATGTCATTTGCATATGAATATATTGAATAAAATTCACGGAAGAATTTTTCAAAAAAAATAGGAAAAATATGGCGGAAGGAACCAAATTAGATCCCCGAGGAGGCGACCCCATTTAACATATTACGAAATATCATACTAATAAATGTGTATTTCAGTGATATGAAGAGTTTTGTAGGGATCTTTTGTCAATACGATGTTTGTAGAGAATATTTATGTCTGATTATAAGTTTTTATGAGCATTTTTTTTAAAAAATACCTTCGCAATATTAGTTTCAATTAATTACAGAATTATTGGAAGCTCGTCTTATAAATTGAATCCGTTTCCACACATTCGACCTTATAAATTGAAACTTCAGTTAATGTTTTACATATCCTCTAAATTTCTCTCAAATCTGATGTCATTTTCTATTTTATCTTAGTGGTTAAAAGTTCAATCAATATTTAAGCAACTTAAATCACATTTAAAAGAGAACCAGACTTTTTCTTATTGATATAAAATAGCAAATGATTTTGGATTTGAGCGAAATTTGAAGGATGTGTATAACATTATTCAAAGATTCTACCTATAGGATTGGATTTTAAGAAACAAATTTTAAAAAATTACATCACCTCTTTTGTAACTCACGTTACAACAGGGGAACCCCTCCCCAAATATTAACAACTAAAATGATAAGATAAATTAGATACAAAATATCTACATAATTTAGCCCCCCCAAGAAGAATTTTCTGGCTTCATCCTTGGACGTTACCATATCTGTATAATACAGATTTTGATATTCGTATCCTTTTTGAAATGGGTACGGATATGGATATTATTTTAATATCTGCAAACATCCTTATTCGCATCAGTAAATCTGTTTTCATATATAAATATAGTCATAGATTTATTTTTAACCATCTATAACATAATTCTATATCTTCTTTTACCATATTTCTATAATTTTTATGATACAAACACATTTAATAAATTTATATCATGTATAATGCTCCCTCCGTCCCATTTTCAGCATTTTTTAGATATAGAGACTCTTATGCCATTCATTTAGAACAGATCGATTATATGGATGTTAAAATTGGTTGTTCTAAGGCATACAAGAGGTATCTATTAGAGGGATAGATGGAAGGCCGTTAAAACTAGAACATCAATTCGAAGACCGTTAAAATTATCTATTCTAGAACATCAATTCTAAGACCGTTAAAATTACTATGTTGTCAGCCGATCAGTCTTGTGCTCGTCGAGTTCAATGATAAATATTTTTCTTTCTCCCTTAATTTGTTGCACATTCTCATGGCTTACCAGTTTAATGACATCATTCCATACTTCTTCGAAGCTGTTTGATTACCACCCTCAAACCCATAATTCCTCTCATACTCTTGCAAATAACAAAGTTTTTTTTGCAGAAAATTCCCTATATAAAAAGTTTTTTTTGCTGAAAAGGTAAGGCATTCCAAAATTTATCCCTCTGTGCAAAGCTAATTTTGATTATATTAAGCAGTCAATCTTCACTTGTAATCGAGCTAAAAGAATTAACACCACACGAAGGGCACTGCGCGGTCCCCGTCAATCGTCAATTTTTATATTCAAAATGTAATGTTTTTTTGGTTTTTTATCCGTTGTGCCCCTTTAATATCATATTGTAATTTTAGTCATATTCTACTCTTTTTTGGAATATCAATTGTACTCTAGACTTCTTATCATTCTATCACTTGTACACATTATGTCCTCATCTATGTTACAATCACGAGATGAATCCACAACTGTAAAAAACAATAAGTTGGATCTTCATCTAAACAAAAAAATGCACCCTTTTAACGAAAGTAACAAATTGGAGAAGGTTCGCTGAAATTTGGTTTATTTTATTTTTTTAAACGGTGATAAATTTTTCATTCAGATTACCGTTTTAAATACAAATCCATCAAGGGGCAAAATGAAGATTGAGTTAATGAAAAAGATCTCTAGGAAAACTGCTAAAAAAATGCTGATTTGAACATTCTTTCTCTGATAAAAGTGTGAACAGCCTCAGGAAGGGATGCAAACAGGAAGGGATTCATACTAACGAGGGTCTTGGGTCAGGTCAGGTCGGTCCAAACAAACTATATTTTTATAGAAGTACTTGATAGTTTCACAAGTTATTCATTTAACTAGATAACATTAGTGCAAAATGCTTTTTTAATAGAATAAATTTTTGCGTAAAATGTCAGATTCCTTGTGGATCGATCCACGACTTGCCCTATACTTGTTCTAATATCTCTTGCCTTTTAGTTGAATAAAAAATTATCTTAAATCGCCGATTGTCAAATGTACACACGACGACACATAAAAACACACTTTTAAAACACTGAAAATCAAGGTTTCAGTCATTATCTCCAAGTACCGGAACCTTGGCGGTAACGGCATCGTTTTTTTCCATGGCGCCATCAACAAATTACTCCGCCATCGACCTTTTCTTCGTCGAGCTCAATTCTATCTACAACTCAGAGATATAAGAAATCAACGATACCTTGTAGGTTAGTACTCGTCCAAAAATTCTAACTTGACCATCAGGATTCTTCCTTTGATTGCATTACATCTTGAGTTGGTGCTTCAGAGCCAATGGAAAGGCCAAGCTGCCCAAGATTTCCGATGATTCCCATGTCGGTCGTAGCTCACCTGAACCCTTGTTTGTAATCTAATACCCCTTGTGCCCCCAAAGTTATCACGTTGATGATGAATGACTACTCAGTCGAGGGGCACAACTAATCATTGTAGAAGAAGTCGGTGTCAGAACTGATATTCTGAAAAATGGAGGGGTATACCTCCCAGATGTTGTAGGGCTCGTGGGAACTACTCCACCTTCGATGTGGTCGGCCGCAGCTGGGGAAGGAGATCGTAGCTGCACGAGGCGGGCTTCTGGAGAGCTTCACCTAGCGGGTCTGGGGGTGGAGGTGCGTGTCCGGTCGCCTACAGTGGCGTCGATGGGCAGCAAGTGCGGGTCGGAGAAGAAGGTGGTTGCGTGTCGAAGCAAGAGGTGGAGCTCGAGTCCCTATCAGAGCAGAATGACGATGTGGCTTGCTGCATGGATGTGACTAAAAGTTGCGGAGGCGACAAGGTTGTTGGACATGCGAGTCCACGGCGAGCCATTATGCAATAAATGTTATTGCACATATCATTCTCTGATCTGAAATGAAGAATAAATCATTTGCATAATAGGTCACTTAGTCCAATTAGGGTTATGTACCATGGCCATCTTAATAATCATATAGCTGTTGATTCAATAATTGAATCATAGAGGCTGGTGCTTGGATGAATATCTAAAGGGTTAGATTGAGGACTCATCAAGCACCGCCAAATGATTGTTAAGAGATGATCTCCAGCTTGAGTAGGAGATGGCAATCCTTTCTCACATAGGCTGATATCTGACCAACCTCTTGATACAGGTCCTTTGCATAGGGAGATTCAGAGGTGTCATATTAGTTAGGTCAAAGAGTTGATTTAACGAGATTGAGATAACCAAAGTCCTATATCTATGCTATCACGATACAGGCACGCATCCTCTGACCGAAGACAGATGTGTTACTATATGTCTGAGTATGTACATTTGGCAGACCAATAGGTTGATGACCTAACCAAGGTCTATACACCGGCACACTGGTGTGCATACAAGGGCATATGAGTAATGCGATCTCTCAAAAGGATCATACAAGTTCACTGCTGAACCGAAAGGCATGAGCTCACTCATGAGATATTGGGAAGAATCACATTCTGTGCACGGTCGTCTCGCTTTGGAAGCTTGACTAAATTTGTAGGTTTGATATATACTTTTGGAAAGTATATGATCAAGGTATGATATATGTTTTTGGAAAGTATATGATCGATACAAACTCCCAATGATCAAAATGAGAAACTTACTGATAAAACCCTGAAGTAGACAGTATAAAGTTGATCTAATACTTCAGGTTTATTCTGGGTCTTCCAGTATGCAGGATGTACAGGTGTTGGGAATACCTGAGGGTGATGTTATTATAAACGATTGTATAAACATGATACTTCCATTTCTAGGGAGTGATGAAACACGACTGGATTTTAGTGACTCCTCTCAGTAGAGAAGTAATCTGATGTTGGACATTGATCTGAATGTGATTCAGATGCAATGAGAAGATTAGATTTGCGGTCTTGATTTAATCAAGCATCCATGAGAGGCCTGAGATTTGAATTCGAAATGTGATCTCAACATCCAAGTCACTATACGTGGAATAATACAATCGTCCTGCCTTATCTCCAAGTATCCGCGGAGAAAGCGCATTGTCCTTGAAAGAGTTCATGGATAATTTTCTTATTGATATATGTATCTAAGCATCAAGAAAATTGATAATTAAATGTGATTTAATTATCATGGATAATATGAATTTGATTCATATTATAAGGAGAGATATCTAAGATAATTAAATGCGATTTAATTATCAAATATGTGAATAATATGAATGTGATTCATGTTATTTCGACACATGAGAAAAGAGGTTCAAGATGATTAAATATGATTTAATTATCTTAGATATGAATAATGTGGATAGTACTATCCATATTAATCAAATATATTATAAATGTGATTTATAATATATAAGAGAGAGCTATTTCTGATTTATATTTGTTAATTAATTATTGATGTGAATTGGATTCACATTGGATGATTAATTAAAATATAATTTACATTTTATTTTGGGATGTGAATTTGATTCACATTTTTCCAATGGCATGATTGAAATATTTCACAAGATAATTATGAATTATTTTTGTAAAATAATTTACAAAAATTGTTGTTGTAAATCCTGGAGATATCATGAGATAATGGTATCTCATGAGATAATGAGATCTCATGAGATAATGAGATCTCATGAGAATAATGAGATCTCATGAGATAATGAGATCTCATGAGATGTTGGTAGCCATCCCCCCTTTTTAGGGGATATGGTTTATCTTCTCATTCTCTCCAAAGATATATAATTGATTTGATTTGAATTTAAATATATTGATTTATCGATATATATTAAATTAAATACATTGTTGATTGTGTTTTTACAATAAGATCATAGCCATTAAAAGAAACACAAATCAATCTCAATCATTGATTGTGTGTTGTCCATGAATTGGGATCCATGGACTCCCAAAACCCTATATAAGAAGAGGCATCCATTGCTCTTCATGTTATATATGATTAATGAATGTTCTCTCTCTCTCTCTCTCTCTCTCTCTCTCTTCTCTACACGTCCAGCCACTCTCTCTCTCTTATAATGGACGTCCACCATGGAGCCATTGTGAGAGTCATCATCGATGCAGCATCGTCGTTATATTGCCGAATCATCTACTCGTGGATCTCCATCCCTTCGGTGCGTCTCACTCGCGAAGGAGATGTTGGATCTCGTGTGACGAGATCAAGAGATCCGTCGCTCGGATCATCAACATGAATTGCGAGGAGCACGCGATTCATCTCTGCGCTCGCAAGCGTCTCCTCCGATGGATTGGAATTGAGACAGGAGGTCTCTTCGTTTAGAGACTCGATCGCAACCATGCTTCAAGAGGTAATCCTATTACTTGTTTTGTGGCTTAGACGAAATGATCCGAGAAGCTTTCTTGGATCATGTGGTTTCATCAAATGAAAATTTTGATTTCCGCTGCATCGAGCCACTAGTGCGACTATTCGTTCCCGATCGCAAACGATGCGGTCATCACGCTTCCGTGATGCGCTTGAGGATTTCCTCATATCCGTCAAAGGTCATGGTCACCTCCGTCAACACACGACTGGAGGTGGTTGGCCCGAACAATAGAGAGCTGGTGCGGGTCCAGGTGGGGCGCGCAACTGTGGGAGGCTCCAAGGTCCTGCAAAGCAGACAATGGAGCAGTGGAGCCGCCAAGCGAAGGCGTGTTGTAGAGAGGTGGTGTGGGTCGTCCTGGGCATGGTGGTCGTAGGGGTGCTGCTGGAGTGGCTTGCGGGTGAAGCGGTCGAAGGCGGAGGCATCGAGGGTGATTGGAGCGAGGGTGGTAATGGGCGGTTGTTGATGGATGAAGGAAGAAGGCAATGGGTGTTGATCGTTCATAAGAAGAGGAGAAACAGAGGAGCACGAGAGAAGTAGAGGATAGAAGGATAGAGAGGAGATGGGAGAAAGGGGAGTAGGAAGAAGATAAGGAAAAAGGGGAACGAAATGTTTACCTATAGTTGTTGGGGTTCACCAAGAGGATGGTGGGAGCTTGAGCTCCACCCGATCTCCGCTCGAGGATCTGACAAAGGGATCCGAGCTCGGCTGCGGTGAGTGGCGCAGCAAGGGGGTATCCCCTTGCATATCGTCGTGAGTATAGCGGCTGGTCGTTGCTCGATTGAAGCCCCTCCGTGCTGTCACCAGGAAGAGGTCGAGGCTGCAGGCTGCAACTACCTATCTCAGAGATGGCGGATGGGTGAACAATAGGGGGTCATCGGCCTTTTAAGGCCGGCGCGAGGAGGAGTGGCGCAGGAGGTGGGGTTCATGGGTGAGCGGGTGGTTGCGGCACACAGTGCGGAGGAGCGAGGAGGTCGTGTGGTGAGCTGGGGATTCTGCGCCGCAAGCAACGGGAGAGAGGGGAGGGCGGTCACGTACGCCGCGTGTGACCGGGGGAGAGAAGGAGGAGGCACAACATGACACTTATTTAATTAGTTAATTTTTTTATATAATAAATGATTAAAAATAAGCAAAATGGGTGACACATGGCTGTTCCAGGAGCTGCCACGTGTCACTCCCAGAAAAATCGTAATTATAAATAAAAGAAAAATCGAAAGAAATATCAAATGAGGTCAAATCAAAAAGTAGTCAATACGAAAGTTGCTCGTCTCGATGAGATCTGGAACTTTTGTGAAGGATCAAAAATCAAATGAAATTATATGTACAAAGTATATTTTTGGGTGGTATCTTATAGGTATAAAATACTGTGTTTTTGTATTTTGCAAAATTTTTTGTGATTTTTAAATAAGAGAAAATCAAAATAAAGGTAGAGAAAATATGAAAGGAATATTTACAACTTAATCTATTTTTTTATTTTTAATAAAAGGATAAAATACAAGGGTATTTTGGTTAATATGTACATTATACAATAGGGGAAAACCCAACTTTCACATACGATCTCCGATTTTAATGAAATTGGTCTTGTTTTGAAGGTCTTTGAATGTTGATTACTTTAAAAGTGAGTAGACCTAAATCGGACACTGCATGAGAAAGATTTGTGCCTTTTAAGGTTCTTATTTTCAAACTTGGATCTGGGTTTTATTGGTCAATTTCACAAGTTAGCATTTTCTTTGGTATTTTTCTTGTATTAGTGTTAGTAATATATACAATATAGAGTTGATTTTGAAGTTAGTATAAAATAGATACAAATAGGTAAAATATGGTGAATATATATGTGATTTTTACAAGTGAATTTGTTTCTTATTTGATGCAAATATGAATGCTAAAATGCATATATTATTTATGCATGCATGAATGCTAATTATGTAATATTAGTGGAAATATGCAGCTAATTGATCGGGAACAAATCTATATTTTCAACTTTTAGAGTGATGAATCACATATTCATCAATACCTACATTTTGAATTATATATCTAGAACTTTTGGAATCCAATTCAACTCTACTTACTTTTCAAGTTCATCATTTAATATACACTAATTATAAAAAATGATATTTACGTCCTTAACCATGAGTAGTTTTGTATTTACGTACACAATCTTCAGGGTTATGGGTGCAAGATGGAGTGAATATTCAGAGTTTCTCATATAATTTGTGAGGGTTATAGGTATGAGACAGAGTGACTATCAGGATTTCTCATGTTACCGTTGATTATCAAGAGTTATGTACGTAAATATGAAACTACTCATGATTATAGGTGTAATATCTTTTATAAATGTACTTTGAAATTGAGCGAAACTCGCCTACGAAAAGTTGAGTTTGGGATCAATTTTATGTCTATTCGTGTTTTGTATATTTTGTTCAGTTTACTATATGTTAACCGTGCCTTTTTCATTTGATTTCAATTTTATTATCTTCCTCATATATTCTATTTTCTCTTGAACATATAAAACCACGTACAATTTTCAAAATAAAACAAAAGCTAAAACGGGTTCTCTAAATGGTGGCTTAATTTTACTTCTATTCTATCTTCTATATTTTCTATCTTTTTCCTTTTCACAAAAATAAAAATTATTAAAAAAATGTCTACATAACTTATAGTATATCTTATTATATAATATTATACGGTACTATCGTCAACAAAAAAGGAATGATTCTGCAATTTGTCTCTTTGATTTATTATAATTGAATATTTGCCTCTTTTGAAGAATATGGAAAATATGTCTGAGCGGAAGCCATGGAATTTTTGTACACTTGATTACTATTCTGTATGTTACTACTACGCCATTTTAGATTGATTGTATTGAATTTTATTCACAAGTAATGATTGTTGTCCGCTTGTCTTCTGTTTCGATGTAAAATTTTTCTCTATTACGGAATTAGATATCTGCGCATATATTTTCAAATGATGATTGGGGTGCCAGATGATGAAGGCTTTTTAGCCACTATTTTAAGTCTCTATGCTGCCATATATGTGATGCCCACGTAATTATTTATCAATATCTTAGTAACCTTTAAGGGTGCGTTTGGTTCGTGGATTATCTAGGGGAGGATAACCCGGTTTTATGTTTGTGTGTTTGGTTGGTGGGTTAAAGGTTGGGAGGGTTTGTGTGATGCAATTGTATTGAAATTTGAAAAAGTTGATAGTTATTATAATACGATGGGGTTGATGGGGCTGCCTCGCCCCATTTTTTGGCAATTTTTTTATTTTTTTGAAAAATATCGACATGTATATTCCCTATATACCTCCTATATGCCATTCGAATTTCGTCAGAAACAGAGACTCCTACGACCTCCATCCAGACAAAGTCGATTTAAAAAATCCTGCGACCGTTAGAAAAATGACATATGGATGGAGGTCGTAGGAGTCTCTGTTTCTGACGAAATTTGAATGGCAAATAGAAGGGATATATGGATGAATATACATGATTTTATTTATCCAAAAAAATAAAAAAATTACCAAAAAATGGGGTGGGGGCAGCCATGTTGGCTACCCCTAGGGGGCAGTCCCATTTTTCCCTAATATGATTGTATTGAAATTTGAAAAAGTGGGTGGTTGTTGTGATGTGATTGTATTGAAGTTTGGAATAGTGAGTATAAGTTGAGTATTTTATGATTTTTAGATGATATGATGGTATAATATATAATTTTTTTGATGGAAAGGGAGTAGGCCCCGCTAGTGGATTAGGGATGTGGGGTTTGGGGGGTAATCTGCCCAAATTGAGGGGTAACCCCCCAACCGAACATGCACTAAGTGGTGTTCGGTAGCATGATTTATGATAAGGAAATGATCAAGTTGTTGTTACACTTATTTCTGTTCATTTACAGGGATAAGAACCTGCAAGATAAAGAGGGATAAGTGTAATTATTTGTTATTCTTCGTTCTAGTGGATAAAGATAGACAAAGAATAGAAGTTAGTTGTATTAGATAAAAGGGATTTTTACCCAGCAGATCCTATAATCTTTGCCAATTACATCTACGATCTTTGAAACATCGTAATTCCTCCCTCAACCTCATAAACTTACTAACCCTTACCTCGCAGACCTCATGGTCAACCTCCATCCATTTAACCGTTAAAGTTGATCGGATTCCGTCCCCCCTGCCCCCCACGCTCGCCGCCTCCCTGCTCGAGCCCCCCGACCCATGCTTGAACCACTAGCCCGCCGCCTCCCTACTCGAGCTCCCCCCCGGTGCAGGACCCGCCCATCACCTCCCCTACTGGAGCCCCCCTCCACCCCAGCGCAGGGCTCACCACCTCCCCTGCTGGAGCCACCCTCCCCCACCACGCAGGGCCCGCTTCCCCCGCCCACTCCCCCACTCCCCCTCCCCCGCCCACTTCCCCTCTCGAAGCGCGCCCACCACCTCCCTTGTTGTCTCCTCCGCATCCCATCCCCCTCCCGTGCACCTAGCCACCCCCCCCCAACTGCACAGGGCCCGCCCACCACCTCCCCTGCTTCCCCCGACCGCTCAGAGCACCGCTGCCCACTCCCCCCCTCCCCCGCCCACTTCCCCTCTCGAAGCTCGCCCACCACCTCCCCTGTTGTCTCCCTGCTCGAGCCCTCCCCCCCGACCGCTCAGAGCTTCCCTGCCCTCCGCGTCCCTTCCCCCTCCCGTGCCGCTCAGAGCTCCCACGCACACTCCCCCCCCCCCCCCCCCTCGCCCCCTCCCTCGCCTACTTCCCCTCTCGAAGCGCGCCCCACCTCCCCCCCCCCCCCCCCCCCCACCGCGCGCGCAGGGCCTGCCCACCGCCTCTCCTGCTTCCCCCGACTGCCGCTCAGAGGTCCCCCACCCTCCGACCTCCTCCCCTCCCAGGCGGGTGGTTGCCTCCACCGCCAACCCCTTCTCCGCCTCCCTCGACCACCGCTAACTCCTTCTCCAGATCTAAGCTCCCCGACCACCCCCTGATCGAAGCCCCCCCTCCCCATCGCTCGAAGCTCAGGCCAATGTTGAGGGATGAGAGATAGAAGAGAACTCTTTTTTTTTGGTTAATTCTAGCCGTCCGATCACGAATTGGTTAGATTAATTCGTTTTTAACTCAAGGAAGTTAACTCTAGATGTGTCAATTTAACGGTAGGGTTCATGGGGTAAGAGAGAGAGAAAGTTTCCAGGGTTGAAGAAGGAATTACGATGTTTCAAAGGTCGTAGAGGTAATTGGCAAAGATTGTAGGGTTTGCCGAGTAAAAATCCCTAGATAAAATGTAAATTACACACTGATGACAGTAATATTAAAAAAATCCCCATCAAGATTACGTGGGCCATATCAACGCAATCAAATTCCAGCATTTTAATTTTTTTAACAGACGATATAACAACGCCATTAAGAAAGTGTTGTATTTTAACTACGTCTTGTTTGTTCACAAGACTTGAGGGTATTTTAAGTAATTTACCCTCGAAAGTATAACCGGTGGGCTCGGCCAGTTTTCCTTCCCGTGGACACGACTCGACCGGCTTAAGTAGACGGGCATGACCCGTACACCCGATATATCTTAGGGTCAGTTTGATAACTGGGTTGAGTTGAGTTGGGTACTCATGTGAATGGTAAACTACGTAGATGGTTGGATTGAAGATACATTGGTGTACACCAGCAATCAAACTGACTCTAAAAGTAAAGAAGAAAAAGTTACGATGACGAGGCTGTGTCTATAGCATAGGGAGGATGATTTGAAGAACGTTTCGCCGGTTAAAGTCAGCCTTCCGGTTTTCAATTCCCGGCGACAAATAATCACGACTTTCAATTTTGGAGTGAAGAAGAGCTTTGAACATTCTCAGTCATAAGTGTGAACGTCCTCTGGAAGGGATACAAACAGAATGTACGTACACCAACGGGGACCTCAGGCGTTATATTATTTATTTAATTAATGCCATCACTTAAATCGTGGGATATGGGATCATTGATTGGCCATCGGTGACGTCATTATTTCTTAGAGCCTGTTTGATTGCTAGTTTGGATTGGGTTGGGTTACCTGTAAATAGTAAATTGTGAGGAGGGTTGGAAGAAGTGGTACACCGATGTACTCCAATCCAACCCACAAATCAAACATTCCCTTAGTCAAACTGTAAGCTCGATTGTGAGGATAACGAAAAAGAGTGGAAAAGTAAAAAAAACAATCGATTTAGAAATACACGATCCTTAATTGTGAGCAAGGCTTCTTTAACCACGCCCTTCTCGGGACATTTCTAAGCAGAGGCTTCCCACTAAAAATATTTTTTATAATGGGCATGCATGAAAACTAATTCCCAAAAGTAGGCAAGAATCTGCAAGTGGTTTACCGTTGGCTGAGCTGGCAAGGCCACAGCAAATCATTTGATGTCCTCGATCCCCATGTAGTGGTGTGCTGCGGGCATCGCATACATCTCTCGGCATCGAGGAAGGCAAATAGTTTGCCTCGGACGTTGCCACGCCGGCTTTGAGGGTGTTCACCTAAATGGGGGAGAGAGAAAAACTATGTTCAAAATGGGAACTGTTTGAAAATAACTATTTGACTAGGCATGTATCGGCAAACCATTTACCGCTTCGTGTTTCACGTGCGGCAAACGGTTTGTCGCATCACATTGATAAACAGGAGGTGATTTGATCGAATTTCACGGGGTCTAAATGTGTCTCACACAAGGCGGAGACAACAGTCGATGTGGCGACCCTCAATGAATCCCGATCAAAGTTAACAATGAACCCACAAGATATAAATCAAGCAATGAAGAATAAATGTGGAGTCAAATTTATTTTAACTCTACATAAAAGATGTAAAGGTGTAAGTATGTAGAGGTCGAACTCAGGGAGCAAACAAGATAGATCGGGCAATAATGCATAAAAATGTGATGTGATTAAGTTCTTCAATTATGCAAATTTTTGTGGGTTTTTAATTTTATATTTTTTAATTTTTTTAATTTTTAATTTTGTTTGGTTTTTAATTTTCTGATTTTATATTTTCTTTTTATATTTTATATTTTTATATTTCCTTTTTCTATAATAGAATATATATACAATATAAGAGAAGATAAGATGAGGGATTTATAAAAATAGAGAAAAATAATAAAAAATCAGGAAATAAAATGTTTTTGGTCTTTTTATATTTTTCTACTATTTTTGTGATTTTTGGGGGATTTTTTCAGAATATTTTTGGTATATTTAGAAGTCAAAATACAAGAAAACAGTGAATTAAGCTACTGACCGAGACTAAAATGAGGATACAAATTAGCAAACAGTATCAAAAATTAAGCAAAATATTTTTTTGTAATTATTAAACACGATTTTATTTTTTGGATTTTTAAGGATAACAATTAATAAATCATGCCATTTTGAATTTTAATAAATAATAAAATTGCATAAAAATACAAAACTAATTATATGACGTGATAGAGCATGCAATCAGACACCTTATCCTAATTTTTCATGATTTTTGGAGTATGGATGATACTTTTAGAAAATAAAAAAATAAGAAAAAAAACTAATTGAATTGTTAGAGGTACTTTTGTAATTAAAATAAAATGTAGGGATGAATATGCAACTTACCCAATAATATTGAACTAATATTCAATGTTTTGATATTAAACAACAATTACAAACCCATGAGGGTATAAATGCAAAATGCCCTGTTCACGAGGGGGGACCATGTGAGCTGAGCTGACAAGGACCAAAGTATAATATGCGGAAAGCTCGAGGGTCTCCTTGCAACTTTTACACAAAATATATAACTATTTTAAATATTTACAGGACCAAATAAAAGTAAAACAAAAGGCAGTGCCTGGATATGCAATTTACCCCTCGAGGCACACGATCAAGCGGATGAGATGTACCTCTTGATGCATGTTAGATCGTCGTCGCGCGATGACACTTTGTGCAGCTACAACTGAGGTTAGATCTCCCAAGGAGATCCGACGGTGAAGGCTCTGGTTGATCGAATATCACCTGCGTGCATCGGACTCATGTGTTTGATCGGATGGCTAAGAAGAAGCATGGAAGAATAGGGAAGAAACCCCATTCCTCTTGAGCTTTGAATCAATGCATCTCACTCGTCTGACCTCCATTCTTGTTGAGGAGGTGCTCTGGCGGTTCTTGGGAGTCGTCTGCACCTTGTGAAGCCTCCAAAAAGCTCTAGGACCCAACGATGGGGTCTTAGTGAGTCAAGAAGCAAAGAGGACCTGGAGGTCTTGTTCTTTCATCCCTCATATGGGCCCTTCCAGGAATGGTACCTACATAGAAATATCGAGGGGGATCTGGCGATGTGTCCTGGGCTTTTATTGGTGGAACTTGAAGTGGAAATGGAAGGAGGCAGCGAGGTCCGGCGGAGGCGGAGGAGTTGGACCTTGAATCTCAGATATGGGGAAGATCTGGTGGTTCTGATGGGTCATGGAGATGGAGAAGCGATAGGGAAAGGAAGTGGGATGACTGGTGGATGTCAAAACCAGGGGGTACGACGATTGACGGTGGCCGGAGCTCTATAGCTCCGATGAAGCTAAAATCCTAATCTAGGCTACATGTATCGATTAAAAGCTGGAATAAAGACGTAAAATGATAAATAAAACTAAAATATACCTAAAAAGGATGGAAACTAGCCTCGAGCGGGTCAGAGACTATGAGATGAACCTCATGGCAGAGCACCGCCGTAAATGGCCGGGAACACCTCCTACATCATCCTCTTCACTGTAATTTGGTTGGGTGAACCTCCTGTCACCAGGCTCTAGTCTAAGGGTGCAATTTGAGGGACAAAGGCATAGCATAAAGGAAACCAACCCCAAAATGAAGATCATGGGTGGTTATTTACAGAGATGAATGGGAGGTCTTCGCCTAGGGTTAGTAGGTTTATCGATGATAAGCCCTAGAAGAAGCGTTGGCAGGTATCACGGATGAACATGGAGGAGATCTTACAAAGGAGGTACAAGGCCTCAAGCAACATATCATTGTGGAAAATTTGAGAAAAGAGTTGTGCAACTATTTTAATAGAGCTCCAACTTGGGACAGAAAAGTTAACCCCAGGTCAACGAAAGGAGTGTTTCTATTAGTCTAACAGGGACCGCTAGAAGATAAAATTGATTAAAATGATAAATAATTAAAAACAAAATAATTAGTTAATTAATTAAACATTTAAATATAAAATATGTTTATTATTTTTCATAGTATTTTAATATGATTTTTTATTTTTTTATTATTTATAGGTGTAAATATATGCATATTTATCTATATATTGTATAATTTATTTTTATTTTATTATTTTATATACTTCAATTATATAATTATAAATAATTTTAATACACTTTAATATATTTTATTGTATTTTCTGAAGTTATTTACATACTTGAATAAATAGATGTATTTATTATATAGGCATATATATAAATAATTCATCTATGTATTTTATACAACTATTTGTTTTAATACATTTTTAATGGAATTATTTTAATTTAATTACGTATATACACTTAAATAATAAATACAAAATTATAAAAAAAATATAAATTGTGGAAAATATAAATAATAAATAAAATGAATATTTTCTTCAAGTGTATTGTACAATAAGGGTCTAAAACCAAACTTTTGCATCGTATCTCCAAACTAAATGAAACTACCTTCATTAAATATCTAATAAAAAGTTATATATGGTCAAATGTGATTTTGATGCATTTCGATATATGAGTCTGTGAAGTTGGGAATTTGAATTCTTATTTTGAGTGTACAATGTACATGGTATATTGTTTTTACATGAAATAATTTTTGTATTTATATATGTTTTATCTACAAATTTCATGTATAAAGTTTATTAATTTCATATAGAAATAATAAAATATAAAATATTCCAAAATGAATTATTGAAGAATAAATAAATGGAGTTTTTATCGTATTTTTGGCCCTTGTCTCCCGTACTTTATTCCTTGTCGACCAAATCAATTCTTGGCTTGGTCTCAGGGTTTAGGTCATAAAATACACTTTATTTCCTTTTCTTTCCTTTTCTTTATTCCTTTATTTTAGGTCATAAAATACACTTTATACAATATTTATACAATAAATAATGAATGTTATTTTGTATAATTAATGTTGTTTACATGCATTTAGCTAGGGAATAAAGGCCAAAAATGAAAGAACAAAGGTGATTAAATGGAGATTCATCACAAACCAATGCCAACCGCCTGCCATTCGCCTCCTCTTCCTCCGTCGTTACACTGTCACCCCTCCATCTCCTCTCCCTTGACCTCTATAAGACGGAGGAGTATAACCCATTTGGAGTGGACCCATCACCGAGGTTGAGTTGCTTCTCCACCTCCGAGTTTCAAGACCCAATATCTCCCCCTTCTTTCAGTGGTTGATGTCGTCGTCCTTCTAGCCTCCATCTCGTCACGCCTCCTCGCATGTTGTTGAGGTTTGTCGATAGGAAGACTTGACATGGGTAGAGGAACTCATGATCGTCGAGGGCTCGAGTCTCCCTCTCCAATTTAGCCATGAGTCTTCGCCACACCTTCGTCGAGCTCCTCCATTACGAACAACGTACTCGTGGTCACCTCTGTCCTTCTCCACTCTATTGTTGTCGTTGCGACATGCCCCAACCCTTGGTCTTGAATACCAAGGATCTTTTTGCAATTGCTTAAAATTTCAATGTTTTTTTATTTAGTTAGACCAATATGCAATTTCTTAAAATGACATTTTATTTTCACAATATTTCCATTTCTGATGAAAAAAAATACATTTTTTAGTTTCATGTTTTAGTAATTATATTTCAGTCCTTTAAGAATCATTCTGCAATTTCCTCAAGCTTGTTCATTATCTTTGCAAGTCACCCGGATTTATTTAATTAAAACATGAGATTTTACTTTTGACCAAATAATTTAGGTAATTATAGGAATGCCCTTAGATATTTTATTTAAATTTAAGCACCTAAGATTTCTTGAAAATTACATTCATGCCTATGGATATTAAAATTTCAAAAAACAATAGAAAATTCAAAAAAATACCAGAAATTTTCCATGCAATCGTAATGATGTACATAATTTAGTTACATAGGTTCCAACACGTGTTGAGGTCCTATTAATAAAAAGAAAATAAGATTTGATTCAAGTCAATAAAGTCAAAAATAACATTGTAAATACAATAAAGATTGCACGTAAAATATTCTTGTCTCTATGGATCCATCATCTACTTGCCCTATAGTTATTTTAATATCTATGGACATGTAGTTGTAATAAAACTCATATGAATTCTTTTAGTTTTCACATGTGCATGCAATGATACTAAAGATCACTTATTAACACATCGAAAATAGCAGTTTCAACAATTTAATATTTGAAAGTGAATTTTCTCTAGTTGGAATTCATATGAAGTGAGAAATCATAAGAGAAGTTAGAATTTACACCTTTTCCTATTCAAAATCTATATGCATTTATTCAATGTAGAAATTATTTTATATGTTTGCGCGCGCGCGTGTGTGTGTGTGTGTATATATATATGTTAGAAGAAAACTTAAGTTAATCCGGATGAGTGTAACTTCTAGAAAAAATGTGGAAGTTTGTACAATGCATGCAAAAAGATTTCAATGTTATTTATTTATTTATAAAATGAGTTACTTTTATATTTTCTCTTTATTTTCCATGTCCACCACTACTTTTTTTTACTTAAAACGATCCATAAATGTGTCGGTCTCTATGTTCGGGTCAAGTATGTATATATTTACAGTCTTTCTACATCATCCACTATCTTTTCTTATTTATTCTTTTATTTTTTTGAATTAGTGTTAAAATACACACTTTTGTTCATGAGCACTACTTTATTAAGAGATTGGATTTAGTGATTATTTACATCAGATTTAGACAAACGAAATAACGAAGAGGATGAATAGCAAATTCATCCGACATCTTGTTCAAGGAAGTGTTAAGAAGAAAATGGATGTTATATAAATTATACATAGAGCTAGGGCACACCTAACTAAGTTATGTAATGTAGTTTATTTTATTAAATCTTATTAATAATATTTTTATAATACAATCACTTGATTATTGCATAGGAACACAGATGAGACATCTCAATAGATTGCAAGGTCAGGTAGATGTATCGATTTTAAATTTGTATGATGAGCATTGTGATGAATCCATGGTTCATTAATGTTTTCGTCATAATTTATCTTAAAAATCTTAACAAATATATGCAAATATGCACTAATATTCATTTTTTAGCAAATAACCTTCATGAATAAAAACTCATTTTTATGCATCAAAAAGACATAATAAAAATTAAAATAAAAATAAAGAAAACATGGCAGACTGCAAATATGTATATAATATACATAATGACTTAAAAATATAAATATAGTTGTAAGATATATTTATATAACTTAACCCCTTAGACCAAGTCAACAGGACTTGGTCGACAAACAATAAAGAAGGGAAGATAAGAAAGAAGATACAAAAAATAACTAACCATGTACATAAAACATTAAATTCTATTTATTATATATAAACAATTTTCATATAATTATATTTAATTCATATTTATATTTTTTCCACTAAATTCTTCACAATTATGTATAAACATATAAAAATAAGTTAAAAAGTTCAAATTGTATATATACCAAGAAATCAAGATTCTATATTGTCGATTTCCCAACTTCTGAACCTCATAAATATGCCATATGAACTCCATTTTCACTCTACTAACTTTAAGTTCAAGATATAAAAATCTCTAATTAACGAAGGTGGGTTTCAGTGAAACCTGAGTCCATTCACAAAAAGTCAAAATTTGAATCTAATGACAACTAGGTTTTCAGACTGTTGAATTCATTCTATATATACTATTTTACAATACAATTGATTTAGCAATTTTTAATTATTTTCTTGATCTTGTATTTTATTATGAGATAAAAGCTAAAAAATAAATTCCTTATTAATATTTTAAATAAATCAAAAGCCCTTAAAATTAGGTAAAAATGAACTACATGCTATACTTGTTGTATTTATTATTCTATATAAAATAATTTATTAAAATCTAAAAAAATCACACAAACCTTATTTATCATTTTATAGATTAATAAAAATGTTAAAATGGTGACTTATTTATTAAAATATTCAATTAAAAATGTAAATTCTATTTATAAAGCATATTGTATGTATATTTATTACTATTTTATCTATATAACATAACATAACATATATTATTTATATATGTAAAATAACTATAATTTAGATTATTTACATTGTTCATTTTTATATCTTTTTAAACCAACATTACTTAATAATTCTTATATATTTTGTAATGTATTTTAGGTATCGGTATATTGTGGTGCTCACACATGTCAGCACCACATGCTTCTTCCCCAAGAACTCAGGTCGTTCAGCTCGTTTCAATAACCTAACTTCACTAATTATTTCCACCTTTGATTCTTCATCAAACTCACATCCAATTCATCAATCTTCTTGCTTGATCTACATATCACCTTAAACTCCTTCCCACTTCCCTATTTAAGTCACCAAAGTTGGCACAATCCAACAACTTTCCAACTACCAGTTACCACTAACCAAGGCCTCCACTTCCCTAGCCTCTAAAACCATTTTCAGGTGACAGACGAAGGGGGAGAATCACCAGTGAGGAAGATGGATAATTGGTGAGGAGTTCCAAGGCATCGTTGCCTTTCATCACGACAAGATCCGTCGTGTGCATCTCGGGCAAGTACTGTCCCTCAAGCCATTATAAAAAAGGTCATAAACCTTCAATAGTGCCATGTAACTTTCATCCATCCAATTTGTTCGATTTAATTAGTTTTTACGCAACTTAATCACCATCTTAGATACCCTAATCATCTGTATTTTAATTGCATTTAGAACCCATCTCAATTTGCTTTGATCCCTTGATAAATTTGAAGCCCAAGTTTGCTTTGTTGAACCCTATTCTATTGCCCAAGAAATACATCGTCTTTAGGTTGATTTGAGTAGAATCGAACCCAAATATTATTTGCAGGTTGTATGATCGCTTGGAGAGAATTCTTCGGATCATCTGGAACATGGAGCATCGCCACCTTGCAACAATTGAGGCACATAAGTACCCGCACATGAACTGTAACCCTTTTTGAAACCTAGATCCCTAATGGATCTTGATCTTCATCTTCGAGGAATTTCCTCGCAACAGGGGAGCTTGAAGAGGGAGTATGTCCCTTCTAGCCATGTCGGAGCCGAACAACCACTCGCAAGTCACCGCAATCATCACCGGAGTCGCTGGGCAACAATCAGACACCATTGTTCTTCCCGATTAGGGGAAGAACACAAAGAACATCATGAAGCACAGGTTATCACTGATGTATGGTCCAGATCGCTCTGTAACTTCTAACCACGACTATAATATTCGAAGTGGTGGAAAAATGCATCTTCAACCCACAATCTTTTTAGAATTTCCGTATACCTCAATAATTTCGGTTATTTGCATTTAGGTCCATCTCTAAGGGCCTAAATGCAAAGATCCATTTATTTTTCAAAATCTTTTATACCCCTGTAATGCATGTGATACTCGAACACTATGGACACTTCATTATTCGTTGATTTTGTAGCGCGGTTTTGGTATATTTTCCAAGGATTTTCATCGTTTCTTTACTTTGTTTTAATTTTCTGAAGATAGTATTTTTTTGGATTTTGTTGTGTATTTCTTCGAACTCGTTGGTTTTCTTTCACATTTTTACCTATATAGTATCACCTATATATTATCTGTTGGACTTGTAAGCCTGCGACGATCCATTAATGCAATAAAAGTTATTATTTTATGATGTCCATTTGAAATAACAGTGAATGATTGGATGGATGCACTTTATTGCTAAGGTCCCTTTGTATAATCAGGATTATGTACCATAGACATATTGAATACCATGCCGCTGAGAGGACACGACTGACTTCAAACATGTGATATTCAATAAAGATCTCCAATCTGAGAAAGAGATGACATTCTTTCTCTAAAGACTGATTTCCAAACGACTTCTTGGTGCAGGTCCTCTACATAAGAATGGAGATTCAGAAGTGGTGGAATAATAAAGTCAAAGAGTTGACTTGATGAGGTCGAGATAAACTAAGACCTGAATCATAACTATCATGATGAGGCACACATCATTTGATAGACCAATAGGTTGGCGAACCAACCGAAGTCCATATACCGATTCGTTGGTGTGCATATGAAGTTATATGAGATGTATGATATTTCGAATGAATCATACATGTTCATAGTTGATGAACCGGGGGACAAAGCTCACTTATGAGATTTTTTAGATCAAAATGAATTCCAAGCACGATCATCTTGTTTATGAAATAATATACGAATTCGAGATGTTAATACATGCTTTTGGAAAGTATATGATTAATATTGTCGCCCAATTATTAAATGAGAAATATATCGACATTATGAAGAAGACAATCATACCAAGATCTGAACTCCAGATTTTTCAAAGTCTTCTATTGTGAAGGATGGATGAGTATTTGCAGCACTCAGGGTTACTTTTGTTATTGTAATGGATCATCTATCATGACACTTTCATACCAAAGAAGTGATGAAACATGGTGGATTTTAGTGACTCCATTTAGCTACATGATTTGTGATTTAATTCGTTTAAATCATAATTCATTTGAATACAATTTTCAATTCCAATTCCAATTTCAATTTCAATTCCCAAATGTTGAAAATAGAAATGGTCATGGAAATGGAAGTATACAAGCTTCTTGTGCTTATTTCTTAGCTCCAAATGATCTGGACTATGATTAGAAATGGTCAAGGAAGCTGGATTCATCTCACCGATACTTTATCCAACTCATGTAGAGTGTGATGCGTTTCGTTGATCTCACTGATAGTGTAAAGTATTAAAACTCAAGCTCAACATTCGTAGGTGATGGATTTTGCAAAAAATGGTATAAATCCTAAAATTGGATAGTTATCCTCATTTCAGGTCATTATACATGGATAGTATGATTTCTCCGACATTATCTCCAAGTATCTGTGTCCCTATCTAATGAGTCCTAACTGGATTAGGACTCATACTTGTTAATGGAAATATATTAATTATTATGATTATTACACATTATTGATAAGGATAATTTTGTGAATATAATTCACAAGCATAACTCATTGGTTAACGTAAATAACATTCACAGTAATGAATATTTATATGGATGTGGTCATATACATATTTATGTGAATAAAGTTTACATAATTTTTCAAGTCATGAGATTTTATGAATTTGATTCACATTAATTTTGTAGATGTAAATTGGATTTACATTTAATTTTGGACTCATGAATATGTTTCATAAGCTTTAAGGATTAAATCCATAATTTCTCTAGTATTGATAATATGATTATCAAGTAGATTAGTTAATACAATTTGCAACAACAACTTTCATATATGGAAGGTGATGTGGCGTGTACATATGATGTACACAAGACTCCATATGGTTGAGTCCTAATTGGATATAACAAGGAGATGATCCTTATTGAATCAGGACTTGGTCTTAGCCCTTGATTTTAAATCAAAAGGTTACCAAGGCACATGTATGATGTGCACTTTAAGTATAGAAGGAGGGCACTGCCTTTTCCTTTTTACAATAATTCAAAGAGCAGGTTCTTCTCTAAATTGTGTACCCCTTTGTATGTGAGAGAGAGAGAGAGAGAGTATTGAGAGTCTACAATTCTCACAACTCTCTTCTTGTTGTTCTAGCCAATGTCCGGATTCGTGGGAAGCAACGTGACTCATCTCCGTGTCCACGAAAGACAGGTCTGCAGATCCAACTTGATTCGGGAGGTCTCTTACTTTAGAGACTCATGCTTCATGAAGTAACCTTGATTTCTGTGATGCATAGTAAATTTTTTTTGTTTACTTCCTTCATTATCTACTATATACTATATAGGAGACCGTTTGTAAAATATATTCTCCATTTTTGAAAATAAAAAAATCCACTTTCTATTCTTCACTTTAACTACTGTATTAGAATAGTAAACTACAATACATTCCACCTACTATATCGTATCACATTTTTCCAAATTAATCACTTTTAAAAATCAAATACAAACTACCATATATAAAACTTTGCAAAATTAAAAACCAATAAAAAGAACAAAAACTAAAATCACAAAAAGATCTTTCGAAGAAGACATTGAATCACAAAATCGATTTCAAATTTCGAGTATACTTCATGTCTCCTTGTATTCGACCCAAGGCCACTTAGCTGGTAAATATCAAGTGGAATAAAAGCGAGAGAAATTATTTCCCTATTTTATTCATTTTCTCCTCTCTCTTTTATTATTTTTATTTAACATGCACACTTCCCTCCGCGGATTACTACATCCGACGATTTTTGGGAGTATGCACTAAGGATGCAAACTATCACATAAATATAAAGATGTTGATGAAGTATTCCTAAAAATGTTTCAGATATAAATAGATACAGATTTGATGCAAATAAAAGCAAATACATTTATTAGATTATCTTGATTGATGTCTCACACAAGAAACACATGTATAAAAATGCATTTATTTCATAAGGATATCAAATATGGAAAAAGTATGCACATATTACATACAATTATAACTAAGTGAATTAGATATAAAAATAGTATTTACAGATATAAAAATAACTTTATATCTCTTGACTTTAAAATGGACATAAAAATACTATAATGGATTGGATAAAGTTACAAATATATTAATATCAATCATCGTAGTGTATACACATTTTATCATATTTGGTATATTTTCTCCTACAAAGCACGAGTAGACCTGGCAAATGGGTCGGGGACCTGCTCGCCCGGCCTACTCATGGATCGGGCTGGGCCAAGATATTTTATGAACGGGTCGGCCCGACCCACTCTTTGGCCTGCCCGTCAACTGGACGGGCCATGGTCATGTGCCACAAAACCCAGTCCGCTCCGACCCGCACACATAAAAATATGGATTTAAAAATTTCATTTAAGATACATTTAGTATGATATACTTTAAGTTTTTATTTTACATTATAAATATTACATCGTATTTTATACTTTAAATGTCAAGTAACACCTATAATGATTATTTATATTTAGAAAGATTAGATGATGCTAAAAAACTTAATTATCTTTATAAATTAGATTAAAAAATTAAGAAAAAATATTTTATATTCGGTCCATGGACCAATCCGACCCGAACCTGAATTGTGTTTGGACATTGGAGTATCACCCATGGACTGGTCTGACCCGACCTTGGACAGAGGGTTTTAGAACCTCAGCCCATGGACCATGGGCCCGACCCGACCCACGCTTTGACGAGGTCTACACACGAGCTCCATAGTAGTTGATATTACGCACTTGCCCATTTGCATCTTAGGAATCATAAAGGGAAGAAAATCGCCATCAAAAAGATCAACGCAGTTTGGGCGGCAAGGAGACATACATTCAATGATATATCCCTCTTCATTACAATACAACACGTGCCCTTTACTTCCATCAGGATCGCCCCCAAAGGGGAACCAAATCCCCCACTCCCTCGCCCTCATCCCCATCCCTCACCAATGCGCTCATGGAATCCCCCGGTCCAACAACCCTCATGCATGTCACATTTAAATTTTCAAACCGTATGGATGCATTTTAGAGCATATAAATAAACTGTCCATCGAAAAACTCATCATTTGTTTCAAGAGTCACATAAAGGTTTTAAACACTGCTGAATTACGATGAACAATTTAGCGGTATTAGATTATCACCATATTTAAAAAGTACGAAATCAAAATAATACAAAATACATCCATACGGTTAGAATACACATACATCAGAACGTGCAACGCCACACTGTGAAGCACAGGGGGCACCAGAGTGGATGCCAATTTCGCCGCAACCAGAAGTATGCCGTTGTAGTCTCGAACGGTAGTAGTCCCGCCAACTCGGCGGAAACTACAAAGGCCTCCTCTCTCTTACTTTCTAGTCTCCCTCCAGGTGGTGGTTCGCTGTGGCGTTCATGCCCCCCACCACCACCCCCCATTTTCCCACTCTCACGTCGCACAAGAGAGGGAATCAACACATCCGCTCCCTCTTTCTCTCTCAACTCCCCCGCGTCTCTCGCCCCGACCCTTTTTTAACTCTCATCTCCTCCGTCAGCGGAAGGCCCTCCCCTTTCTCTCCACCCACACATGGTCGCCAATCGCCCTCCCATCCCCGCTCCCGTCTCGTTCTGATCGCGATCGTTCTCCCGCCTATCAGGTGATCCCACGACGCGCGATCGCACGATGGAGCTGCAACCGGGAGCCGAGAACGTCCTGCAATGCAAGTCGTGCCGATGCACGGACGGGGACGGGAACATCTGGGCCGCGCGTGCGTCGGAGGGCCAGGACAAGCTCGCTCCCAAGTGCTCCAATTGCCAGGTCCACGTCCCGTGTGTTCGCATTTCGAATCGATTTGCCGTGGTCGAACATGGTGGCTAAGTTTATCATTACATGCGTAATCACGTGCAACTGCTGCGGTTGGAGGTTTTCGATTGAAGGGGTGTGGTGTCGGAATCGGAGATTAATAGCGAAGTAACTAGTTGTTGGAAAAGGAATAGGTTTTATATGTTCGAAATTACTTTTACTGCTTAATGATTTAGTCGAGTCCTTCATATCACGTCTGATGCCTGTATTTAAATCGTGCGGACTTTTATATAATTTTTTTAAATTGTCTTATTAGGATCGATGATGTCGAATTAGGATTGATGACTAGGGAGTCGGGGATTGCAGTTGTATTTGCGCCTTGCAGTCGTCCTTGTGGAAAACTTGTTCTTTGCTTGTTAGGTTCCATGGGTAGATTAAGGTGACAAGTGTTTCAGGATATGTTGTCATTCGTACGTTAGGTTATGAACCTGCCCCCAGCTCTAGATATCCTGTGAAAGGAGAGTAGTTGGATGGCCTAAGGAGTATTTCTTCATATTAGATGTTCCCAGTAATTTGTATTAGTTGTCTCATTTTATTGTTGTGACGCATTGATTTCCATTTATTGATTCATTTTGGTTTTTGTTTCAGAAGTGAACGTTTTTGATTGAGCAAATTGCTATCTCTCTTAGTAATTGACCTGGTATGAAAACAGGACAGTTAGTTGGTGCATACTGTGAATGTTTAACAAAGAAAATACCAAAAAGTTTGGAGCGAAAAGGAGACAAAACTTCAAAGTCAATTTAGTGGTTACTCAATCCAAATCCATGTGCTATGTTTACAAAGACATTTCGACTTTGTTTCAAACTGAAAATCTCTCAACAGTGTCCTTTTTAAAAGAGAGAAATAGCTATAACCAAAACTTTCAGGAAAACTGAAGCTGGAATGCAGGGTGCATTGTCCCTACAAAGTTAGATTTCAGTCCTGGATGTTGGACTAGTTGGATTAAACAGGAATCCAGGGTGCATTATCTGAAAATTTTTGGTAAGACTAGAAATCTATCAAAAGGTTGGAAATTCACACGAGTGTGGAGGATGCACTATAGCCACCAGAAAGTTGTTTTTCTTAGTTATTTTTTCACCAACACAGGTATGAAGTGCAATAAAAAGCACGATTTTATGCGCATACATAATTCGATTTAAGCCCAAATAGGCATTTACGGAATATGTACTGTACTGCATATATACACATTAATTGCAAATGAAGTGATTTCCCACAACCTGTTTGCAATATTTAAGTGGGAGAGTTGTGCAAGTTGACAACCCCTTTAAAAGTAAGAGATTTGTTATAGAAATTTCAGTCTTTACTCGCTAAAATAAAGGAAAATGGATGTGAAATTGTAGCAAATATTGGATACCCATTTTAACTTGGCCAAATAAAATGCTGAAGTTTAAAAGAGAAAGGTTCAGACAACATTGTAAGGTTTGATCAACCAGTTTGTTAAGTCTCCAAGTAGTGTTGAGTCTATCCCTATGGATATATTGAATTTGGTTTCTTCTGCATTTTAGTGCAAACAAGAAAGGCGTGGCTCTTCATTACACATCACTTTTGACTACTACTGTTGCAAATCACCATGGAGGATGGATAAGAAAATCTCCAGCTTATGTAAAAAGTTGTTGCGCTTTCCAAGAGATATATTTACTCCCATCAACATTAACTTTGAAGAACCATTCCTTATACTCTATGAGAGCTTCTTTGATTTGAAGCCGTTGTCGATAAATAACTTTGGATTTCTTCATATTTTCCCATGTTCTTATTTTATGTAGTGATCTTTTTGTTTGTAGTCATATGATTTGGATTTCTGTCACTTCAATAGTTTAGGATTTTATTAGTGTTGGAGTATATGTGCCACTTACGTGGTAGATGGGTAAATGGATCCCTCCAAGTTTAGTCCCACTCTACCAATGGTGGGACTTGGAGGGTCCGTGGAGGCTATATAAGAAATCCCATACGTTCTGTATCGAACGAAAAAGTTCAATGAACGAATCATCTGTTAAGATATTTCTCCATTCTATGTATCTTTCCGTTTATTTTATTTTCTCTTGTCCACCATATGTAATTTACCCATAGGTCTCTCCCTATATAAGAGAGCTTAGGGTTACAGGAATAAACAATTCTCTTATTTCCTCCAACATGGTATCAGAGCGACGGTCCTAGACCGGAGCTCTGGAAATCCAAAACCCTAATTCTACCTTCATCCTTCCTTCCTTTCGCACGTCGCCGCAGACCCAACCGCCTGCGCGCCTCCGTCACTCGTCTTCCTCGTGCGCAGCTTTCCTCTCACAGAGATGCCACAACAGGCTTGCGAGATGGGATGCCACAATAGGCTTGCGACGGCTGTGGAGGCCTGGAAAAGGGGCCTAGCAGTTGAAGGAGTACCCTAGCAGTGGCCTGGAGGCTTAAGTGATTGTCGATGGTGGCTGTCTATTGCCTTAGAGGCGACGAGAGGGGGTACCTCAGCCCCTTGGCGGCATAAACGGGTCCTCGATGAGGGCATGGAGCCAAGCTAGAGGCTGGCAGCACCGCTCAAAGAGGTCCGACGTGAGGCGGCGACGCGAGTTGGGCTGGTGGTGGGGGCATGGATTAGGTTAGGGCACTGGTATAGGACTGTTGCTCTGATACCATGTGGAGATGAAATAATGATTTGCATTACTGAGAAGCCCTAGGGTTTTCTTATATAAGAGAGAAACTGGTTGGGCAAATTATAGGAAGAAGACAAAAGAAACGATAATACAGAAACAATATGAAAGATAAGCAATATCTCAACATAAGTTTATTTTTACGGTGAGGAATTTTGTAACCATTTAAAGAGGGGATGATGAGGACCGGCACTTTGTACAATGGAGTTTTACCCTAAGATGCCGCCTTTATTGGAGACCAAGCTTTAGCTTTTGCAGAGGACCTAGATTGAAACACACTAGTGGTTAGCACGATTGTTGATAAAAATATGCCGTGGCTAAGGAGATGATGCAGGTGAAAGGGACATGAGTCTACACTGGAATTTTGTACATTTTATTGATAAAATGGTTAACTCGTTAGACAAAACCTTAGCAAAACAGTGTCATTTCTGATGTTAAGTGGCCTTATATGTTTTTTCCTTGACTATTTCAGAAACGACTATGTTTATTGAATATTTCTTTCTCATCTTAATTCCAAATAAATTCTGATAAAATGTAGTACTTCTGAGGCTATATATTGTTAATGAAGCGACGCTTTCATGCAAAATTTTTACCGATGAGAATACACACTGTCTGCTTCTTTGAGCTGCATCATCAATTTGTTTTTTTTGAACTGTAATGGTTAATGACATATATTTTCGGGTTTCTATTTTTATGAGGATACAATATGCTGTCAGAATTGTTCTCATGATCACTTGATTGCTGTTTCTTTTTCACTATCCTAGAAATTTGTATTGAATGGTTATAAAACGAGCATTTGGTAACAATTGCCTGACATCTCAGATGAAATTAAAGTAGTGCATGTGTCTGTAAGAGTTGTCAAGACAGAAATATTAATATTTTCAATAATCCTTTTGGCATCAATTGCACCTTCTCATTATTCTTTTCATATGTGTGTCATCCCATTATCTTTGCCTTGAGTTTATTATCAGGTTCTAAACTTTTTGAACTTGCAGGTTTTCAAGAGTGGTCCACTTTTTATATCATCCAAAGGTTGGGCTTGAAACTTTTTTTTACATCTAGATGATACAGGTTTTGCATCTCTGAGATCTTCAATATTATTCTCAGTTGCTGAATATGATTTAAAGTGTCAGAACATCAGACTGATATTTTTTTTGTACAAAAACGTTTATGATGTTCCCAATAGTCCTATTTGAGGCCTGTGTGTTTCCTGGTGCAAAATACTATTTCTGTGTACAGGTGAAGGTAGTTCTAAAGCAAGAAGTTTTAGTCAAGAGATATCTATTTCTTTGCAATCTGGAAGATATGTTTTATTTTACATGCATGAACCCCAAGTTTGTAATGTCCACAACTTTCTTTTGGCCGTCTTAACTGCTCAATTAGAAGAATTATAGACGTGGTTAGATTGGGGATTGCAAAATGATGCTTGCACTGAATGGTTTTCTTATCCCGTATTCTAATGATAGGGAAATGATCCTTTATTGATGATATGTTCTTGTGTTATATTCATCATGTTGAGATCGCGAGACACTTGTCTCTAAAGTGTGGTACATGGGTATGGACATTGGGGCCGAGAGCTACATTGATCAAGATAGGCAGGTGCCCTACCCCATAGCTGCATAAAACACCAAAGACGTCATGATTTATCAATGCTGATCGATTGGAATCCAGAAATCAAAGTGTACTAGTATATCACACTTATTAATAAAATGTTTGTGAAGATCGGCATATCCTCTTTGATGGTTTATTCTCTTTTCCTTTTTTATTTTAGCAAGGGTCATGCCACATGTTATAGTATCAACGTATTATAGTATTTCTTTCTTTTTCTATGTAAGCTTAATAGGGCATTTCTATTGGCAAACACGACAATTTTATTTCGTCTCTGAGAACCAGAATAATGACTAGCGCTAGGGCTAGGGTGCGACTCCGTGGGGGCGACTCGTAGGGGACGACTCCGTGGGCGCGCCTCCGTGGGAACACCTCCGTTCGCGTTCGCGAGGGTTTGCCGCCGGGTCCGCGTGGCTCGGGTGGTGATGAGAAGCGTTGCGAGCGAGGTCTTGGGAGCGTGAGTTGGAGCTTCGGTGCACGGGCGTCAGAGCCTCGACGGGAGTTGGAGCTTCGACGCATGGGTATTGGAGCTTCGGTGCGCGGGTGTTGGAGCGATGAGAAGCGATGCGAGCGAGAGTTGGAGCTTCGGCGCGCGGGTGCACCTGAGAGCGAGGTCGCCAGCAGGCGAGGTCGGCTGGGTGCGGGCGTGGGTGCACCTGGGAGTGGCGCCGCCAGCGAGTGAGGTCGGCTGGGTGTGGGTGCACCTGGGAGCGGCGCCAGCGAGCGAGGTGGGCTGGATGCGGCGATATTCTCCCTGCAAGGTTGCCAACGCGCGAGGGTGGCTGGGTGCGGCGTGCTCGGTGGCGAGCGACTGCAGAATCCAGGCGAAACTCCTCAGGCGTGCGGTGGTTTCGACGAGTGATGCGGTCAGGGCCGACAGGACGCGGGTTCTAGCGTGATTGCCGGTCTGGCCTCGGATGCGAACGAGGGTTGGTGCTTAGTGGAAGGCCGTCGGAGATGGCGGGTCTCTGCTGCCTCTAGGAGAGGGCGTGGGCCACCGTCGCTCTCCCCTTTCGGTCGGGGATGCTTTCGCTGCGATGGTCTCGATCATTGGGCACGGGCTTGCCGTGAGCCCATGCGTTGCTTCTCGCGCCGACGCTTTGGTCATTCGCGGAGGTGCTGCCCATTGTCGGAGCTCCATGCTAACGTGTTGGTGGCCGAGGGTGGTGGAGAGGGGGCGCTTTTCTTAGCGACCTCTAACATGGGGCTCGTGTCCAAGGCGTCTTTTAAGGGAGATGTGGCTCGACTTTCCCCGTGGAGGGCATTGGCGAGGGGCCTCCGAGATTCCAAGGTGCGAAGTTTATTGTGTGGGTCAGAGGCTGGGTTGTTGCAGTTGAAGTGGCGGCGGCCAAGAGAGTGGGATGTCGCAGTGATGCCCGACAGGGTGGAGAAGCTCGTCATCAGGGGGCTCTCGCTGGGAGCTAGGACGCAGGAGAGCATCTCCGGGTTGCTGCGGGGCGTTCTTGAGGTCATTTCCGTCGAGAGTTCGGGTTGTCAACTCGATTAGCTATTGGAGATCGTGCAATCGTGCTTCGGGTGAGGCCGGTTGGGGCAGAGAAGATGGGTTGGTGGGAGATGCGGCTTGATGGTAGGCGGCTGCTTCTTGAGTTGGTAGCCGCGGATGTTTGGGCGGCTTTTTTGGCGGCCGGTTGCCGCATACGGGAGTTCCAGCTGGACGAGGTGTCGTCGGGAGGTGGAGGGACGAAGCAACGTTCTCAGGTTCATCCCCCGGTAGGGGGGACTTGGCTCCCGGAGGTGGAGCGACCTTGTGAGGGTGGGCGGCTTCCGAGCATGGCGTGCTCCCCGTTAAAGGCGATTCGGTTCGGCGCCATATCTGCGGCGGGGCTCCCAAGATTGGCGGCAGCTCCTCTGCCTTAGGATCTGACGGTTGGAACTCGGGATGCGTTGGAAGGTGGTGGGACCTGGCCTGATGGCGCTCAGGAGGTTCTGCGTTCTGTCGGGTTGGACCTTGATCGGCCTCGGTTCGCTGGTTCAGGTCTCGTCCCGGGCGGCTGGTTCGGCTCCGCTGCTTCGACTCCTGGTAGTGGGGTGGTGCCTGCGCTTCTGGAGTTGGAGGAGGAGGTTGTTGACCCGGACCAAGGTGCGACGGGCCTTGCTCAGTCCGATAGTTGTGAGAGGGGGGAGCTGCGGCCGAATCGTGGTTGGAGGTAACTGCGGGGGAGTTGCTTGCTGAGGGGGGGGGGAGGGGTGGGCCTGCTGGGAGGGGAGGAGGGCGCGGCGGTGTTTGTAGTGTGGCGGGGAGGCTCGGCTGGAGTTGGGTCCGATCCGGCTGGTTTAGGGGTGGCGGTAGGCCCTTTGCTTCTGGTCTTAGGAGCCACCGCTGTGGATGAGGGGGTGGGCTTTGAGCGAGTCAAATTCCTAAGTAGTACCTGGGATTTACTTAAATACCCAGATTCTACGGAATATTTTTTCTACTCAAAAACTACAGATGTGTGACACCCCTGAAGTTTTTTTTACTCAGGAACTGCATATATGTCGCATCTTTAATATGCGATGTAGATAACGCATATTGAATATGTGATATAGGGCCTAAATAAGGACCGCACGTATCGGGCTTGCCATTTCCCCACGCGATCCTTCCAGGTGTTCTCCCTGCCACCCGCGATCTGCCACTGCGCCACCCGCCCATTTTGATCTCCTCCTCTCTCAAAAATGTCCATTTTGATCACTCCTAGCCTCGCGGAACACTCCTTTTCCGTAGTTTCATTGGGTGGCACCGTCCTAGCCGCCACCGCCTCCCACTAGGGCTAAGGTGTTGTTGCAAACACTTAGACTTGGTAATTTTTTTTCTTGAGATGATTGTTTATATCATATGCATATTATTCTTCACTTCATGAATGTATTCTGTTTACTTGTACGTTGTGTCACGTATTAGGTCATAATGGAGCCGTTGTATTGTATGTTTCATTTGAGCGGTACACTCATTGGCGGATCGACGACCAACGTAAGGGGGTTTGTACTAATGCCTAATATGACGTTCGATGAGACGTTGAACTTGGTCTACCGTAAGTTCAACCTGGATGCCAACAGTCAAGAGATCCGATTATTACATCGCATCCCTCGAGGCCCTGGGGAAGAACCATCATTTTCATCTATTGCCGATGATGATGATGTGCAGGCAGTTCTTGTGTATGCTCGGACCATTGAGAAATCGATGCCTACTGACATTATTGTTGAAGATGTATCTGAGAGTGAAATCCCCAATGTTGTGACTAATAAGGGACCGTCTGTTGTCCCGAACACACAACCAACAGTTGTCCGTAGCACACAACCAACGATCTTCCCAAGCATACAACTGACAGTAGTCCCTAACATGGAACCTTACTTTGAAGATGCTGCGCCTACAACGCAACAATGCACGGATCAAGAATTAGACATGAGTCCCTCGTTGCTGCGACAGGTTAATCAATCTTTGGATGATTTCATCCCTTAGGGATCCGATGATGACCTGGAAGAAGGTAGCGAAGATGTCGACGATGATGCTGTAGACGAGGAGATCCCAGCTGATGAACAAAGCACGCATACTATTACACCCCGTATGCCGTTTTTTGGGGTTAGAGGATCAAATACTCGTTCAACATATGAAGACGACATTCGAATGAAGTCCAGATTTGATGGTGTCGTTGACGAAATGCGCAAGGGTAGAACATTCAAATGTATGGAAGATTTGGTTTATGCTGTCAAGAATTACCACATTCTGGCACACTATGACTTCATTGTCAAGGAATCCACCAGCTTGATATGGTCGGCTTTTTGCACGCAGAGATCGAATGGCTGTACATGGTATTTACGAGGACATTTTAGAAAATTTAATGGGTGATCTCCAAGGTTATTGGGGCACACACTTGTATAAACCCAACAGTTAATTAGGATCACCCTCAGTTGGACTACAAATTCATGTCCAAATCGTTGCTAACTCTTGTTAGGGATGACCCTAATGTTCGTGTTTCAAGTTGTAGAGCTCACATCCACGAGTTGTACAACTACTGGGTTACAAAGAAAAGGGCTTGGGATGCACGGAGGAAGGCCATCGGAATTTTATTTGGTGAATGGAAGAAGTTATACGCTGAAATGCCTTATCTATTGCATGCAATGAAGGCTGCTATTCCTGGGACCGAAATTGATATTGAATACAACGACCATCCTGATCCACGGAAACCGCTTTGCCGTAGATTTGAACGTTGCTTTTGGGCATTTGGGCCGTCGATTGAGGCATTCAAATATTGTCGCCCTCTGATTAGTATTAATGGGACACATCTGTATGGGAAGTACAAACAAAAATTGCTCATTGCTTGCGGGATTGACGGGGATAAACATATTGTTCCCCTTGCATTCGGGATTGTTGACGAGGAATCCGCTATGGACGACCGAAGAGATTGGAGGCTCGGGGACATATATAGACACCGTTGTTTAGCAGCGGATATGACGACCGAAGAGATTGGAGGCTCGGTGATACTCCTTCAGCTATGGGCATGGGATCATTTCCCCCACATTGCTCCAGTTGTGAGGGAAGGCAGAGAATGGCACGGACGCCCGTTAGGAGTCCGCTGGGCAACGACGTTTGCCCATCGTCGACAACCTACACACATGGTGAGACCATACCGGGACGCTTTTGACATGCATACACCCGAGCAGGTACTTTTACATTCACAACTTGCTTCAACCTCAACCAAAATAATTACTAATCTAAGTGTAATTTTGTCATTCAGATATTGTGGACGCCGTACACCGAGGACATCCGCGCAGGTCTCCCTGCCAACTGTCTTGAAGGCGAGAGCATTTGGAGAGCGCGTGTCCCATTGATATACTTCCACATTGTGGAGTATTACTTCTCTGACCGATTCTTGAGACAATTTGGCGGCCTTCAAGACGTTCCACGACAATGCTTCACATTTGAGGAACTACATGCAATCGATTTGATGGGGAAGGTGCATGTGAATTGGAGGGAGAAACACTGGTTGTACATTAGCCAATGGGATGACCACGAAGGTAGTATCGTTGATATCGATCGGTCCTATGGGATATTTGCGACGTCCGCATACGAGCAATGATATCTGACTATTACTAGAAGATTTGTCGGACGATTGGGTGTACCTCTGGCAAGCAACGTAAGTGCTCGGTTAAACTTTGTGGGAAATTAATTTAAGAAGATTGCTACAAATTTACCTCTATATTTTTTTGGAATGCAGCTCGCCAAGTGGAGCCGTGTATACGATATTAGACATGAGGAATGCCGCGAGATTGCGACACAAGCAAAGGCGGAAATGATGCAGTGGTTGACGTTTCAATTTGCAGATGCCGTCACAATACATGACGAGCATGCTGATGTGGCTCGGGCGGAGGCAAGGGGAGGAAGGGCAAGAGGAAGAGGAAGGGGTCGGGGAAGGGCACGTGAACAAGTGGCGGAACCCATGGACTATGAAGAAGCCGCTACGGTAGATGAGAACCTTGCGCCAAGAGACTTCGTCACACCTGCCGCCGAGCGACCACGAGACGACATGCCAACGCCTCAGGCACCGTTGAGGCATGGATTGGACGCCAGAGAAACACAACCAACTTACTGCACGCTCACGCCGTCGCCGATGCCAACCTTCGACGAAGATGTTGCTGGTTCCTCTCAAATCCACATGATAGACGAGGCGAACCGTCTATTACCCTTCCATCCTCCTGATTCAACGATAACGTACCAACGGAGGAAGAAGCGTTGAGTTGTAGCCTTGTAGTTGTTATTGTGATACAAAAATGTAGTGTATATCCGTGGACAATTCTATATATATAAAATGTTTGGAATGTCTAGCTGTATCACAATATTTTTCCTTTGTGAATGTATTTGTGTGCATAGCCCACATTTGTGATTGTCGATACATCTTTGAATGCGTGTTCATCGGCATAAAACAAGGTGTGCGTAGCTGTATCACAAAATGTTTGGAATTTCTCTTTGAATGCGTGTTCATATTTGACTACGGGCCAAACAAACAACTTCAAAACCTCATAAATATAGAGCTGGACTGTCATTTTCCAGAGTTTTTCTCTTATGTCGCATGTTCAACATGCGACATATGAGAAAGTCCCTGGAATCGTTCCAGGGTTTTCCTCATATAACGCATGTCTAACATGCGACATATGAGAAAGTCCCTGGAATCGTTCCAGGAACTTTCTTATATAACGCATGTCTAACATGCGACATATGAGAAAGTCCCTGGAATCGTTCCAGGAACTTTCTTATATAATGCATGTCTAACATGCGACATATGAGAAAGTCCCTGGAATCGTTCCAGGAACTTTCTTATATAACGCATGTCCAAAATGCGCTATAAGATAAAAACCCTGGAACGATTCCAGTGCATTTGGGACATATCGCATATTAAAGATGCGACATATATGTAGTTCCTGAGTAAAAAAACTTCAGGGGTGTCGCATGTTCAACATGCGTCAACATGCGACACATCTGTAGTTTTTGAGTAAAAAAAATTATTTCGTAGAACCTGGGTATTTAAATAAATCCCAGGAACTACTTAGGAATTTGACTCGGCTTTGAGCTGTTGGTTCAGGTGGGGGTGGGGCAACAGCAATGATGCATCGGGTTGGTATATGAGAGGGGGGGAGGGGGTCGGAGGAGGGCGGAGAAGGTGGCGAGGGCTTCGTTGAGGGCCTCTTTGGCATCGGGGGTGGCTGCAGAAGGTGTGCTTCTGGGGGTGAACAACCCGCTGGTGGTGCAGAACCGGTTTGCTGCTCTCGACAGAGGTGTTGCGAGGCGCTTGGGGGTTATTCCCCCGAGGAAGATGGACGCTCTGTTGATTAAATGAAGTTGCTATCTTTGAACGTGAGGGGCCTGGGCCGGCCCGAAAAGAGGCCCGGGGTACAGAATCTGGTGAGAGAGGTCGGGGCAGATATCTTCTTGCTATAGGAGACAAAGCTGCAGTCTCTGGACGATCAGGTGCGGCGGGAGATGAGTTGGGGGGGGGGGCTTCTGCGGTGGCTGAGAAAGAGGCAGCGGGTGCTTCGGAAGGGCTACTATCTGGTTGGCGGTCCGATTCGTTCGATCTGCTGGGGACTTCCGTCTCCTTGTTCACCTTGTCGGTCAGGCTGCTACAGAGAGCGGATGGGATTTCTTCGTGCGTCACTAATGTCTATGGCCCGTGCAGGCGAGAGGATGGTAGCTTGGTTGCGGACTTGGCGAGTGTTGTGCCTGAGGTTGGTAATGGTATTTAGATCATCGGTGGAGACTTGAGTGTCACATTGTTCCTGGATGATAGGCCGGGGGAGGAGGTGGTTCTGATCCTTGATCTACCGATGTTAGGCAGGTGGTCTGTTCTCTGGGGTTATCTGTTGTGGATGCAGCTGGATGCAAGTACACTTGGAGGAATTCGAGATCGAGGTCCAAGTTTGACAGGTTCCTGATGTCAGTTGAGGCGGGGGAGGCTTTCCCGCTGGTGAGGGCTTGGGTTCTTCCGAGGACACTCTCTGATCACACTCATGTTCTTTGGTTTTCTGGGGAGGAGCGCTTGGCTCGGTTCTCCTTTCGTTTTGAGAAGAAGTGTCTGTTGGAGGAGGGCTTTAGGGACCTGGCGACTCATCATTGGCGAGGTTTTGTGGTGTCAGGTTCGACGGTGTCGCATTTTGCGGTAAAACTTGATTCCCTAAGGCGGTTGCTGTTGACTTATGGGAATGATGTTGCCATGAGGCGGTGGGCAGTCAAGACGGAGGCAGAGGCTAAGATAAGCAGGTTGGATGGGCTGGATGACGATCGGGGACTGATTCCAAAGGAGGTGGAGGAGAGGGCAGCGTGGTTAGAGGTGGTGCTTCGGGAGGACAGGAAAGAAGAGGTTCATTGGCGACAGAGATCGAGGCAGAAGTGGCTAAGGGAAGGAGACACCAACACACGTTTCTTTCATTCTGTGGCGTCCGGAAGGAGGAGAAGAAGTTTCTTGCATGAGGTGGAGGGTCGAAGGGTGTCGGGCGAGAGGAACATTGGAGTCGCCTTGCGGGAGCACTTTGTGAGGGCACCGAGGAGAGTGAGGGAGGAAAATGGGTGGGGATGGACGGGCTGGGGTGGGGTCTTTGAGTGGAACCTAGGCGGATTTGTTAGTGGCCGATTATATAGAGGAAGAGGTGCGCATGACAGTTTGGGATTTGAATGCAGACGGGGCTCCTGGCCCGGATGGCTTCTTTATATTCTTTTACAAGGAGTTCTGAGATCTGCTGAAGGGTGACATTTTGGAGGTTCTGTCTGAATTCAGGGGCGACAACAGGGGTTTTGAGAAAGTTAACAGAGCCTTGATATTTTTACTGCCAAAGAAAGAGACCCCAGTAGGGGTTGGAGACTACAAACCGATTTCTATTTCTAATGGTATTTATCTCATTGTCGTCAAGGTGCTGGTGAGCATGCTTAGGGCTGTCTTGGCCTATGTGGTCTTGCCGACACAATCTGCGTTCATCCCCGGACGGAGTATGGCAGATGGTATCGTGACCGCCTCGGAAATTTGTCGTGAGTGGAAGAGATCTTAAAAGAAAGGGGCAGTTTGGAAGATTGACGTTGACTACGCCAAGGCCTACGACTGTGTCAGTTGGAGATTCCTGTGGACAACGTTGCAGAAAAGGGGATTTCCGGATGAATGGATTGCTTGGGTTAAGAGATGCGTCACCACTTGCTCCTGCTCTGTGTTGGTCAACGGGAGACCGGAGGGAGGATGGTTCCAACCGCAGAGAGGGGTGCGTCAAGGTTGCCCCCTAGCTCCCCTGCTTTTTGTGTTGGTTGCGGATTGTCTTGTGGTCTTGTTTCAGCGAGCGGTTGAAGAGAGTTGGTGTGAGGGATTCAGGTTGGGAGACATCTCCGTTCCGGTGTTGCAGTATGCGGATGACACGCTCATCTTCATGGGGGGGGGACGGAGGAGCAGAACCACAATGCGGCTATTTTGGCGGATGTGTTTGGCTGCCTCTCTGGTTTGCAGATTAACAGGCAGAAGTCGGTACTGGTTCCTATGGGGATGGATGGCGAGGAGAGTAACAGGTTAGTGGCATTTACCGATTACCTATCTGGGATTGCCACTGGTTGATGGCACGCTGAGGAAATCTGATTGGGACTGTGTTCTGCGGAGAATGGAGGAGCGGTTAGAAGGGTGGAAGGCTACCACTCTGTCCAAGGGTGGGAAGCTTATATTACTGAAGTACGTTCTTTCAGCCATTCCGGTTTTTTTCCTTCTCGATGAGGTTAATGCCTGCTGGTGCTAGAAGGAAGGTGGAGGCTTTGATGAGATCTTTTTTCTGGTCAGATGGAAGGCAGACAACGAGGGGGTTGCACCTGATGGCTTGGATGGATATCACGGTACCTGTTTCAGAGGGGGGCTCAGTGTCAGGGATGTGGATTCAATGAACAAAGCCTTGTTAGCCTAATGGGTGGTGCGCATCTGGGGTCCATCCGACTCGCCGGTGTTGCGGTTGCCGAGGGAGATTTACGGTGTCTCAAGGGAGTTGGTGGCTGCAAGTAAGCGTCTTGAGTCTTCGTTATGGAGTCGGATCCGTGTTGTGATTCCGGGGCTCGCCTCTTCTTCGGTCGAAGTTGGGGAATGGTCTCCATTTCCGTTTTTGGCAGGATGACTGGACGAGGAGGGGGCGTTGGCCTACCGCTTTCCTAGGTTGATGGCATTAGCCGTTGACAGGGGGCACGGGTGGCGGAGGTTGCTGACTCAGGGTCTTGGGCGCCGATGTTCCTTGCAGTTCTCTTGGATCAGAGGTTGGAAGAGTTTTTGCGGTTACTATCGGAGATTCCCCCAGTCGGGGAGATGTCGGGCGACCTCGATCATTTTGTGTAGGCAGAAGGTAAGTTCTCGGTGAAGATTGCATACTGGAAGCTGAGTGGTGGTATGGTAGAGCGCGATGAAGACCTTTGTGCTGACTTGAAGGTGATTTGGGTAGCTAAGATTCCTACTCGGGTTAAGATCTTTCTTTGGTGTCTAAGGAGAGACCGAATATGTGACAAAGTGAGAAGAGGCAGACTGCTGGTTGCGACGGATATGATGTGTGACAGATGCGAGGACGGCGTAGAGGATGCGGACCACATTTTCTTTGGGTGCAGATCTTCGGCTAATGTGTGGGAGTCGTTGGGGTTTACGTGGGTTTGGGCATCCGATGCGGAGCATTTTTGGAGATCTATTCGGGCGGTCGGTCTTGGGTCATCCGGTGATGTCTCCAAAACCTTTACCGCGCTCTGGGCTATTTGGCTTGGCATGAATGATTCCACTTTCAAGGGGCATCGTTTTTACTTTGAAAATGTACTTGCCCACTGTAATGCTTTGTACAATTTCTGGATATCCAACTGATGTACCTTCTCATTATTAATGAATGCTTTGGTGCGGTGACTCCCGCCTTGGGAGGGCTCCCCCATTTTCTTATTCAAAAAAAAAATGTATTTCGTCTTTAGGGTTTTCCTTCTATATAATAGCTCCATAATATACAATCCATTTATCTACATTTTTGCATAGTAATGGAGCTGCGATCTTGGTATAAAATTCTAGGCCCCTCTTGAAAACCCTAGCCCCATCATACATGTCTTTCACAGTTGGAGGGAAAATCTCTTATGGCAACCATACTTGCCGCTAACAACGAAGAAACTCGGATGGGCTCTAGACTTGAACTCGGGCCGCACCTCTAGCGAGCCACCAGACGTCAGTTGGTCACCCCGAGGAGCCGCACCAGCCATTGTAGTGCCCCCAGGTGGGCAGTGCCCGAGCTCGACAGAGCTCTGACAACCTTCTTCGGAGACCTGTTCGATGAAATAACGGGTGATGTGAGGTCCTTTGTCCTCATCTATGTGTGTGGTGCGTACTTTTCTTTGTAAGAACGATTGCAAAATCTTAATTTTAGACCTTGTGTCTTACAGATTTCAAGTTCTTTAGAGTGCTTATAATGGGGGGCACATGAATTTCTGTTTCTGACGAAATTTGAATGACATGTTAGAGGGATATAGTGATGAATATACATATTTTTATTTTCCAAAAAAAATAAAAAAATGAGCAGAAAATAGGGCTGGGAGCATCCCCTTGGCTCCACCCAGTGTGCAGGCCCATTTAACCTATATATATCAAAGTAATTATATGTTCTCTGTCCAACATATAATATTTAAATATATATAAGTAGTATATGTTCTTTGCTCAACATATAATATTTAACACTATAAGATATCATGAAATAATAGAGATAAGAACCCCCAAATAGAAGATATAACTGTATCATATCCCTTTCTATACATTTTCATCCAATCAAAGATGAATTCATTGTGAAAAAATTAAACAATACATATTTGTCTTTAAAATATTGTTGTAGTTAAAAGTACGATTAAATATATATCAGAGAAATTTATGTTATATGTCTAACATATATGACCACACGAGAAACCGTGAATCCTATCCATTTCGAGCAAATATTTGAAATATTGTTGTAATTAAAAGTATGATTAAATATATGTCGAAGAAATTTATGTTGTGTCTAACGTATAATACATGATGTTGAGGTATTTGTATCTCGTCGTATTTATTATTTCTATTTCTTCCATGTACCGCTTATGTAATTTACCCGGTGCTTTTCTCCTATATAAGAGAGCCCTAGGGTCTATATAATCACACACCATTTTATTCCTTCAACATGGTATCAGAGCAATGGTCCTAGACCGTGGTACTCGTATCTCTTAAAAAACCTAACCGTACTCGCATCGCCCCTCGCTGGGTCCCACCCGCCGGTCGCCGCCTGCACCTTCGAAGCCTGCCTGCATCACTGCATGCCAACGCTTGCTCGTCCTCGACCGCCGCCTGCAAGCTTGCAGGCCGCATGCTGCTTGCGCAGGCCTCCTGCCCCATCGTCGCGTCCCCCCGATCTTCGATTCTCTGCTTGCAAGTCGTAGGGCTTATCTCTATGCAACCCACGGTCTGATTTCGACCAGGAACTGTGCTCTTGGACATATAATTCATGGTTTCCGTCCCTAGACTACTTCAAGGATTGAAGAGGATGGTTGAATGAGTCTACACATACAACCATTCCTCCATATGATCATATAGACTCACTCAGAGTAGTCTACTCCCTAGTTTGTTCCGGATCTTCGACATTTTTTATCATGTTAGAAAACAAGGATGAGTATTTTCTTCATCAAATGCCCTCAAGGGCCCAACTCCCATCGTAAAGATGGATGGGACCAACTACGAGTTGTAGTCCATGCAATTTCGCACCCTTATGCAATGCCATAACAAGGAGCACATTTTAAATGATTCTGAGCCGACAGACAAGACTTGGGCTAATGCTTCTTGGAAGTAAGATGATACCTATGCACGAATTTGGCTCTCCGGGATGCTAACCACGGAGCATGGCCTCAAATTTCAGCGAAATTCAGTCGAATTTCTGTCAAATATCAATATCCAGTCGAAATCGAAATTCGATCGAAATGACTGAAATGACTGAAATATGGGGGTCCTAGTACAAAAAATGACCGAAATGACCGAAATTCCGGTCGAAATTCCACCGAAATTCCATCGAAATTCTGTTTTGGTCGATACCGAAATGGTGACCGAAACCGACATTTAGGGCCTTGCCACGGAGATTGCCAACGTCATTGTCAATCAACGCACAACTACTACTATATGGGACATCTTAGCAGATACATATGGGAAAGGAAAGAATGAAAGCAAGATCCTTTAGTTGCAATATGATATATTTTCGACCAAGCAGAATGGTCAGCCTCTTCATGTCCACTTCTTGCATCTTCGAGGTATATTTGAGCGACTGCATAGCTTTATGCCCATTACTACCATCACAGAGCAACAACAGGCATACCGGAATGCCACTATGACAAGGGTCTTTCTGTCATCCCTTGACTTTGAGTATGATGCAACACGTACTCAAGAGCTTACTAGAGACATGATACCTCCAATGGAGGAGGTCTACAAGAGGCTGAGCAGGATCACTACTTCGTCTACTACCATGACCCGAACTCCCTCTGCAATGGCAGCTTCTCGCGGCAGAGGGGGTATGTCACAGTTTTGTTGGATAGGATACCGCAGTCGAGGAGGAGGGAGACAACGTGCCCCATGCTCACACTTCCATTGTCTCGGTCATTCGAAGGAGACATGCTATCTGAAGAATGTGTATCACGCGTCTGTCCATGTAGTTGAGCAGACATAGACTACTCCGGCTCCTTCTCAAGATGCGAGGCTTGACAATATTGTCTCTAGATTGTGAGAGATGATGACTACTTTGTTGGAGTGTTTGAGTTATGTGTCACTTGATTTGTAGATGGGTAAATGGACTGCTCCAGGATCCATTTACCACATCCAAGTCTTTAGTCCCACATCTACCAATCGTGAGATGTGGAGACTCAACGAGGGCTATATAAGAATCCCCTAACCCTCTGTATCCAGTGAGAAAGTGCAATAGACACAACCGACCCTTTGAGGCGTTCTCCCATGGTTTCATCCCGCTCCTTAGGGAGTAGGGTTGCACATTAAAACCCGCTGTTTCATATTTCTTTATCTTTATTTTTGATTCCGCTTCCGCATTCCTATTTTCTAACATGGTTTCAAAGCGGCTCGATTCTCGAGGAGTTATTTTTTTGTCATTTGTTCGAGACTCGATTTTAGTGTTTTGATCTTGAAGTATATTATGTTCGGGATTGTTCAAATTCAGCTGACTATTTTCTACATGGGTTTCGGAAACCCAAATTATCAAGGTGTCTACGATTTTCTGTGTGTTAAAAAACAGGTTCGATTATGCTCGTCTGTTGTAGAGTTTCTAGGGTTTCAGCAACCCTAGAAAAGCACCCACTTCATATTCGGAAATCTGGATCCGTTGGCCTCTGCAGGAGCAGACATGTTCTGTCTCGTGTTCAAGGGTTGCCTCTCTCAACCCTACACACGTTCATCTCCAGGAAAAAGCAGCGAAATCCACACCACCTCCAGGTGAGAGGTGCATCGATCACACCCAGGCGTCGCTACCTCCATCCCTAGTCAGCGCGTGCTCGTAAGCGCCATCGACCCCCTCATTCAGATTTGCACCGCCCCTTTGTCAGAATCGGATTCGGCTCCCTCATTCACTGGTTCTCTATTCGTACGACAGCTCCCAGGCGGGACCACCTCAGCATTGCGCGAAGCCGCATCTCCTTCGCCATATCTCCAGGCGGCCCTCCATCGAAGGGCGACGCTCTATCTACAACCGAAAGCAACCCTCAAGTACTTCAGGCCGCATCACACCTTCACATGACACCCTCAACAGCACCAACAACCTTGTTCAGCACGCGAAGACCTTCTGGCGGCAAGGATCTCCATGACCTCCATATTTACGGCAACGTCGATCTTTATGATCCCCAGGTAGTAGTGTTGTCAAAAGCGAGCCAGGCGCTCGCCTAGGCGCTAAGGCGAGGCGAGGTCATGATGCCTCGTTTGGAGTCAGGCGAAGCGATTTGGTGCATGCGCGACATAAGCGAGCGCCTTGATGGAAAGCGCGAGGTGTCACTCCTCGAGCCACACAAAAGAACTGCACTCGGCGACGACTCCTTCACCTCGACGCTCCTTCCCTAGCGGAGCTTGAAGCCCCTTCGCGCGGTCCTTCGCTCCAACCACATCTCCAGCAGGAGATACCCCCATCGGGGGCGGTGATCGATCTTCGAGATGAAGGGGTTCCCTATCGATGAACCCTAAATAAGGGGGGCTCGACTATTTAAAAAAAAAGGAAAAGCCATTAAAAAAAGGCATGACTGTAGTTCAACCCAAGGAAAAAAGGGGCTTTCCGCATCTGGGTCTAATCGAGATCAATTTCAGAGAGAGAGAGAGAGAAAAGTTATTTGTGGGCCCAATTTAGGCGAGTGTTTAAAAAAATTATTTGTTTCAAAAAAGGGAGAAAAGATGCGTATATTAAAAAATGTACGTGTAAAATGGAATCGTAAAAAAATCCGTACGAAAAAAAAATTGAAAAAAAGAAAAGCTGTAAAAAAAATCATTTGAAACATCTACGAAAGGATCATTTGTGATGATTTATTTCTCCCCATCTTCATTTGTCTTCCCCCAACTTTGTCGATGCCATTGTTTTCCTACAAGTTTGGGAGAAAGGGTGAGTATTGTGTATAGTCACAGGTTTATTCCAGATTCAGATAATAGATTTCAGAAGCCAACCAGATTCTCAGACTCTACAGTTCAGATGTTTGGACTCGACGATTGGTTCTGAGTCTTCAGTTTCAGACATGCACATGTATGTGGTCTTTAGTCAGATGTGCACATGTTTGCCATCTTTTTGTGTGGTCCCCATCTTTTGTATTTTGGCCAGGGTTTTCATGTGATCCATAGGGACTCCAAAGTAGAGATCCCATTCCCTATGCTATGTGGGATAGGGTTTCATGTGGCTTCATAGGGACTCCAGAGTAGTAATCCCATTCTCTGTGCCAGTATGGGAGAGACACAATTCTCCAACGAGGAGACTTCTTCGGACTCCATTCTTCAGTGACCGTGGACTCCAACGAGGATTGCACTCCACAGCTTTTCAGTTCGGCCATTTCAGAGATGGAGCAGTTGTTCACATGTTGTGGCAGCCAGAGTTCTCCAGATGGAGACTCATTTCCAGTTGGTGACTCTGAAAGGCACAATACATAGTACACCTAGTTTGACTCACACTCCAACCCGTTCATCCACCTCATCTACACAACATGAGAAGCAACGTCCTTGACAATAGCTGACAGTTGTGCGCGTTGAGTTGATATTGTCTGTAGTGTCTTGTATTGTGTAGTGTCTTGTATTGTGTGTTGAGATTTCTTTCTATTTGTCCAAGCTGAGAATTGCATACTCCAACTTGAGGAGTGTTGGAGTATTTGAGTTATGCGTCACTTGAGTTGCAGAAAGGTAAATGGATCACTCCTGGATCCATTTACCACATCCATGTCTTTAATCCCACATCTATCAAGTGTGAGATGTGGAGACTCAGTGAGGGATATGTAAGAAGCCCATCACCCTCTGTATCCAGTAAGAATGTGCAATAGACACAACCAGCCCTTTGAGGCATTCTCTCGTGGTTTCATCCTACTGCTTAGGGAGTGGGGTTCCACATTAAAATCCGTTGTTTCATATTTTTTTATCTTTATTTCTGATTCTGCTTCCATATTTCTATTTTCTAACACCGACCACCCTAGCTATAGGATCCTCAGATGTTGCAACTGTTGCCAGAGCTTCTACGAGTTCGTCAAGTATTGCTTATGCACGTACCAGTTGTAGCAATTCAAATTTGACTTATTGGATCATGGACTCCGGAGCATCTCATCATATGTGCAGAGATCGAGCTCAGTTTAATTCTTACAGATATATTCCTCGTGGTAGATCAGTGGTGATTGCAAATGCGTTTCATCTACCCATTGTTGGTCAGGTGGAGATTATCCTAGCTCCCTTGATGCGCCTGCAGAATATCTTACATGCTCCAGCATTTCAGATAAATCTTTAGTCTATTAGTCAGATTACTAAAGATTTACATTACCATGCCATAGTTGACCCATCTTCTCTTGTGTTTCATGGCATAGTCACAAACAGGGTGATTGGATGTGGCCGTGAGCGGAGAGGACTTTACAGACTGATCCAGCCTCAGTGTGCTGGTGCTCCTACCATTCCGTTTGGATCAGTTTCTCCTTTCATGTGACATCTTCTCTTTGGACACCTTCCTCTCAGAAGATGTGTCATGTTCTCCTTCAGATCTCTACTCATACCACCTTGGAGTGTGAAACATGTCAGCTTGGGAAGCACTATCGTTCTTTTCCGAGTTGCCAGAGACTTCACAGTAGTAAGTCGTTTGAGTTTTTTCATATTGACATCTGGGTCCTCGTCGTGTTCGTGATCACCAGGGACATCGGTTCTATATGGTTGCTATGGATGAGTTTTCTAGATTATCTTGGGTTTTCTTGTTAAAGAATAAGTCTGAAGCTATTCATGTTACCAAATCGTTTCTTATTGTAATTAAGAAATTTTTTCTGCTAATGTGAAGTTTATTCCTACTGATAATGCTGTGGAATTTTCCACTCTTCAACTCTCCGACTTTGTCACATCTCTTGGTACTATTTATCAGGCTTTTTGTGCTTAAACTTCACAGCAGAATAGTGTTGCTGAACGTAAACATCATCATTTTCTTGATGTCTCGAGGACTCTTTTGATTCAGAGTCGAGCTCCTCATTCGTTCTGGGGTGATGCAATCCTCACTGCATGTTACTTCGTGAATCGCATGCCTTCCACGATCCTTGGTGAAAAGGTTCCTTTGTTGATTGCATTTCCCGAGAAGGATCTATTCTCCCGTACTCCCAGGGTCTTTGGGTCCGTAGTCTCTGTCCACAATTTTACTCCTGGTCGTGACAAGCTCTCTTGAAGAGCTGTCAAATGTGTGTGTGTTGGATATTCTTGTACCTAAAAGAGTATATATGTTTTAATCGTGCAGGGAGAAAGTATTATTTGAGTGCTGATGTCACATTTTTTGAGTATATTATGTAATTTTCTCCTATAGGTGACATATTGTCTATCTCCGACTCTGGAGAGAATGCTTTTGTTCTACCACCTCCATTATCTCCATCAAACACCACCTCATGTTGAGTCACAGTCATCTCCACCACCACCTCCACCACCACCACCTCCGTCTACGTTGTCACAGTTCCTACCACAACTTTACATTCGCAGGTCCTCTACTCGCCCCTTTGCTCATGCACCTTCCCCGTCATCTAACATGCCTCATGTATGTACTGAATAGATTGTTTCTACTGATGGCACTGGTGATATACTTGTACCACGGGATACTGCACATGAGAAGTTGATACCATCGAACAAAGAGGTCGATGATCTTGATATACCTATTGCCTTAAGGAAGTCGCGTTGTAACCGTGCCACATATCCTCTCACTGCTCATTTTTCCCTAGATCATCTTCTAGAGTAGTACATGAGGTTTATTATGGGACTCTCTACTGTCACTATCCCACAGACATACCAAGAGGCTAAACATGATAGTAGCTGGCGACTTGCCATGGAGGAGGAGATGGTTGTGTTGCAGTCTCGTGGTACATTGAGTGTTTCTGCTTCTCCAGGTGCCTCCGTTCTGGGGTGCAAATGGAATTTTATGGTGAAGCTACATACAGATAGCAATGTGGATCGCTACAAGGCAAAACTGTTAGCACGAGGGTTCACCCAGACTTATGGGGTAAACTATCAGGATACCTTCTCACTAGTGCCCATACATTCGACATTATGTATTCTTCTATGGGTTGCTGTGTTTCGAGACTGACCTCTTTACCAACTTGATGTGAAGAATGCGTTTCTATATGGAGATCTCCAGGAGGATGTATATATGCAGCAACCACCAGGGTTTACTGCTGAGGGGGAGTCTTAGAAGGTGTGCAGGCTCCATAAGGTGATTTACAACCTAAAGCAGAGTCTGAGAGCTTGGTACCAGAAGCTGTCAGAGTTGATAGAGCAACAGGGGTTTGTACGGTCCACTGCGGATCATTCGCTTTTTGTTCAGAGGATACAAAGAGGTACAATTGCCATTCTGGTTTGTGTTGATGATATTATTATCATAGAGGATACAAAGAGATACTTATCATTTAGAGGATCTTGACCAACCTATTGAGAGGATACAAAGAGCTACGTATCCTTTCTCATTTCGTGTTTCACCGAGGTGCCTATTGGAGAGCTTAAGGATGTTTGTAGTTGTTAGAGAATATTTTGTGTGGCTATTTGTTAAGAGAATATTCTATAGAGAATATCCTATAGAATATTCTCCCTTGAGCTCCTATATAAAGAGCCTCACACCCCCTGTACTCATTGAGAAATTCGAATAGAATATCCACCCTGTTTAGGGCTTCTCCTGTGGTTTCATCCCGCTCCTTAGGGAGTAGGGTTCCACATAAATCTCTTTGTTCTTCATGATTATTATTCTTGTTTTATCGATTCCGCTTCCGCTTCTTCAGATTTCAACATGGTATCAGAGCGGGTCGATTCTCGAGGAGTTTGTCTCTTATATTTTTTTTCGAGATTCGATTTTTATGGTGAAAATTTGTGGCTCCGATTCAAGAACTATTCTAGTCTGATTATTATACTAAGTTCTGGAGTTTGTTCAAAGATGTTCTAGGGTTTTCTCGTGAAACCCTAAATCCAAGTTGCAACCGAAGATGATCGTCAACCCTCGTCGTCGCAGCCAACCTCATGATCTTCATTCAGATGTGCTTCAGGCTAGGCGCATCTACCAAGAGCACCAGGCGCGCAGTCCTGGCCACCACCACGAGCCCAGGCCCACACACGAGATGGCCCCTTTACTCCAGGGCAACGGTGGCCTCTTCTTCCAGATGGAGCGCGCAATCCTAGCGGCATCTTCCATCTGTGTCGCTCCTTCCAAGGGACTCCCCATTGGCACGACCTCGCCCACCCTCCAGGCGGCTGGCGGCAGGCGCGCACCCCATGCGCGACTTCCTCTCAACGGAGCAGCTCGGTCTCCAGGCGAGCCCTAGGCGCTTCCTTCCCGCCCAGGTGTTCCCTTCTCCCACGCGCGCCTCCGATCCTCTTGACGGCGTCGTATACTCCAGCGGCGAGCCCCCTCCGCCGCAGATTGACCTAGGCGGCAACCACAGAACTCCAGCCACTTCTCGCGCGATGCCCACCTCCTTCATCGGCGGCAGCAGCCGCGATATCCAGCAAACATCCCACCAGGCGACGCACCCCTTGCGCGCCCAACGGCGCCAACTCCTCCTCTTGCATGATCTCGAGCCCGTGACGGAGCCTCTAAGCGCAGCAGAAGCGTGGCAGAGCCTCCAATCCCCACAGGGAGTCACCACAGTGGCGGCGATTCCTCTCCCATAGAGGCGGCGCACGCTCGTTTCTACAGGCAGTAAGAAAGGGTTCCCAGGGAAAACCCTATTGGCGGAAGAGAGAAGGGCCCGGTGGCCCATCCTTTAAAAAAATAATAATTTTATGCCCAAGTGGCCGACGGTTCTTATAAAAATGAAGGGAAGAGCCCATTTGAGGGATGCATATTCTGTTATAAAAAAAGAGGACAAAAAAAAGGGGGAGTGAAGCTTGGCCGTATGTATTGAAAAAAAAGGGGGTCTGATATATTTTGGTCCAAAAAAAAGAGAGAGAGGAGGCAGTCCATGTTAAAAAAAAGATATTTTTTGAGAAAAAGGCGCGTACAAAAAAAAGAGCCATACGCAAATTTAAAAAAAAATTAAAAAAAAAGTGAATTGTGCCAAAAAAATGATGAAGCACAAAAAAAAGCAACTTTTGTTTCTCCCAACTTGATCCATGATTCTTTATTCTATCAAGTATGGGAGAAAGGGAGAGTCAGAAATGGCATATTCTTCAGGACTTCTGCGCATCCACGACTGACAAACCGACACTCCAGCTTTCTACAGAGCATCCATTTTCACCGAGCATCAATTACTTCGACAAGGTGTATACTTCTTCTTTTGCGACCCGACTACTACTCCGCGCTGGACTTTTTCTTCTGCAGCGATTCTACTCCAGGCACGACAGAGATACGTTCCGGTGACCTGCAGGCACGACAGAGATATGTTCCGGTGACCTAATATCGCAACGGCTCTACAGGCATGCCAGAGATACGTTCCGATGACCTGAAAGCCGTAGACCCGTCCTCGTACGAGGTCTTCTACCAGCAGTGGACTTGTATTCTTCTTGTGATGTATCGTGTGAAGATGTGTTGTATACTTTCTTTTTGCAAGCTGCAGCTTTCTCAGCTCCAGCTTGAGGGGGAGTGTTAGAGAATATTCTGTGTGGCTATTTGTTAAGAGAATATTCTATAGAGAATATCCTATAGAATATTCTCCCTTGAGCTCCTATATAAAGAGCCTCACACCCCCTGTACTCATTGAGAAATTCGAATAGAATATCCGCTCTGTTTAGGGCTTCTCCTGTGGTTTCATCCCGCTCCTTAGGGAGTAGGGTTCCACATAAATCTCTTTGTTCTTCATGATTATTATTCTTGTTTTATCGATTCCGCTTCCGCTTCTTCAGATTTCAACAGTAGTGGGGCTGTCATCCGTAACTATCCTATGCTATCAGGAGGCTATGCAGGATAGTCAATGACATCTTGCTATGGAGGAAGAGATGGATGCACTCTGTCACGCATCACATGGAGCTTAGTTATCGCCATACATGGGCTTCCGTGGTTGCTACAAGTAGGTCTTTCCAGTGAAGCAAAGGTCATGCGACAATGTTGATCGCCATAAGGCTAGACTCTTGGCACGTGGATTCACTCAGGCATATGGGGTATATTATCAAGACACTTTCTCTCATGTGGCACATCATTATACTATTTGGATCATTGTCATCATTGCTATGGTACGAGATTGATCACTCTCCCTATTTGATTTCAAGAATGCCTTATTGTATGATGATATGCATGAGGAAGTCTATATGCAACAATCACTTGGATTTGCTGCTAAGCGGGAGTGTTAGAAGATATGTAGAATTCATAAGGCTATCTATGACCCTAAACAGAGTACTGGAGCATGGTTCCAGAATGGTCTATGTTGTCACATTGTGATAAAGCAACATTGTTTCGAGAGATCAACTTTAGAGCACTTCCTTTTTGTAGACATAATATTACGAGGTATTGTTGTCATTTTAGTCTATGTTGACGTTTTATTGTTATATGAGATGATTTACATGGGGATTAGTGAGGTTAAGGAGTTCCTTGGACATAAGTTTGTCACCAAGGAACTTGGCAAACTACACTACTTCTTTGGGATTGAATTTGCTAGGAATCAGAGAGGTGTTGTGATGATTCAAAGGAAGTGCATTACAGATCTCCCTTCTAGAGATTGGGGTGACAGATTGCAAAACCAACCCCTACTCTCATGGATCCCAACATGAAGCTCTATGATGATGATGATACAAATGAGGTAGACAAGATGAGATATATAGGGTGCTTGCTGGCAAGCTTCTCTATGTTACCATCACTAAGCCAGATATTTCCTTTGCAGCAAGTAAGGTCAACAAGTTATGGAGCAGCCGCATCAAGCTCACATGGAAACAATCTCTGGGATCTTAAGATATCTGAAGTCTTCTCCAGGTACAAAGTTACTATTCAGGAAAAGGATATCTTGCGATTACGACCCGTGCAGACGCTGACTATGTAGGATGTCTAAAAGACAGGAAGTCCACCTATGGATTTGTAGTGTTCATTAAGATTAAGAGCTCATTTGTATAATGGAAAATCAAGAAGCAAACTGTTATTGCTACGTCTAGTGCTGAATCCAATACAGAGCCGTAGTGAAGGAAGTACTGATGATGTGAGTTAGATTTGTTCTGACTAGCGTAGGTATGGATGCACCTCTTTCTATGCAGCCACTATGTGACAATCATGCTGTACTATTTTTTGCCAGCCAATCTAATTTCCATGTAAGGATCAAACACATTGAGGTGGAATGCCACTACACTAGAGATAGATTCAGACGAACTTTATCTCTGCTTCCCACGTTAGTTCATGGGAACGACCAATAACCATTTTCACTAAGGCTCTAGCTAAAGGGGCATTCCATAATTAATTTTCCAAGGTGACCATGATGGATATCTATGATCCATCTTGAGGGGGAGTGTTATAGGAAGTAATATTTTTGTATTTCTTATTTGTTGAGATAAATATATCTCTTGGTATGTTTTATATTTCTTTGTGTACTTATCATGTAAATAACCCAAGGGCTTTTCTCCTATATAAGAGAGCCCTCGGTCTATTCTAATAGTATGATCTATTTTCTCCCAACATGGTATCGGAGCAACGGTCATAGACCGAGGTTCTCGTTACCCACCACAAAACCCTAACTCTAACCCTACACCCCCCCGCCCGCCGTCGCCACCTCGTCGAGAACGACCTCTCCACCTCCTCCAGGGGGGGCTCAGCACCACAAGCCCGCAGTCCAACCGCCCCTACGCCACCGCATGGATCACCAGCGCCCAACCCCACCGTCGCAGGGGCCCCGGGCCGCTATCCCCGCCGCCACATGGGCCTCCGACTGCCAGTCCATTACCTGAAAGGGTCCAAGTATGCTCTGTGCATTATTCCGAGCACTTTGGACTGGATCCACTATCTGGGCTGGTTCACAAATTGTGAAATTTTCTGAGTTCTATCACATTTGGCGGCTTTAGAACTCGCTCGAGAACTAGGGATGGTTGCATGTGTCTACAGATACAACTTATCCTTTCTATGGTTCTGTAGACACGATCTATTTGATTTATCCCTCAGTCATATCGCGTTTCGGCCTTTTCATACAATGTCAGAGAATGAGGGTGACGTCTTCTCCTCTTCCGGTGTTTCTAAGGGCCCGGCTCCTATCGTCAAAATAGATGGGACCAACTATGAGTTATGGTCCATGCAGTTTTGTACCCTTATGCGGTGCCACAATAAGGAGCACATTTTGACTGATTCTGAGCCAGCGGAAAAGACTGGGGCAAATGCGATGTGGAAGCAAGATGATGCCTATGCTCGTATCTGGCTCTCTGGAATACTTATTACGGAGATCGCTAATGACTTAGTTAATCAGCCAACTGCAAAGGCTATGTGTTACATACTGGCTGACACATACAAACAAGCGAAGAATATAAGCAAGATTCTCCAGCTGCAGTTTGACATTTTCTCGATCAAACAGAATGGTCGACCACTCCACGCACACTTCTCTCATCTACGTGGCTTGTTTGAGCGACTACACAACTTCATGCCTATTACCACCAACACTGAGCAATAACAGACATATCGGAATGCCACAATGACAGGAGTCTTCTTGTCATCTCTTGACTCTGAGTACGATGCCCCTCATACTCAACTTATGACTGGCGAGACCATACCGCCGATGGAGGAGGTATACTAGCGATTGAGTAGGATTACTACCGCATCTACTACGACGGCACATACGACTTCCTCTGCTATGGAAACTACTTGAGGCAGGGGAGGGCCTTCTCAGTTTCGTGGTCGTGGACCTCGTGGACGAGGAGGAGGCAGACATAGTGGTCCTTGTACCCATTGCCACCGTCCAGGTCATTCTGAGGAGACATGCTTTAAGAAGCATGGATATCCAGCGTCTGCGCGTGTTGCTGAGCAGACAGAGGCCTCTTCTGCACCTACTCCAGATACTCGATTTGATGATATTGTCTCCAGACTTCGTGAGATGATGAGCACTCCTACGGCTACGTCTCCTGAATCTACAAATGCAGCAACTAGTGCCAGGATGTCGTCTAGTTCATCAGGTATTCATTATGTGTTTACCAGTAATAGCAGTTCGGACCTGACTGATTGGATTATGGATTCTGGGGCATCCCATCATATGTGTGGCGATCAGACGCAGTTTACTTCCTACAGATCTATTTCACGTGGCCGATCCGTTGTCATTGACAATGGGGTTCGGTTACCCATTGTTGGTCATGGGGAGATTACTCTAGCCCCTTCTATGCATCTTCAGAATGTCTTATATGCTCCTGATTTTTCGATGAACCTTTTGTCCATTAGTCAACTTACAAAAGATTTATATTGTCGTGCCATCTTTGATCCATCTTCCTTTGTGTTTCAGGACATACTGATTAGCAGTGTGATTGATCATGGCCTTGAGCAGGGATGATTGTATAAGCTTGCCGTACCACCAAGTGCTGGAATTGCTACTATTCCCTCATGAACCATTTCTCCTTTCATGTGTCATCTTCTCCTTGGCCACCTTCCTCTCCAGAAGATGTGTCATGTGCTACCACAGATCTCTACTCGTACTACATTGGATTGTGGGGTCTGAGTCGTGTCCCTAACATATATGGTTGTTGTGGATGATTTTTCTAGACTTTCTTGGATTTTACTATTAAAACACACTTTTGAAGTTGGTGCTATCATTAAAACTTTTCTACGTGAAGTTAAAAATATATTCTCTGCTAATGTGAAGTTTATACGTACAGACAATGCTTTAGAGTTTTCCACATTTCACTTATCTGAATTCCTCAAATCCCTCGGTATAGTTCATCAGACTTCTTACAATTATACTTCTCAGCAGAATGACATGGCTGAACGTAAACATCGCCACCTTCTTGATGTTACAAGAACATTATTGATTCAGAGTCGTACCCCCCATTTTTTTCGGGGAGATGCCATTCTCACTGCTTGCTACCTAGTGAATCGCATGACGTCAACTATTCTTGAGGAGAAGGTTCCCTTCTTGATTGCGTTTCCCGAGAAGGAACTTTTTTCCCTCACTCCCAGAGTGTTTGGGTCTGTGGCCTTTGTCCATAACTTCACTCCTGGTCGTGACAAGCTCTCGCTTAGAGCTGTCAAGTGCATTTTTGTTAGTTATTCTCGTACCCAAAAAGGGTATAGATGTTTTGATCCTATAGGACGGCGATATTATGTGACCGCTGATGTTACTTTCTTTGAGTCGGTTATGTATTTCTCTCCTACAGGTGACAGGTTATGTAATGCTACTACTGGAGAGGATGTTGTTGTTCCTCCACCTTCGTCTCCTCCACCACATGAACCCCATGCTCCTCAGCCCCACCACCTCCTTTACCTCCACCGCTCCCACCACCGCCACTTCCACCTACTCAGTCGAAGATGTTACCCCTTGTTTACACTCACAGGTCCTCTATTCGCCCCTTTGCTCATGCGCCGTCCGTATCATCCACCACGCCTCAGGTATGTCATGTCAGGAACACATTGTTTCTACTGATGGCACTGGAGCTTTGCATGATACACAGGGTGACGTTCTTCCAGAAGACATGGCCTCAAATTTCAGCGAAATTCGGTCAAATTTCTGTCAAATATCGATATCCATTCGAAATCGAAATTCGTTCGAAATGACTGAAATATGAGGGTTCTAGTACAAAAAATGACCGAACTGATCGAAATTCCGGTCGAAATTCCACCGAAATTCTGTTTTGGTCGATACCGAAATGGTGACCGAAACTGACATTTAGGGACTTGCCAGAAGACAGACATGCTGATGATTTGGAGATTCCTATTACCCTAAGGAAGTCTCGTCGCCAATGCGCCACGTATCCTCTTGCTGCTCATGTTTCTTAAGATCATCTTTCAGAGGAATACAAGAAGTTTGTAGTGGGACTTTCGGCCATCATTATCCCACGTACATATAGGAGGCACTACAAGACAATCGATGGTGACTTGCAATGGAAGAGGAAATGGCAGCCGTGAGGTCGCGTGGTACATGGAGTATTGTATCTGCTCCAAAAGGTACCTCTGTTGTAAGCTGCAAGTGAATATTTACAGTCAAGTAAAGAGCAGATGACAATGTGGACCAATACAAGGCAAGACTTGTGGCACGTGGGTTCACCCGAACTTATGGGGTGGACTATCATGATACTTTTTCTCCTGTGGCCAGAAATTCGACACTACACACTCTTCTTTCTGTTGGGGTTTCACGGGATTAGCCTTTGTATCAACTTGATGTGAAGAATGCCTTTCTATATGGGGATCTACAAGAGGAAGTTTACATCCAGCAGCCACCAAGGTTTACTACTAAGGGGGAGTCCCTACAGGTGTGCAAACTACACAAGGCAATTTATGGCCTGAAGCAGAATCCGAGAGCTTGGTACCAGAAGCTATCGGAGTTGATAGAGCACCAGGGGTTTGTGCGGTCTACTATGGACCACTCACTTTTTGTTCAAAGGACACAGGGAGGTACTGTGGCTATTCTTGTTTCTGTGGATGATATTGTTGTCACAGGAGTTGATGACCATGACATTCAAACTGCTGAGGAGTTCCTAGGTCAACAATTTGTGACAAAGGACCTTGGCACTCTTAGATAGGCACTCTTAGGATGCAAGCCTGCTACTACCCCCATGGATCCGAGTATGAGGTTATATGATGAAACAGAGGAGGTAGAGAGCATGAGATATAAAGAGATTGTTGGGAAGCTCTTATATGCCACCATCACCAGGCCGGATATAATGTTTGCAGTAAGCAAAGTTAGCTAGTTCATGGAGCAGCCCAGAAAGGTGTATATGGATATTGTCTATATGATATTAAGATATTTGAAGAACTCACCTAGCTCGGGTCTTATATTCAACCGAGATACATCTCTTGAGGTGACAGCTTGTGCAGATGCCGATTATGCAGGGTGTCCAAGAGACAGAAAGTCTACTTCAGGCTTTGATGTGTTTGTCGGGAGCTCACTTGTTTTATGGAAAAGCAAGAAGCAGACAATTGTGTCAAGATCAAGTGCAGAGTCTGAATACAGGGCCATGGCACAATGGAGTGCAGAAATGATGTGGGTTAGATCGGTATTGACTGAAATTACTATTGAAGTCCCTCTTCCTATGCAACTTTTGTGCGATAATCAAGCTGCACTTTCCATTGCTTTTCATGAAAGGACGAAGCATATATAAGTGGATTGTCATTACACTCGAGACCTGATCCAGGAGGGTCTTATATCTACTTCCCATGTATCCACAAGAGATCAGACGGCTGACATCTTCACCAATGCATTAACTAGAGGTCCATTTCAAAGGTGTTGCTCCAAGCTGAGCATGATTGGTATCTATGCTCCAGCTTGAGGGGGAGTGTTGAGATAAATATATCTCTTGGTCTGTTTTATGTTTTATATTTCTTTGTGTACATATCATGTAATTAACCCAAGGGCTTTTCTTCTATATAAGAGAGCCCTCGGTTTATTCTAATAGTATGATCTATTTTTCTCCCAACATTATTTCTTTTAATGTAAATTCTTCCAAGATTATTTGTCCTCTAGGGTTTCTCTTCTATATAAAGGAGTCTTGCGACCTCTGAATAAACAACTCATTCATTTGTTTGTTTTCACATAAACAAAGTGAATAAATCATTATGCATTTTCCAATATTCATTCTAACCTTTGTAAGAATATTTTGGAGCTACATTCCACTTCATGTTTGATGTCTAAGGGCCTGTTTGGTTGCTGGGTTGGACTGGGTTGGGTTGGGGTACCCCTGTGAATAGTAAACTGTACCCCTGTGAATAGTAAACTGTGAGGAGGATTGAGAGGGTTGGAAGAAGGGGTACACCGGTGTACCCCAACCTGGTGCAGTCCAACCCAGCAACCAAACAGACCCTAAAGATCTCTCGGTGCAGCACTTGTCGTATAAACGATCTCCTGGTCTGTAAACTTGTTCATTCTTTCACCACTTTTCTCATTGCATATTCATTTGCATTTGAGGTTATAGGTTTTGCATTTTTGTACTTACAGTGGGAGTTGTCCATGTGAATCCACTCATTGTAATACGATTGGACTGTTCGCGCACGCAATCTGGGTTTAGTGGAAGACAGAGGTTTGACCAGGTTGAATGTTCTTTTCGGGAAGGCTCTACTTGTGATTTTTACCCATGAGTACGAGGGTTTTCACGTTAAATTCTTTTATCACTTGTGTTTTGATTTCTTGTTTGATTATCTTGTACTTGATAAGTATTATGTAATGATTTTTTGTTTGAGTATTGTGTTTTTGGCAATCTCATTATGTGATGCGAACCACAAGGAAACAACACTGCAGTTTAGCTTATAAATTAAGGATTTGTTTCGATCATTTCGCTCTTTTAGTACACTGTCTGCAGTCAAGTCCTGTCTAACATCAAGTTTTCGATGAAAAATGAACAAATGTTAGTATCCCTTAATCCAGTTAGAAGATGAGTTCCAATAAATTTACTTGCAATTACGTTAATTGTCTTATGCTTTTGTCATCATTTGCTAAGTCGACCATCTGTTGGTACATTTGTCAAGGTTCAAGGATATTTTCTTTTCTTTTCTTTTTTGTGTGTTAATTCAGGAATAGGGTGGACATCATGGAAAAAACGTTGGTTCGTATTGACAAGGACTTCTCTAACCTTTTTTAGGAGCGATCCTGTAAGTTTTTGTTATTTTGTTGGTACTTGGTCTGATTTCTTTTCTCTCTAAATAATGAAGCTTACTAATTCTAATATTATTGCTAACTTAAATCTGAGTTGGAATATAAATCCTAATTAGACATTTTTGAAGGCAACAAATCCATTATTTCGAAGAAGGCCCATTTTGGTTGGAAGGCAGTTGTATGATTTTGTGGTGGGCCGTTAACTTGCTTTTTACAACTGATCCTGTAATCTTGTTGTTTCTTTCTTTCTATTGTCTGGACATTTTGTCCACACCATTTGTTGAACTCTAATCCTACATAGGGTGGTAAAATATATCAACAGTAACAATTATTACTTATATTTAAATTACCAACCACACCTACCAAGAGAAATGTCCCGGTTTTGGTGACAGTTGAAGCCAGATTTGTCAGGAATATTTTTAGTTCATCATCCTCTTCGATCTGTTTTTATTCCTGTGACGTGTTTTAACCCTATACAGAGTGCATCGACTCAGAAAGGAAACGAAGGAAATTCTACCCTTGGTGGTATCGAACTTAACAATTCAGGAAGGTAATAATTAAGCGCTTGATTTGTCCTATTTGTCTGTACCATAATATTTGAGCAACATAGCTATGTTATCAAATCTTTCACAAATATATTACATAGCCTTGGTTATTTTAATGAGCTTTTGCTATTCATGCAATTCAGTGTTGTTGTCAAAGCAGACAAGAAGCTTTTGACAGTACTCTTCCCAGATGGCCGTGATGGCCGTGCATTTACCCTGAAGGTCTATGTTCATCATTAATCTGACTCCACACATATATATATATATCATTATATAAAGGTTTCTGAAATTTCTAATTTAACAGGCAGAAACATCAGAAGACTTGCAAGAGTGGAAAACTGCACTTGAAAATGCTTTGGCACAAGCACCAAATGCGGCCCTCGTGATGGGGCAAATTCGATGTTCAGAAATGATGTTGTTGACATAGTTGAAAGTGCTCTTGAACAAGGTTAGTACCTATTATAGTGTTTTCGAATACTTATAATTTATTGTGAAGCTCTGTTGTAGTATAAATCATTAAGCTACAAATAGAACTCATATACAAATACTGGTTCATAGGAACTATTTTTTTTAGACTAAAAGGGAGAAACACCCATGTTGCTGTCCACCTCATATATTAATAGTAATTAATATGAATTACATGAATTGAGGGGTGTCCTAGCATGATGAACAACATTCTCAACATAAAATCTTTCTGATGGGAAAATGATGCCATTATAGGCCAACCAAATGGCCCAAAGTGTGACTATGAAAGTCATTTGCTCCAGCATCGGCTTGAACTGATCATCAACAAGGGAGATCTAGTAGTTCCTTTGGTTCGACCAATCTTCCCACAAGATGTTTGCCCCAACCAAATATCTTTAACATGGCCACAAGAAAAGAAGAGAGAATTAAGGTCCTTGAGGATGTCACCGCAAGGGGAACAATTGCAATCTTCCCCCAAGGTGAATCTAAACCTTCGATCCTTGGTCATGAGTCACTCATACCTAGGGAGGAAAAGGGAAATCTTGATCTTTAGGGACACCCAAACAATTCAAATCATATTACAGTTGTCCTCCAGTTCACCTGGATCGAAAACAGTCAACGACGTAAGGTTTCAGTAAGCTCTCTTTATTGAGAAGTAACCATCACACCATATCCAATGGTTACAACCCTTATTGTGATCCATAATCTGACCGAACTCCTTTGAAAGTTGCATTAACCACTACACGAAGACAACAACAAAGCCTTTTCCCACTTAAGTAGGGTCAGTTACATGGATTCTTTGCCTCCATTCAGATCTATCTTGGGTCATTCTCGAGCTTATATCCAAAAAATCAAGATCCCTTCAGATAATCTCATTCCAACACTTTTTAGGTCTTTCTCGCCCTCTCGTAGCCGACTCAACATATTAAAACTCACATATTCTAACTGGTGTATTGACTGACCTCCTTTGCAAGTGGACAAACCATTTAAAGCAATTTTGTTATCTTATCCTCTATCGGAACTCACCATACAATTGCTTAGAGAAAACATAGTGTGAAAGTCGGTAACCAAGACCCATCAGTGCAAGCCTTGGAAATCATAAAATATTGATCCAAAGCTAATGCAAACATCTACGAGAACCAATCCCAAATTCTCCACTAGACCAATCATTATTTCAAAGGTTGAAGGAGCAACCATTACCGAACACAAGTCACATGCGAGTGGGTAACTCTTGTAAAACTAAGCATATCCCCTTCTAAAATGTAGATGCGAGATGTTGTACGTGCGAAAAAATGGTGCACTGAACATTCCCTAAATTTTAGCCACCTACTTAAGCAATAAGGCTTTATTCATCTCCTCAATCCGCAATACATCAGGGCCATCTTGCTCCAATAAGGTGCTCGAGTTTCTTGTCTCATGAGGTCGGTTTGGGTGGTGGCAATGGGTTCTATTCTGGATGGATGATCAGAACGATCACGGGATACTGGAAGATTGATTCTCATGATTGTTTGTTTTGGAGCAGGATGGGATCTACTATGTGAGACAAGGCCTCAAATATCGGATTTCGGTTTCGTTTTGGTAAAAGCCCAGAAAAAGAATTTCGATGGAATTTTGGTGAAATGACTGGAAATTGGGGAAATAACTTGAAAACTCTTTTTTTTTCAAATTTAAGATTTATGTCATTGTTTAAACAATTAGAAAGTAGAAATATAAGTTTTTTTACTTATAATAAGATGTTATAATGATCAATGCCTTAACTTAAATAACGGTTTCGGTCACCATATCGATGACCGTCCATAGTGAAATTTCAGACTTCAGTACATAAACTTAAATTTTGGCATTCATTTTTTACCAATTCTCAAAAGAACATTGCTACTTTTATTTAACAGAATGCGTAAATATTTTTAAAATTGAGATATTAAATGTCATAATAAAATGTGACAAGATCACATGATACATCAATCACACATATGTCTTCGCTTACTAATACTAACCATTAAGTTACTAGTATTACATTCTTATTCGGGATGGAGATGAGATTTAACCAAACCATGAATTCCTTGGTGGATCCATGTACTCTATTCGATTCCTTCCTTGGTGGAAAGGATGAAGCTACACCTTAGTTGAATGGATTCATTCTGACTAAATGCATTGGGATGCTAGATAATTAGTAATAATTTGTGTCTAAATTATGATAAATCGGGTTAAATGATAAGATACACCATGCTAATATGAATTTCTATGTTGATTGGATAGCCTCAAGATATTAGTAGGCAGAATAATTCTTTGCTTGTAAATGGCCCATGTAACAGTGTCAATATATGTTTACACCATGCTAATATGAATTTCTATGCTGATTGGATAGCCTCAAGATATTAGTAGGCAGAATAATTCTTTGCTTGTAAATGGCCCATGTAACAGTGTCAATATACGTTTGGCCTTTTTATTCAACATGCTTGGCATTTGCACCAATGGTCAAGAGACAATTAGAATAACATTCGTTTGTTAGTATGTTAGTCATGAGAAGCATAGCAAACAAATATTTTTATTGCAAAGATAAGAGGATGGTTATATGAAGTTAGCAATCAAATGGTAAAAAACATATTGGGCTCTTCAAGTTGGCCGAGGAAAAGATAACAAGATGGTTATATGAAGATTCTAACAATGAAGATTCTGAAGTTAGCATTCAAAGATGAAAAAAATACACATTTGACATCTCGAAGTATGTTAAAAAAAGATGTGTTATGAAAAATATGGTAAAATACTTACCTTGCCTTGGAATTTGAAAACTTGGCTCTCCAAGACTTAAGTTGTGTGTGAACTTGTGACTTGTGATGTTGTGAGATGGAATTAGAACATATACATCATATTTATTGGGTTTAAAGAGGACCCTTAATGACTTTATTTATTACAATGGTGGTTGGAATAGTGACCTATATTGCAATGGTGATTGAAATAATGACATATAAATTTCATTTAGCGGCCAAATAGTGCCTATGAATATCAATAAGTGGCCTAGGCATGACAGATGGTGACCTAGAACAATTTTAGTCGAAGTGGACCGAAATGAACTGTAATTCCGCCAAAATCCGAGAAATCTGTGAATAATTTCCACCGAAATGGATCGAAATGACCGAAATTCAGCTGAAATTTCAGCCGAAATCTGGAAACCGATATTATACATGGTTTCGATATCGGTATCACCATGAAACTGAATTTTGACCAAATTTTGGTCGAAATTCGCCAAAATTCAAGGCCTTGATGTGAGAGAGTGTTGAGAGGTTGATGGATAGTTCCCTCGATTTTGTTCGAATTTGTTAGATCAAGGCATTGGTGATTTGTTGATGTTGATGGAAGCTATATTAGTGATTAAATGTACCGCCAAATGGTAGGGATTATTAGGATTGGGCTAATCGACACTTCACCGTTAGGAAGGCTTACATGGTAATTTATGCTTATATGATGTGAACCCCCGAGGATCCGAGTACCCGTTTACGCCACTTTCGCGGCATTTCATTCACATAAGATCGCACAAATTACAGAAAAATAGGAAAATTTTTTTCGCTGAAGCTACATATGACATTCACATCCACAATCATAACCACAAGCTAATAGAGACAAATGCCACCAAAATTTTATTTCATTAACTTTCATTTATTTTACAACATATACAGTTTCTGATAGTACATACAATATATCCCCAAAAAAATCTGATTGAACAGAAGAGAAGTATAATACATTATCAACCGAACCAAAAACTGAAACAACATAAACCATACCTTATAGTATCTACCCTGTCTCCTGGAAGCATCAATATCTACTGAATAGCAGGCTGTTTGCCTGCCAAAACATGTTAGGAAAGAAAAGGCGTCAACGGGCGCTGGTACCTCCCAACAATAAAAAAAATAACAGGCATTTATTATGATCAAAAGCAAGCAAGTAGAGAGGCAGGAACAACTCATATTATAATTTATTTCTACTTGTAAATGTAAAAGGTTTCCAAATTTCCAGTAAGCACCTCTCATGATCATCCCATTAACCCAATACTCCCCATATATGATATATTTATATGGTAGTTGAATATTCATGAATGTATGAGTGTAAGTATATAACATCATTTTCTTTAGAGATCATGTTTGTGATTGATGATGGAAAGTTTGAGATTGGAAAGATTTCTTAATTTATCTAGACTCTTAAGTCTAGTGGATAGTTTGTGGTCTTGGTTCGTGTGAAACCTCACACTATGACTCTAAGACTTGAGGAATGTCTTAGGGTTGGGGTTGTTAGAAGAAAGGAGTCGTTATATCTCATAGAGTAACCCTAGGCTCTCTTATATAGGGAGAGGCCTTAAGGGTAAATTACATGGACGTCTAAATAAAAGAGAGAATTAGCAACAAGATACGAAAACAATTATTAATACTAGAAACTATCTCTACACTCCCCCTCAAGGTGGAGCATAGATGTCGATCATGCTCAGCTTAGATGAACATCTCTGAAAAGGTCCTATGAGCAATAGCTTGGTGAATACATCAGCAGTCTGATCTCCTGAGCTAACATGGGCCGTGGATATTAATCCTCTCTGGATCAGGTCCCTGGTGTAATGGCAGTCAACTTCAATATGCTTGGTCCTCTCATGAAAAGCTGGATTGTTGGCGATGAACAAAGCTGCCTGATTGTCACACTGAAGCTTCATAGGTAGAGATACAGCTACATGTAAATCTTCCAAAACGGAGCGAACCCACATCATCTCCGTGCTGGCTTGGGCCATTGCCCTGTATTCGGATTCCGCACTGGATCTTGCCACCACCGTTTGTTTCTTGCTTTTCAGACACCAGAGAGCCTCCAACAAAAACTGCAAACCCTGAGGTTGATTTTCTATCCTTGGGGCATCCTGCATAATCTGCGTCTGCATATGCTGAGATGGATAAGTCTGCGCCCTTTCTGAATAGTAGCCCTGGCCCTGGAGAGGACTTCAGATACCTCAGTATCATGTGTATAGCATCCATGTGAACCTGTCTTGGCTGCTCCATAAACTGACTCACCCGGTTAACTGCAAATGCAATGTCTGGACGGGTTATAGTAATGTAGAGGAGTTTTCCCACCATCTCTCTATATCTCCTCTTATCCACTTCATCAGTATCATCATCATATAACTTCATGCTGAGATCCATGGGGATGCTTGATGGTTTGCACCCATCCATACCAGTTTCAACCAGAAAGTCTGTAATGTACTTTCGTTGTGTCATCACCAAACCATGTGCATTCCTTGCAAATTCCAACCCCAGAAAATATCTTAGGGTTCCAAGATCCTTTGTAACAAACTGACGACCTAGGAATGCCTTCGCCCTCGCTATGCCCTGAACATCGTCTCCTGTAACAAGAATATCATCCACATAGACCATTATGACAACCGTACATGCCAAGGACTTCTGGACAAACAACGAGTGATCAGCATTGGACCTCTTGAATCCCTGGTGCTCAATTAGATTGGACAGCTTCTGGAACCACGCTCGTGGACTCTGTTTGAGGCCATATATCACCTTATGAAGTCTACAGACCATATGCTTCTCCCCCTCAGCAGTAAACCCGGGTGGCTGCTGCATGTAGACTTCCTCCTGTAGGTCCCCGTACAGAAATGCATTCTTGACATCTAGCTGAGAAATACTCCAATCACGAACCACTGCAACAGACAGGAGAATACGGAGAGTCGAGTGTCTCGCCACTGGAGAGAATGTATCCATGTAATCAACGCCATAAGTTTGGGTAAAGCCACGGGCGACCAAACGTGCTTTGTACCTATCCATCGTGCCATCTGCATGATATTTGACTGTGAAGACCCATTTGCAGCTCACAACAGATGCATCATGAGGTGCAGGGACCAAAGACCATGTGACAAGGAACTGCAAGGCCCCCATTTCTTCTTCCATAGCTAATCTCCAGCACTCACTCTTCAAGGCTTCCTGGTATGTCCGTGGTATGGCCACGGAAGACAATGCTGTGGCAAACTTCTGAAAATCACCTGTGTGTCGGTGAAAGGAAACCTATGAAGCAAATGGATAGGTAGCACATTGCCGTCTCTGTTTCCGAATAGCAATCGGAACATCGAGATCATCAACTGGGTCCACCTGTAATGAGTCATCCTGTATATGTACCGAACCTGACCCGTCAGTAGTAACATCATCTGAACATACCTGGGGCGTAGTGAGTAGCTGATCTGTCGTCTGAGCAGGACCTGGCCGATGCATATATGGTGAGGAAATGGTGATATGATTTGCTGTGGAATGGATTGAGGTGGTGGTGGTGGCGGTGGTGTTGGCATAGGAACTGACACAGGAGGTGATTCTGGTGGACTCGAAGCATGTGGTGGTGGAACATAAATATCATCAGTGGTGGTGGATGGTACCATTCTGTCCCCAGCTGGCGAGAAATACATAGCTGACTCGAAGAAAGTGACATCCGCACTAACAAAGTACCTGTTGGTTGTAGGATCATAACACCGGTATCCCTTCTGGGTTCTGGAGTAACCAACAAAGACGCACTTGACTGCTCTTGGAGAGAGTTTGTCAAGGCCAGGGGATAGACGATGGACAAACGCCACAACACCAAAGACACGTGGCGGTAGAGAGAAGAGCTCCTTGTCAGGAAAAATAAGAGAGATAGGTATCTTCTCTCCAAGGACAGAGGACGACATTCTGTTGACTAGATAGCATGCAGTAAGGACAACATCCCCCCAGAAAGAAATAGGAGCACAACTTTGAATCAACAGGGTACGAGTAATGTCCAAGAGATGGCGATGCTTTCTTTCCGCCACACCATTTTGTTGGGATGTATATGCGCAGGTGGTTTGATGAATAATACCCTTCGATGAAAGAAATAGAGAAAGAGAGCGTGTACAAAATTCCAAGGCATTGTCAGTGCGAACATATTTAACCGAGGAAGAGAAAACATTCTGCACTTCATTAACCAAATTTTTGATAACATCTCCTGCTTCAGATTTATTCTTCAAAAGGAATACCCAAGAGACACGAGAAAAATCATCAACGACAACTAAATAAAACCTGTGTCCCTGGTGATCGGGAACACGACTAGGACCCCATATATCTATATGTAATAACTCAAAAGGGGAGCTAATGCTCCGACTCTGACGACCTGGGAAGCTTGACCTATGATGCTTTCCCAACTGACATGTTTCACAGCGAAACGACGAACTTGGGGAGATCTGGGGCAGAAGATGGCGCATTTTCTGAATCGGAAGGTGACCAAATCGAAGATGCCAAATGTAAGGAGAGACTGGTCCAGCGGAGTGAGAAGAGACGCCAGCATAGGATTCCCGAACCAGCCGGTATAAACCATTCTGCTCAGAGCCACAACCAATCACCTTGCTCGTGAGTATGTCCTGAAAAATGAGAGAAGACGGGTCAAAAATAGCACGACAATTCAAGTCCTTTGTAATCTGACTAATAGACAGCAAATTCAGCGAGAACTCAGGGGCATGTAACACATTCTGTAGCTGCATAGTGGGGGATAAGAAAATCTCCCCCTGTCCAACAAGGGGTGAGTGGATGCCATCTACTATCTGTACTGAGCGGCCGGGTGGAATATGCCTGTAGCCTGTAATCGTCTCCTATCTCGACAAAGATGATGTGTAGCTCCGAAATCGATAACCCAGTCAGATATATCATGAGAATGTATGTGTGCTGATGAACTACCTGAGCTACTGGCTACGGCGGATGAACTGGCAGAGGCTGTCGCAACGATGTCTGAAGAACCACCAGAAGAATCACCAGAAGAATGTGGCATAATATCGCGGAGACGGGCCACAAGTTCGTCAAATCTATGATCGGCAGTGGACGGTATTGGAGACTGTGAATGCTCTGCAACCCGTGCCGAGGCTGGAAACCCATGCTTTGAATAGCATGTATCCTCGGAGTGTCCAGTTCTGTGACAATACGAACACGTCTGACTGAAGCGACCTCTTCCTGGAGGTCCACGACCACATCCACGACCACGTCCAGAAGGTGGTCCACCTCTCCCACGCGAAGCTGCCATCACAGATGGGGGTGGAGTAGAGGAGCTGGAGGAAACTGGAATGCGGCTGAGCCGTCTGTAGACATCCTCCACTGGAGGAATTACTGCGTCTGTTAAGATCTGTGACCTTGCAGCATTATACTCAGGATCGAGAGCTGCAAGTAGAACACCCACCATTGTAGCGTTCCGAAACGTCTTCTGCTGCTCCGGAGTAGCTGTCAGAGGAGTGGTACTGTATAGCTTCTCGAACATCCCCCTTAGGGATGTGTATAGAGAGTGAAGAGGTCTGCCGGCCTGCTTCATCGTAAAGATGTTATGTTGAAGCTGCAACATCTTTGTTTCGTTTCGCACCTGCGAATATGTAGCAGCGAGGATGTCCCACATTGCCTTAGCAGTGGGCTGATGGAGGACATCGTTAGCTATCTCCATCGTCAGCGTACCAGATAGCCAGACTTTCGCGTAAGCGTCATCAGCCTCCCATGAGGCATAGATCCCTGTCTTCTCCGCGGGCTCATCTTCGGTAAGAATGTGTTTCTTACCATTTGATTTCATGAGGCTCATGAACTGCACAGCCCATAGCTCATAGTTAGACCCGTCCATCTTGACTATTGGCGCAGGACCTTTGAATGCGCCGGTGGAGGGCAAATCGACTTTCGATTCTGACATAGTGCTGCTCGAAGAAGACGAAGGGAAAACAGACACGTTAATGAATGTCTACACCAACTGCATTGGATTTGAGTACGTGTGTAGACTTTTACGCACTCAAATCCATAAATCGGATGAAGAGGGGTCTAGGGCACGCCTCCAATGAAGCTTACAGCCCTTGAATAGCCTCGAGAACACCTGCTACAGACTGTTGTAGGCCAGAGGAGAGCCTACGGCGGCTGTTGGAGCGCCTCTGGTGCGGCTGGAACTGGTGGCGGCGTTGGAGGGCCGCTAGGAGGGGTTGGGGCTCGCTGGGCAGCGGCTGGGGGCAACCGGCGGGGGCAGGTGACCGCTCGCAGGGGGCGGCAGGGAGCCGCTGGCGGCAAGGGGCCGCTGGGGGGGAATTGGCGGCGGCAAGGGGCCGCTCGGGAGGAGCAGCAGAGGCCGCTGGAGGCCCCTGGCGGGGGCTGCTGGCGGCCGGTGGGAGCCCTAGGATGGCTCGACGAGAGAAGGAGGAAGGGGCGACGGGTGGGGAAGGGAGGGGCGATGGGTAGAGAGCCCTAGGGCGGCTCTGATACCATGTTAGAAGAAAGGAGTCGTTATATCTCATAGAGTAACCCTAGGCTCTCTTATATAGGGAGAGGCCTTAAGGGTAAATTACATGGACGTCTAAATAAAAGAGAGAATTAGCAACAAGATACGAAAACAATTATTAATACTAGAAACTATCTCTACAGTGGTGCCTCCTTAGGCTTGCGGTGTAGTGTAATGCATCCTAACTAAGTTCCCAACACGTCCACTAGCTTAAGGAGATTTCAAATTAGATTATAGTTACTTCCATTTACTCAACTTTAATTGTAATCCCTTAAAACCTCAAGTGCAACTGTCTCAGATGTAACTCTAGATGATGTAGATATAGAGATGGATGATCTGTATTAGAATCAATCCCTTCAAACCTCAGTGCAACAGTCTCAAATGTAACTCTAAATGATGTAGATATAGATATGGATGGTCTGAATGTAGAATCGCCAAGTTTGTTGGCGAAAGAAAAACTCAAGCGGTGAAGAAGCCAACACAATGCTCTTCCGTCTCGCCCTCTAATTGGAAGCGCAGTCCAATAGAGGGATAGGTCTACTCCAAAACTACGCCACTGAGACGGGTTAGAGAGACTTCCAGAAAAGTCGCTCTAAAAAACAACCCGACCGGTAACGGGCAACCGAGCTCGTACGTAAAACTGAAAACCAAGGATCCCCCGCCTGGGTATCCTAAAACAGAGGGTCAGCGGAACCGGTCTAAAGTCGGGATCCCAACGAGGCGTAAAAACACTGCGAGCTCACATAAAAATCGAAAAGAGGACTGGGATCCTAGACCCGCGCACTAGGCGGCCGCTGCCCTAACTGGGCTTCCTATCTTTTGCCCAGTTGAGAGTCACCGCGCTCTCGCACAGTTAAGTGTAGGGGTCACCATAACTGGCATAATATAAATCGTCATTTGATTCTTATTAACCACATAGGTTCTTTAATCATATATATTCATGCCCTTGTATCTTGTATGATTGATTTTACAGATCTATTTGCTCATTCCACATCACCGATTGTGATAAGAGATGTTCATATCATAGAATACTAACAATCATTGATGATGATTTTCTACCATTGAAGAATACTTAAAATTTCACTCAAATTTTAATCTTAATATCTAGAGATATGGAACCATGGATGGATCTGAATTTGAGATTCAGATCTACACAAAACCCCCACTTTTTAAGAATCAAAACATGGATTTTGGGGATCTATAATTCTTGAGAGAATACATTTAAAATACCCAATTTCATCATTAAAATTTCAGCTTTTGAACTATAATTCCAGGTCTGAAATATAGAGATAAAGACATCCAAAACCCTTAAATTTTAGGTTATAAATACATAGGTTTTGGGGCTCTATATGTGTTATCATTGATTCTTATTAACTCCTATGTCTGTGTTGACATCCATTAATAAGCCAATCAGGTATACTTATCCAATGGTCTGCTCATAGAATATTTGATCCAATGATTTGCTAAGCTCAATCCAAATAACAATTGGTAAATACGGAAAATATCAGAAGGTACAAAGGGTTTTAAGCATATGAGAGACCTTTATGGTCTGCTAACGAATACTTGATTTTTGTTGGGGCTTATCAATGGCTTTCCTGTAATACTAATATCATTCTTAATGAGACCCAAATGCTTGGGAAGAGACGAGATCATATTAACTGTGGTTAGGTCTAACCTATGTTGAAAGTAAATGTCAAACATGAAATAAGTCTAAATGAAAGTCGCATATTTCAAAGATAATAAGATCGTGATAGTTATCTTATGCCTTCAGGGTAGATTGATTGAAATCTCAACCGAAAATATTTGATTAGTTTTTACAGAATTATAGGAAATTTCTATGAAAAGGTATCTTAGATTACTGTTTTGGTCTTGAGTCCCATGATCCATAGACCATCAACATTGATAGATTATGGAAAGATCATATGCATGTAATAAAATTTGTCCAGCAAGCAGTGAACTTGGGGAATATACTCAATGGGATCTTTCTCCAAAGAGAGAGGCTACACTGTCAAGAGAGGCATATCTGCATGTAATAAAAAATTGTCCAGCAAGCAGTTTCAAAACCTTCTAGTCACAACAACACTGAGCAACCCTGTGAACGACAGCAACTTCTGACAATTTTGGCAATTGCAAATCCGATTCCAGAATTCTATCATTTTAATTGTGGCTTCACTATTCTGATGCAATCAGTTCTAATAATGTCTCATTCTCAAGTTACTACTACTGCCTATATGATTTTTAAATGTATATCTACTATTAATTTATGTTGATAATCTGTAACTTACATTGTAATATGGTAACTTTTAATTATCTCATATTTACATATATACACATAATGCTTGAACAGTCTCAATTTAGAAATTGCATACGGAATGATAATGAAAAGATAAACATATAAAAACGTATTAACATTAGTACAAGATATCAAAATTCTTCACCAAAACATTGTTCGACAATCTGGCATCCATTTCTGAATTATTGGCATGGAACCATTTTGTTGTACTTCTAAGAAGAAGCAAAAGATCGGCCTCTTAGAAACATAACAAGGCCGTCAGATGCAAAACTGATAAAACCTCATACTAATTCCAGAATTTTTAATGATAACATCATTGTAAGTTTGGATCAAAATGTGTCCAAATAGCATGCAAGGCAGCAAAAGAAGGAAGGGGATTGTACCTAATGTTGCTTCCCATTAGAGTAAGTGGCAGCAGCTTGATTTTGATTAAGTGCTGGGCAGCAGCAGAAAGAAGAGAAAGAGGGCTTTAGAATGTACCTTGATCTCCAAAATGAAGATCAAACAACATGCAGGAGTTCTGATGGGAAGAAGAAGCAATTTGTTTCACTGGAAACATGCAACAATTCACAAGGAAAAGGGAAATAAACTTGCATGGAGGAAGGGACGCAGTTCGAAGAACGTTGGAGGAGAACCATACCTACAACAGAGCTTCTTTAGCTGAAAAGAAGAGAAAGGATAATAGCCGGAGAAGCAGCTCCAGTGGCTAGAAGTTCTCAGCCAAGAATTTACGAAGAGGAGCCTTGCATTTAAATGTTCAAAAGTAACAAGTAGAAAGGTGGACCAAGTTGCATAAGCAAAAAGGTGTTCAAGTTGTTTGTAGAGAAAATTTCAATATAGTTTATATCCATATCTTTTATATAATGAAGGCAAGCAGGCTAGTTGCCTAAATAATAGACTTAAACAAGTCTTGATCTTATAACTCATATAACTTTGCATAATGTAATACATGTAGAAGATACTCACCCCTTCTCACATATATTATCTACCAATTTTAATGACCATTTATTTATTTATATATATACCTGTACCCTTCAGGATATGTAATATATACCCATAACCACAATCTTTCTATCAATTTTTTTTTTCATTTTGCACATCTAACATGTGCATGTTCACGGTATTTATTATAAAATTTGGATACACATTTATAACATTTACGCTGTAATATTTCAGTATTATAATAAAATAGCATGCTCGGTTTCAGAATATGCAACATACTCATTGTATCCTTCTTACAACAAAAAGCTAATCATATACCAAATACCTCCCAATTATTTCTTTCCTAATCTCGTAGAGTTGAGAAATAGATGTCCTAATAGTGGTTGCCTGCCGTCAAACAACCAGAGAAGAGATTTAAACTCCTATATTCAATGGTGTGATTAGATTTTATCAACCCTTTTTTTTTCCAAACAGGAGCAGAAACTCATAACATAATTTAAATCAAAATTTTATTTGTTCCAAACAAGAGCAGAGATCCTGGAATTGAGATAGAGATCTTTGTCTGAAATTTTTCATAACTTCAAATTTCCTCCTTGGAATTTCGGAGCTTGAAAACTTGGCATGGAAATTAAATGTGTAATTAGCATGTATGGCAGCAAGAAATAGGTAATAGGATTGTACATATAATTAAGGGAAATACACATGCATGGCAGCAAAGAGATGGACTAGGGATTGTACATAATTGAATCAAAGTTTGGAGAAGATGCTGTTGCTTGATTTTGATTAAGTGCTAGACAGCAGCAGAAAGAAGAGAAAGAGGGCTTTAGAATGTACCATGATCTCCAAAATGAAGATCAAACAACGTGCAGGAGTTCTGATGGGAAGAAGAAGCAATTTGTTTCACTGGAAACATGCAACAATTCATAAGGAAAAGGGAAATAAACCTGCATGGAGGAAGGGACGCAGTTTGAAGAAGCAATTTGTTTCACTGGAAACATGCAACAATTCATAAGGAAAAGGGAAATAAACCTACAACAGAGCTTCTTTAGCTGAAAAGAAGAGAAAGGATAATAGCTGGAGAAGCAGCTCCAGTGGCTAGAAGTTCTCAGCCAAGAATTTACGAAGAGGAGCCTTTAGGGTGGAAATGTGGGAGTAGTTTAGAAGGTGGGTGGTGCTATTTATAGGGAAAAAGGCGTAAGGATTAGTTGACAAGTGGAGAGAGGATTAGCCATATGGAAAAAGAGAGAAAAAATGGGCTGCAGATTGTGAAATCTGCACTGCCGTAGAGAGAAAGAAAATATATTTTATCATTTTTCTTTAACTTCTCTCCCATTTATTTGAAACATACTAAAGTTGATTGCACGCGCACTTCGAGTTTCGGATTTCGACGCGCAATGTCTCGATTTGATCGTCTCGGGACGACGATCAATTTGAGTACAATATTGATATACTTCCGATCGGGTTTTGAATACCCGAAATTTTCGGATACGGTTTTTGTTTAAGATTAAATTTTGTGAAACTAAAATACCGAACGACCTCCGATTGACGAACGGTCGATTCTGTTGGTCTTGTTTTGTCGAATCGGATCTAATGACAATCTCGGTTCGTTTTGGGGTTTTTGAATTTGTGTCGCGGCTTTTTCGCGGCACACATTACGATGCAACCGATTTTTGGTCGATTTCACCCGAACGACTTTTGATTCACGATCAGTTGATCGATTTAGGTTGTTTGACATTGACAAACAACATTATTGGATTAATCGGACGCTAATCGGGTTGGGTTCGGGGTTGGCGGATTCCGGATGTTACATATGATATTTGACCTTGGGACTGCGTCGACAGAGAACAAGCAGATTTGGAAGTGAAAGGTGTCGCTGTGGCTTTGGATCTTTGTTTGGATGCTGAGGAGGGATTGATTGTTGACTGATGAGTATATGGCTAGATTTTTCCCGACCTCCGAGGGACATGTCAGCTGTTGAAGTATGTAATAGAGGGGTAATTGTACCTCTCCAAGATCCAATTATTCCCTCTCATGTTTAGTCCCACATCGCTAATCTGTAGGACTTCGGTCTTTCTGTGGGGATATATAAGGAGCCCCACACCCCTTGTATCCATTGAGATATTTAATATAGAATTTCCGGCCCTTAGAGGCGTTCTCTTGTGGTTTCATCCCGTTCTTTAGTAAATTGGGTTCCATGTAAATCAAAGTGTTCCCTATGTTTTTTTCTTTGATTTGCTTCCTCTTATCTAAGTGTACTTATGGTTAATGGAATAAATTGAGGTGAACTCCATTCTTGGGGCTACACCCTTTTTCTCCTAAAAAGCATGGTAGCAGAGCAGTTCGATTCTGCGGTTCAAATTTTTCGAGTTTCGATTTCTGATTTCGTTATTAAAAGTTATTTTTTACAAGTTCGGGAGATTATGTTCATGTTATTGTTCAAGTTCTAGAGATTTCAAGGTTTTTTTGCGTGTCTGTGTATATTTCGAAGATTGTCAGGTTCAAGAAAAATTAGAGTTCATGGAATTCTGGGAAGTCTTCCTACGCTCCACGAATTCTGATGGCATTGCGAACTTTCATCGATAAGATCAGGGACCTCAAGGTAAAAGTCTTCCCACATGTGAAGCCCCCCGTCTTTGGAACGACTCCTTCCACAATGACATCTTCACATGCGAGGGCATAAAAAATCAAGTGGGTCCACCCAACTACAACAACAACAACCCGACATGCGCTTCAACCTCACGGAATGCTTCCTTTTTCAGATCGACGATGCAACACGAGTACGAACACCGTGCGCCATCGCACCTCCTCTATTATGTCTTGGCGAGTGCGGAAGGACACATCTAGGGTGCTTCCCTTTCTTGTCCTAAGTGTCGATGTCACCCTTCATCTCTAGTCGATTGGCAACAACCCATCAAGGGAACCCATCGGGGGGCTTCATACACGAGGTAGAGATTTTCAGCATGAGGGCATCATAAAGAATAAAGGTTACAATGAGTTTGTCTCCTTCCTTCCCCAAGTCAGTACATCACCTCTTTGTTATGTAGATCTCCACTCTTCCATATCCAGGTGGCTACGAGTACTCCAGTTGGCACCGACAAAGAGTCCTGGCAGGCGGAGGAGAGCAAATCTTGATGGTTTCTACATGAAACCTACTCATGCGCCGAAGGATGGGTTTCAATCGAGAGCCTTAAATAGAAGAAAGTTTCTTTCAAGCCCAAAGGGCTTTGGTGGGTATATGTTTTTTAAAAAAGGGAAAAATAAAAAGCGAGAAAGAGAGACCCAATTTTAGGCCCAATAGGACTGAAGTCAAGCATAAAAGGGCCTAGATAAATAATAATGGTTGTTAGCCTAGACGTATAAGATGAAATTTTAGGCCCCACACCCACTGTATTAGTTGAGAAAGAGAGAAAGCTATATACATATCTAAACCTTGAGAGGCCTTCTCTCGTGGTTTCATCCCGCTCCTCACAGAGTAGGGTTCCACGTAAAATTCAGATGTTCTTCCACATTCTTTATTTCTTTATCTTTGATACATTTTCGCAATGTCTTTTTCTACATGGTATCTGAGTAGGTTCGATTCTCGAGGATTTATTTTATGTTCATGATTTGTTCGAGTTCATTTAACAAGAGCAAATTCGATTATTGAGGATTTGTTTTTATGATTTGTACATGTTTGAGATTTCTTCAAGTTCAAGAAAAGTTCTAAGGTTTCTGGAAATCCTAATTTTGCATGCCAAGCAGTGCTCCCCTACGCACGATACATCCTCTTCTCTGATCATCGTGCATCTGATTCGCAAAAAACACCGAGTATGTGATTTGTTGCATCTATCAGATCGGCACAACATCGATTAGGAGTCGACTGACTCAAAGAGCCCCCAATCTCTCCGTGCGCAGAAGATTGACGCGTACTTCGAAGAAGAAGCAACAACCATGATACTGGAACCCTAATTGGAATTAAAACATATGTTCGATAATTTTGATTCGAGATGCAATGTTCTTATATTTTCTTGACGCTACGAACGGTTGCCGTTGGAATCCCCTTGCAGATGTCCATCAAGTGCATCAACTGTTCGTCTGAATATCTTTATCTTCAAGAACCCACCATATCACTTGTAAGCCATTCTTATTTGAAGCAGTTGACCGAGAAAGCATCAGAGCTCCGTCCATAGGTCACATCGCCTCCAGACCCATCATGGCATGGCATAGAAGAAGCAACATGTACGAAATAGTTCCATTTTCTCAGGCATACATCGACACCAACTCCTCCAACACCTCTATAATATAAATACAAACTGTATAACCCGGAATTCCTTGACGAAGGAAATTGGAAGCCATCAGGTTCTGAAGACCTATGCATATTTAGGTCCATGTCCATCACAACATTCTTTCTCTCCAATACAAAAAACTCTTTGACAAGTCCACTTTCTGCTCGAGGGATAGGGTAGATTCAAGGAAGAGGCCGTATCGATATCGATATCGTTTCAGTCTGCCCGGAAATGGATATATCAGGATATATCGCCAATATATCGACGATATTGGTGGAAATGTCGGAAATGGCTCAAAAAAGCCATTTTTGGTTGTTTTTTAGAAATTAAGATCATCTAAGATATCAAAACAAGAAAAAACCTACAAATACACACTTATGTCATACATATTGGTCATTTATAGCCCATATATCGCACATATCGGTCATATCGAACATGTCGCTGTTAATGTTTATTCCTGACCTATAGATATTGGAAATGAATTCCATTCAGGTTTTTATAACATTAAATAAATTACAAATATATACTTAAATGACACATATAGATCATTTTGTGAAGACTATGATCCTTATATTGCACATATCGGTCATATCGAACATAGCGCTGGTACAGTTAGTTATTGACCTATATATATATATTGAAAATGGAGTTCATCCAAGTTCTCAGATCACTAAATAATTGACAAATATACTCTTAAATCACACATATCAGTCATCTATGAAGCTTATATAGCATATATTGATCATTTCGAACATATCGATATTAATGTTAATTCTTGAATTATTGATTTTTTTGACGAATTGACTTATGGATATTGGAAATTGATTTCATTCAAGACTTACAACATGAAATAACTTGCAAATATACTCCAAATTGAAGAACCATTTGTATGCACCCTCCTGTCGTACCATACCGTACCCGTACGGGGGTCTCGCTGCCCGGTCAGCGAACTTGGGGGGCTAGGGGGGCCCAGGTTGCCCCCCCTTGTGGGGGTGCGGGGGCAGCACCCCCGATCCGAAAAAAATATAAACCATTATGTATTTTAATCATCGTTGTAAAAGTCGGCCGACTGGGCTGATTAGTCAGCCCGACTAGTCGAGTAGGTGGGGTAGCCGACTCGACTAGGCCTAGTCGGCCATTAGTCGGTCAACCCGACTAATCGGGCCGACTAGTCGGCCTAGTGGACCGACTATAAGGCTGACTTTTACATAGAGATTTTTTAATTTGTTAGTTATTTGATTTTTTTCAAAGCAAACTAATTCTAATATGCTTAATGCTATATTTAAAGACAATTACTTCTTTTATTTAATTTTGTTAGTATAAAATGTACAAATCAATGTAAATATGTAAGAATATGTGTATAAAAATTGATTTATATATTTAAAATAATTAAAAAATTCAATACCCACTAATGGCCGACTATATCCGATTAGTCGCCCGACTGTCGATTAATCCTTAGTCAGTGACCCTTCCGACCGAATACCGACTACCGTTGTCTGCAACCTTGGTTTTAATACTAGGTGTAGCTATATATGTGTTTTAATACTAGGTGTAGTTAGATAAGTAGTGGAATCAATTCTTGCATGAACAATAGTATTGATATATAGATATATCATTGAAATATCGGCGATATCGGGGATTTTTTGTACTGAATCAAGTCCATTTTAATCGATATTAGCCGATATCCCTGTAAAAGGATATATGTAAAAGGATATACTGGGTGATTTCTATACCCCTTCCTTGTCGAATCGCCGATATATCGTCGATACAGCCTTTTATGAGTAGATGCACCCATGCCCAACCACCTCCAATTGCCAGGAGGGGACAACTGACTCATGCGATGGACGTAACACACGAGGGCACCTCCTACCTCCCCATCCCCTAGAACTCGATCATCTTCCACCAAGTGTGAGTGAATAAGATGACAATGGCAATTTCCATTTGCAATCACATAAATTTTTTGGGTCTTTGCATTCTCCTCCTTGATTGACATCCACCTAGAACAATGCCCCCATTCCACCTCTTGTTTCCTATCTTCCAGCTTGATGACTCGCTAAATGATGACATGTCTTTCGAGCTTCGAGAGGGAAGGTCTTGAGCATTTTCCTTCTTACCAAGACATCCAGGGCCTCCTTCTGACGGACCCCATGCCAGTTGTACACCTCTTTCTTGAAAAAAAACATTGCTTATGTAACACCTCTACCTCTAGCTTGCGTTGTGAATAATCTTAACAGTGACAGTCTTCTTACATTGGAAGGGAGTACTTTAATCAACCATTAGCTATCTAAACCCTCCTCCAATAGCCATGCCTTCTCAATCCAGAAGAAACAGCAGGTCTGACCTTCTACACGAGTCTCGAACCAGAGCGGTATGATTAGACCTTGAATTAGGTTGAGATAGGGATTGAAATCGTATGCAGCCCAAATTTTCATTTTTATGGGAGCATCTACATCATGGGCTACTTTTGATTTGAACCTTATCTCAGATTTGTATTCATAATGTTCCCCAGGCACTTTTAGTTGACAAACTTGGGAATCAGATAACAACTTCATTTGCTATAATTTTCTATTTGTTTTCTATGGTTCTGAGTATCAGGAATTATCGATTCTTCTCCATTTTGCTGTCATTAAGCCACTCTCAGATATCATTTCTTATTACTTTTAATCATGCTGGATTTTTTTTATGTTTTTTGTAGTGATAAATTCATTGCACTTTTAATGTAGAATTTTAAGTTTTATTGTGTTTAATCTATGGAAATATTTTTGTTTACTACTTTAATTACAGGGAAGGACGAGGAACCTCTAAAGTCTACAATTATTGGAAGACCTGCTTCGCATGCTCTAAAAGATGTTGATGGGAATCCGGCTTTTCTAGAGAAGGCCCTTACATTTATTGAACAACATGGCAAGCCTTCCGAATTTCTCACTGTATAGAAATCATCATAGAAAATCTGTAGTTAGTTTAGTACAAAAAAATGCCAGCTTAATGTGGAAGTATGGAAGTGTGAATAATGTAGTCCATGAGGTTAGTTGGGAAAATAAAAGTCTTTTGCCTAATTGGATTATTTTGTATGCATGTAAAACTCTAATTAGGAGTAGACTTGGATCTTACATTCAGAGCTTCTATCTGCTTATAAATGAAGTGTGTTCTCTAATTATCGGTTGGGGGAGGAAGTGATGGAGGGTATGGGTTTTGGATTGTTGAGGGCCTTTTTCTCCCATATGTGCATATATAGCATCTTTTACTATATTGTGAGAGGTGGTCGATTTGTCCCCCACAAAATTTTTCCCTTAGCATGATGGGGTTTCTTTAACTCTATTATTCCTTGAGCATCCCTTAATTCTTACAATTATTGGAATGAGTCGAATGCTTATAAAGCTGCTGGCATTCTGAGAGAGAGAGAGAGCGCGCACCGGAATTGAGGGAAGATGCACTGTTAGTGGATTCATGCAGACTCAAAACGGTGAAGATAGGAGATCCCAATGAAGTTCATTCTCAAGGGAAATTGGTAGGAAAATGTAACAGTCCTTTGGACTTGGGTTATTGAGTTGTATTTGGAGTCTTATATTTGGTACCTGTTCATGTCTATGAATAACCTATATATACAGGGGGGACATTCTCTTACAGACTCGAATTTTAGAAAAAGAGAAATGTAGTTGAGACGTGAGAAGGGTTTTAGGTGGTCGAAAGCAAATGCTCTTCTAAAGAGAAATCATTTTTAAGTTGTTTAGGTGTCTTCATAAGATCCCATTTACTACCCAGGTTTCAAGGTACAAGGATTGTTGAGATGTTTCTTATCTTTCGTACTGTTTTCCAGTTATATATTTATTTTTTCTACTTTATATAATTTTACCAATTGGTTCCTCTCCTATATAAGAGAACCCATGGGCCTCTCATTAATCTTTCAAGTCTTTTTCTTCTACATGGTATCAGAGTAACAGTCCTAAACCGGAGTTCTCGCCCCCCACCAAATCCTAACCCTACCCGCTCGCCCCCCCTCGGCAGCCGCCATCACTCGCTGCCCCAGGCCGCCGCCTGATCTACCTAGGCCGTCGCCTAGCTTGCAGGCCACAACCCATGCCTCCAGGCTGCAGCTTGTGGCACCCGCTCCTGCCAGGATATGGAATACCCGTTTACATATCACCCGTAGTATCATGTTCCTAAAGATCACATTAGAGTACTAAAAATTAGGGAAATTTTTTTTCGTATGTACGAATGACATTCACAAATTAACTAATAAGCTATATAACTACAGTATATCACAATTATATTGCATAAATTTCCATAGCAATTAACATGTAACAACAGAATTTGCATTATATACATGTATCCCAATTTTATCAGAAGAGAAATAAAAATATATAATTTCCTTGAACAAACTATAGCATGCGTATCTGATAATAGTAACTGCGGAAGCTGATGTTCAACTCTCCCAATACAACAGTGCAGGTATTTTGCCTGCAATCCATGGAATAGGGAGAAAAGAATATCAACAAATGTTGAGTAAATCTTATTAATTAGAAGTAACAGGAAATTTTAGTGGCTCCAAAAGCAAGCAAGTAAATTGGTCTTGACAACTAAAATTTAAAGCTACTTGCAATGAAACAAGCTTTCAAGTTGTTTAGTATGTAAAGCCCCATTCTACTCATCCTACATTAATTACCCATAATAATCATTTTTATACAAATATTATATGATCCATATTTAAGTCATTGTCTTTTTATTAATTATAATGTATGTCTGATGGGTCTTGGGAATGTGAATGCTGAGTCTCTGATATAATCATTGTCTTTATTAAATGCTTATGATGAGTCAAGTGTTTTGATTCTTTTCGTGTTGAATTTCTCAAGCTTAGTGGATAGTCTGTGGTCTTGGTCTGGGTAAGACCTCACACTATGACTCTAAGGTAGTAAGGAAGCCTTAGGGTTGGGGTGCCTCCGTAGGCATGCGGTGGAGTAAAATGCATCCTAACTAAGTTCCCAACACGTCCACTAGCTAATCCAAACAACTGTGGTAGTAGCTCGTAGTCTGATAAGGATGATTTTCGTAAATCGGTATTTTCTCTTAGTCAGGAATTACTTGCGGAACAGTAACTAGATTAATGGAAACTAAGCTCAACTACAACCGACTCAACTGTAACCAAGCTCCCATGTAACCAACTCAACTGTAATTCATCTCAACGTTAGCCAAACTCATTTGTGACCCAATCCAATCTTAAATGTAACTCCTCCAAATTCAATTGTAACTGATTTAGATGTAGCCGTAGAGGATTCAGATGTATACATGGATGATTCGGATGTTGCATCGTCAAGTCTACTGGCGAAAAGTAAACAAAATTCAAGCAGTGAGGTAGCCTACAAAGGCTCTTCCGTCTCGCCCTCTAATTGGAAGTGTGGTCCAATAGAGGGAAAGGTGTACTCCAAAACTACGCCCTTGAGACGGGTGAGAGAGACTCTTCGGAAAAGTCCCTCTAAAAGAAAAATCGGCCCGACCGATACGGGCTAACGAGCTCGAAAAACTAAAACCAAGGGCCCTCCAGCCTTGGTACCCTAAAGAACAAGGGTCCGCGGAACTGGTCTTTAAAAGAAAACCTGTGGATCCCAAAGAGGCGTAAAAACTGCGAGCGCTCACGAAAAAATCGAGAAAAAGACTGAGATCCTAGATCCGCGCACTAAGCGGCCGCTGCTCTATCTGGGCTTCCTATCTCCCGCCCAGCTGAGGGCCACCGCACCCTCGCACAGTCATGTGTAAGGGTCATCATGACTGGCACTCTTGATTATCAGTCGTTGCGAAAGCATCATTTCTGACTTGATTCGTCCTCTCTCGATCTCTGTTGTTGTTAACTTTGTCAATGATTTTCTATTTAAATAATAGATCACGAAGATTTTCAGTCATTGATCATAGATTATTTCTTAATTTAGCGGTTTGCTTATTGAATCTAGATTTTCTAAGTCACTTGTATGAAAATACCCAATGATTTTCAAATTATGAGATTAGAAGTTCATTAGATCTGGATCTAAGTTCAGATTTATTGCAAGATTTCTCAATACTCCTTATCTATGTATCATGAGATTTAGAGTTTACTCCTTTGATCTAATTTATAGATCAATCAATCTAATTCGGGATCAATTGTACATCTATGTCATCCACCCTATTGTTTAAACACCAATCAACTTGAATTTCAAACTTAAGTATATTGAATAACTTTCAAATTGAAGCGTTGTGCTGACATGGAACATGTCAATGTTAGTAGCAACCTTTTAGAGCATCATTATTTGCTGATCCTATTAGATGTTGAACAAATATTGCGATGAGCCGAAGAGGACAATGATTATCTTCATGACGAGGAAAAGTGGTTATCTTTATATCGAGGAAAGTTGTGAAGCTATCTCAATAAGCTGGACATAAGAAGAGAATGGTGGCTTTTCATTAAAATGATAAAATCTGCTAAGTTCGTTTCACATCATGTAGGAAAAGAAATGGTTAAAGTTCGTACAAATTGAGATAAAAACCCTTGAAAAAGACGACAAAAGTTTGTAGATGGGACACGTGTTTAGAAATTAGAGTCTTGTTTTAAACTAGACTTCTTGGAGGAACACAAGCCAAAAGATCGATGGAAAGTAGAATAATCATCACATGGACGAGAACCAGTCGACCAAGTACACCAACACCCGTGTTACAACCAACAATCAAAGATCAATTATGATCAAAACATTAGTAAGAGTGACGACCTCATTCTATCTGCACATTCCAATCATTCCCGGCATAATTATTTCCCTTTCGATGTCAGATCAAGCTAGCAAGAGCTTAAGGGAGTGACAACCTTGGAATGTCACAACAATGGACCAATGAATTGATTTACTTGACTTGCATCCAAGGGCGAAAATGTAATTTTTCTCATGATTACTGTATATTCCAGTAAGCCTAATGGGTCTAACAATCCTGCTATAAAAACAAAGTATGGATAGAGGGCATGAGAACCTGCAACTAACGGAATAGAGTACCTTAACATTCAACAAAAGTTGTAAGATTACTTTATCAAAGTAGAAAGAATCTCCACTGTTGTTAGTTTGCTTGATTAATCATATGAGTTATTCTAAAATTTTGGTGGGGAAGGAGATCACATAGTCTTGAGTACTTTGAAATGTAATCATAATTTAAGAAATGATGACAGAAGTGACAGCAAACAAGAACATTATGAATTTGCCGTTGAAAAATTTCTCATAAAACCGAGAGAGTTGATGAAATGCAGACTGCTGGGACTGAAAGATATGTAGAGATGGAATCACAAGAACATTTATCAATTATTATAAATAAGCATGATGATGATAAAACTTGAAATTTATAGAGGCATTTCAGATACTTGTGTGAATGATGATGTAAAAGAAGTTAAGATAAATGCCATTTCTCCAGATCCTAGTATTAGTCCAGGTACATCTCTTTTGTCACCCAGAATGTAGACCCAATAGAAGTTTATCATCATGTTCAACAGGTGATAACAAAGTCCTTTTTTTTAAAATCTAGCAGTAATATGCTTTTTAATAAATCGAGACTTTAGTTTTGAGTTCTAACTTCAATCAATTGGGTGGCTCACATGCTAGCAACAAGGAAACATAGTCATGTAGTGCAACAAAGAGGGGATTTAAAGCTTCTACAGAAACATGGATAGCAGCAAAAGGGGTCCTTTTTTTATAGATTGTACCTTGGATTTGCTCAAAATATTGGAGAAGTAACATGCATGCAGTGGCTGGTCTAATGGACGCAGCAGATGGCAGCAAAAACTTGGAACAGGAGCCCCCAACAACATCTTTAACCTTCCAGAAATGATGACAGTAGCTATTGGCTGCTGCTCATTCAACAACACTGCTAGGAGCTGCTACCCTGGAGTCATTAGCAGGTGAAGTGTTTGCTCGAGATGAGCAACAACTATAATGGGAGTTCTCCAGCAACTTGGAATGGGGTTGTAGGTCCTGGACATGGGCTTGAACTTGGCTGTATGAAGCAACCCGACTGTCCAGCAACAAGGGGGAGGAACAGCTGCTCCCAACCTTACGTTGCAAGCTTCTGCAACCATCCTTGAGGGCTTCTGAGCAGCAGATGAGAAGGGACTGGGACTTCATCGGTTGTAAACTGGAGAGAATGGAGAGGAAAGAAAGGAAATTAAGGGGGAAAGAAGAGGGAAAGGTGCTGATATAAATAAGGAAAGGGTGTTTCCTTGTTTTGAACGAGTGGTGGGAAGAAAGGGCCACATGGAGAAGTAGGGAAGTCACATGGTTACTAGAGTTTGAAAAATTTTATTTATTTATATTTGTTTTTAACCAATATCTCTTTTATTTTTAGAATGTCGAAGTTGACCGTATACGCACATCGATTGTCGGATTTTGATGTACAAGAGCTCATTTTGACCGTCTCTGAATGACGATCAAAATAAGTATAATATTCATGTACTTTGGGTCAAAGATGATTCCCCAAAATTTCCGAGATATGGTTTTGGTTTATGGCTAAATTTTGCGGTTTTAAAATATCAAACGACCTCCGATCGACGAACGGTCGATTCCGTTGATTTTATTTCATCGAATCAGACATTTAGGTGGTCTCGGTTTATTTCATGGTTTCCGAATTTGCTTTGCGGCTTTTTCGTGCACGCATTACGATGCGATCGATTTTGATCGATTTCGCCTGAACGACTTTTGATTCACGATCAGTTGATCGATTTATGTTATTTAATGTTGATTAATAACTTTATTGAGTTATACGAACCCTAATCGGGTCGGGTTCGGGTTTGTGTAGATCCGGATGTTACACATCTCCTGTCGCCCTAGGCCGTTGTCTCGACCGGCCGGACCTCCCCAACCGTCATCTCGACCGTCCAAGCTGCCGTCGGCCCCCGTGGGCTGTCATGCACCTTTGCAAGTCGATCTACGGTCTGAACCAGTCTGATTTTGACCGAAAATGTGAATTCTGACTTCCAGCCCTAGAAAGCAATGACGATTGTTGAGGTTGGTTGTATGAGTCTAGCCATACATGCCCGGTAGACACAGAGGTTGAACCTCGACACCCTGGTTCCACATATCTCCCAGGCAAAAAGAAGCGTTCAGAACCTGTGGCTGCCTTCCGCCCCGTGAAACCGGCTACCTGCCTATTATATAGCTATTCGGAGGTCACGGAGAAGATCCGGAGTCGGAGGCCTATCGACTTCCTGTAAGCATCGGGAAAGGAAAGAAAGTATAGACTAAGCAAGCATTCCGCCCAGCAGAGCCAAGGAGAAGGTAGTTGCAGTGCTCAGTTATGAAGGCCGCATAGCTAAGAAAGAGAGGCGGGAACCCTGGCTCTCTAGACCTTCGGGGAGGCAAGCTCCGCAACTGATTGATTGCCACACACTCTCTCTCAGTAGATTGCAGTTAGAGGTAGGGTCTCCCTGAAGGAGGGATGAGCCGTGGTATCTTTGCTGACGGTAGTGCAGGAGTAGTGTCAGGTAGTACCTACTTATAGAGCCAGTTCAGAATGACAAGATCGAAGTCGGGACAACAATGAAGGCACACAGGCCATTCTGGCAACCCGACTCGAAGGCAGAGGCTCATCTGGCTAGGAGAGAAGGGGGCTAAGATAGACCGGAGACAAATATAAACTTCCTTATATATGCTTCCCTTTCTCAATAACGCTCAGAAGATTGTCAGATTTCTTGCTTGAAAATAGAGGTGCTTAACACATGCATTTAGAAATTAGATACCGCATCGCTGTTCCGACCATAAATGAGAGACTCGAATTTCTTCCCGAAAATCAATGCCCTATAACTAGCCAGCGGACTTTTCTGTTTAGGCGAAACTCTCAACTGCGGGGGCAGAAGAGGAAAAATCTCTCATCCGAAGAGAAGCACTAGGTTAGGGGAGACCTATACTAAACCGAAGGCTCAGACCCCTCTTTGTGACCTAGTGCAGAGTCAGAATACTGGACGGATGGTGGTAGGTAAGACGAGCCTTATTCATTTAGAAATCCAATTCGTCGAAGGAGTAACATCAGCGGAAGAAAGAGTGCTATGCTTGATATTCTAGAAAAAAGCGCCGAAACAAAAGAGCTGAAAAGCCTCGAAGCAGTTCAAACCCGGCCAGCAGGAGATGCGAGGGGCATGGGTACAGAGAATGTGTGATGAATGAAGAAATGCCAGGGTGGAAGCAGAAATGCCGCTTATGGCTCGTAGCTGCCTTGAACCAATTCTCCATATGATTGTGTAGACTCGTTTATATTGGTCTACTCCCCAATTGAGTTCTGTTATTTGGCCATTTTACCATCATGTCAGAGAACAATGGTGACATTTTCTTGTCCAGAGCCTTCAAGGGCCCGACTTCCATGGCTAAGATGGATGGGACCAACTATGAGTTGAGGTTCATGTAGTTTCCCACCCTCATGAAGTGCAACAACAAGGAGCACATCCTGACATATCTAGAGCTAATAATTAAAACTAGGGCAATTGCTTCTTGGAAGTAAGATGACGTGTATGCACGTGTTTGGCCGTGTGGGACCCTCACCACAGATATAATCAATGATATTCTGAACCATTCCACTGCCAAGGCGATGTGGGACACTTGGCTTCCAGCTATGCTCAAGCGAAGAATGAGGTCAAGCTCTTCAGCTACAATTTGGCATCTACAAGGTCAATCGGAATGGCTGTCCTCTGCACATGTACTACAGTTCACTCTTTTGCATGTTTGAGAAGCTTCATATTTATATTCCTATTACTACATCTTTTGAGCAGCAAAAGGCATATATGAACTCCATGATGGTTGGAGTTTTCATGGCTGGTCTTGATACAGATTATGGTGCAGCATGTACTTAGCTTCTCACTAGCACCACCGTACCTCCCATGGAGGAGTCCTATAACCGTCTCAGCCGGATTATCATGCCTCTTATGGTCACTCCTCAACCCTCGTTTGCTATGGTCGTTTTTCGTGGTCGAGGAGTGATGACCCAGTCTAGAGGACCCCTCGTAGCAGAGGCGATGGACGTCCGCGTGGCCCTTGCACCTTTTGCTATCGATCAAGACATAGAATAAATGCTATTAGAAGTATGGATATCCTGTCTCTGGTCGCGTGGCCGAGGAGATTGAGCCTTTTGATACTCTTCACTACAGATACCGCTACCACAGCCAGAGCCTCTTCGAGCTCCTCAGGTATCACTTATGCTTTCACTAGTAGTAATGGTGCGGATATGACAGGGTGGATTATAGACTCTGGTGCTTCCCATCATCTTTGTCGAGATAAGGCACAACTAAGGTCTTATAGGATCATACAACGTGGTAGATGGGTTGTCATTGCCAATGGCAACCATTTACTCATTACAGGATAATGGGAGGTGCATTTGACACCGTCTATGCGTCTTCAGAATGTTTTATATGCTCCTGACTTTTAGATGAATTTAATTTCCATTAGTCAGATTACTAAGGACTTGCACTGTCGTGCCATCTTTGACCATTTATCTCTTGTGTTTCAAGACATACTCACGGACAGGGTGATTGGATGTGACTGTGAACAACGAGACTCTACAGACTAGTCCAACCTTCTCATGTTGGCGTTTCTACTATACCTAAGGACCTGTCTCACCATATATGTGGCGCCTTCGTTTTGGCCAGCTTCCTCCGCAGAAGCTATGTCATGTTCTCCCTCAGATTTTTGCGAGCTGCTCCTTCCAGTGTGAGGCATGCCAACTTGGGAAGCATCGCTATTTCTCCTTTCCATCCTGTCAGAGTCGAAGCACTTCTCAGTTATTTGAGCTCCTTCATTTAGATATCTGGGGTCAGAGTCGTGTTCCTGACCACCAGGGACACCATTTTTATCTAGTTGCTGCCGATGTCTTTTCTAGACTTTCCTTGGTCTTTTTATCAATGAATAAGTCTGAGGCTGGATCTGTTATTAAATCTTTTATTTATGGGATAACGAATATTTTTCTGCAAATGTCAAATATATTCGTTTTGATAATGCTTTAGAGTTCTGTACCTTACATCTTTCCGACTTTCTTAGATCTCTTGGTATGGTTCACCAGACCTCATGTGCCTATACATTCCAATAGAACGGTGTTGCTGAGCGCAAACATCGTCACTTACTTGATATGACCCGAACATTGTTGATACAGAGTCGTGCGCCTCATGCTTACTGGGGAGATACTGTTCTCACAACTTGCTATCTTGTAAATCACATTCCTTCATCTTTGTTGGGAGAGAAGATTCTTTTCTCGATCACGTTTCTCGAGAAGGGTCTTTTTTCTCTTACACCTCATGTGTTCGGTTAGTTGCTTTTGTTCATAATGTCTCTCCAGTTCGTGACAAGCTCTTTCCCAGAGCTGTCAAGTGTATTTTTGTTGTCTACTCTCGTACTTAGAATGGGTATCGTTGCTTTGATCTGCTCAAGCGGAAATACTTTGTTAGTACTGACGTTACTTTCTTTGAGTCTGTCATGTATTTTTCTCCTATAGGAGACTGACTAGACCCGTTTGACTCTGACGATGAGATCTACATGCCTCCACCTCCTACTGTCGTACCACCACCTCCCTCTAATCTTGCTCTACCACCACCTTCCCAACCACCACCACCATCACCACCACCTACTCCCGCTTCTGCACCTGCTCATGTGGCCCCCCTCGAACTGTGACTCAGTTTTTGCCACGTATTTTTACTTGTAGTCTCGCTCGGTTCCCCCTGTTCACAGGCCCTACCCATCTTCCAAAACACCTCAGGTATGTAATGAACATTGTTTCTACTGACGACACTACTGAGTTGTCTGTGCGGCAGGATTTTATACATGATGAGCATGTGCCCTTGACAAATGATCTTGATGTGCCGATTGCTCTGCATAAGTAGAAACGTAGGTATGCTACTTATCCTCTTGCAGCCCAGGTTTCCTTGTGTAGACTGTCAGAGGATTTCAGGAGGTTTACCTTGGCACTATCAACCGTGGATATACCACGGACATATCAGGAGGTTCTTCAGGAAAGTCAGTGGAGATTAGCCATAGAGGAGGAGATGGTTGCGTTACAACACATGGTACTTGGAGTCTTGTTTCTGCTCCAGTTGACACATCCGTTGTAGGATGCAAATGGGTGTTCATTGTGAAACACCGTGCAAATGGCAGCGTCGATCGCTATATGGCACGTGAGATCACTCAGACTTATGGGGTGGACTATCAGGATACATTCTCTCTAGTTGCAAAACTCTAAATGATAGGAAGTCCACTTCAGGTTTTGCTGTGTTCATAGGGAATTCTCTGGTTTCTTGGAAGTGCAAGAAGTAGATCGTGGTTGCCAAATTGAGTGCTGAGTCAGAATACAGGGCCATGATGCAGGCTGGCACGGAAATGTTGTGGGTCAGATCTGTTCTTACTGACCTGACTATAGAGGTGCCTCTTCCCATGCACCTCTAATGTGACAATCATGTTGCTCTTTTCGTTGCCAACAACTCAACTTTTCATGAGAGGACCAAACACATAGAGGTGGATTGCTACTACACTCGTGACATGATACAGAAAGGTCTCATTACCACTACTCGTGTCAGCTTTGTAGATCAAACAACATATGTTTTTACTAAGGCCCTTATTAGTGGGTCTTATCAGAGATGTTGCTCCAAGCTGAGCCTGATTGATATCTACGCTCCAGCTTGAGGGGGAGTGTTGAGATATTTCTTATTTTTCGTACTGTTTTCCTGTTATATTTATTTTTTCTACTTCATGTCATTTGCCAATTGGTTCCTCTCCTATGTAAGAGAACCAATGTGCCTTTCATTTATCTATCAAGTTTTTTTCTTCTACAAGGTTGAAAGGAACAAGTAAACATGCTCTTTCTGATTTGTGTTTTAGCTTGACTGTGACCTTGGATGGAATTGTTTGTAGGAATCACATAGATATTGTTGTTTTGAATTGCTAGTTGGTAAACTTTCTAGGCAACCACTATGTCCTTTAATCCAACGTTTGATGCTTCCGTCTTCCTTCTCCTTGAACCCTTGTGAGTGACCTCCTAATAGGTATCCGTCGATTCTTTTCTACGTGACTCCTTCCCCACCTCCTTGCTCTTTGGGATCTAATTCTGAACTTCGTACAATTTTCTTTTACTTTTTTAGTTTGTGGCGTATGCCTTAAGAATGGATGAAGAGTTATGGTACAGGGCGCAGGAGGACATTAAGAGAATGGATGAACTTGAGGATGCAAGGGAACTTATGGCGGAAGAGGCAACACTGAGGAGCGGATGCCTTGAGGAGTTGTTGCATAATGATAGGAAAGACGGGGTTGCTCGGAGGCAGAGGTCTGGTCAGAGATGGGTGAGGAAAGGTGATGCCAACACAAAATTTTTCTATACAATGTCCATCGGTAGAAGACGAATGAACTATACTCACTTGCTTCTGGTTGATGGGGCGGTGGTGGAGGGAGATGGGGTCGGCTTTGTGGTCACATTTCTAGGAGGTCAGCAAGCGCATCACCTGGGCGGTATGGGGATGGCAGGGCAAAGGGGTTTCTCAGATTTTTGAATCCGATGTAGTCATATTGGAAGGAGTTCACTGAGGAAGAGGCCGGATGGGCATGTTTTCAGCTGGATGCGGATGGGGCCCTTGGCCTGGACGGCTTTTCCGTCTCCTTCTATCATGAATTTTGGGAGATGATCAAGCATGCGATGGTGGAGGTTCTTGCGGAGTTTCGACTGGCAACAACGGTTTTGAAATTTTGAATAAAGAGCTCATTTTCTTGCTCCCTAAGAGGGGTGCTACTTCCATAGTCGAGGATTACAGATTGATTGCTTTGTCTAATGCTGTTTATATGATCATCTCATTGATTTTGGCGAACCGTCTCAAGGGGGACCTTGACATGATCATATCTCCTGAGCAGATGGCATTTGTTCCTGTACAGAATATGGCGGATTGGTTGGTTATTGTTTCGAAAATTGTGTCAGATTGGAAGCAAATTAGGGAAAAAGGAATATTGTGGAAGGTGGACTTTTCCAAGGCTTACGACTGCGTCAACTGGAGATTCCTATGGGCTTCCTTGGAGAAGAGGGGCTTCCCGACTGGATGGGTTGGATGGATCATGTTAGAAAATAAACATGCGGAAGCGAACATGGAAAAATATAAAGAACTAGAAGAACAACTGGATTTAACGTGGAACCCTACTCCCTAAGGAGCGGGATGAAACTACGGGAAAAGCCCTCAAAGGGGCGGATATTTCATTCCTTTTTCCCTCAATGGATACAGGAGGTCTGAAGCTCCTTATATTGCCTCCCCAGAGCCTCCAAGTCCCACCACTGGTAGATGTGGGACTAAACCCTGGATGGGGTAAATGGATCCTCTCCAAGATCCATTTACCCATCTCCCATACATATGATGCACAACCAAATACTCCAACACTCCCCCTCAAGCTGGAGTATGCAATGTTCAGCTTGGACAAACAGAAAGAAACTCAACTCAACGGTACAGGACACTACGGACAATATCAACTCAATGTGTAATTGCTGCGGTCGAGAACGTTGCTTCTCATGCCGTGCAGGTGAGGAGGACGAACAAGCTGGAGTGTGAGTCTGCTGAATCTCCTCGTTGGAGAGCATGTGCTTTGAACTGTGCCTGTCAGAGTCACTGCAACTGAAATGAGTCTCCTCGTTGGAGTACTCTGGCCCGCCACAACATGTGAACAACTACTCCATCTCTGAAAAGGACCGAACTGAAAAATGCCGTGGAAGTGCAATCCTCGTCGGAGTCCACGGTCGCTGGAGAATGGAGTCTGAAAAGTCTCCTCATCGGAGAACTGGGTCTCTCCCTTCTGGCACAGAGAATGGTACACTTCTCTGGTGTCCCTATGATACCACATGAAAACTCTGGCCGACAAAATAAGAAAGGATGGGGACCACTACAAAAGATGGCATACAAGTGCTCATCTGAAAAGAAGACCGCATACTCGTGCTTGTTTGAAACCGAGTCTCTCTCTGGAGAACTTGAAGAATGGACCACTGGAACATGGAGTGCCTCGAACTTGGACTCTGATTAATCTGAATGTCGAGTCTGAAATGGAAATATCTTCATCTGAAATTTGTAGAGTATGAACAACTAGTTGGCCTGGAATCTGACATCTGAATCTGGATCAAGAAACAGACATGACTCTACATAATTCTCCCCATTTCTCTCATACTAGTCGGAAAATCAACGTCGACTATGTTGGGGGAAGACAATAAAATGGGGAAAACAATACCAAATAAGCCGTGACATTTTTTTTCGATTTGTCTTACAAAATTTTTCTTTCTTTTTTTTCGGCTATTTCCATTTTTTTCCTAATAGCCATTCAAATTTTTTTGAAACATTTTTTTTAAAGCCATTTCAAATTTTTTCCGGCTCATCATCACATTTTTGTTTGAAATTGCGTACGGCTTTTTAATGTACGTGCCTTTTTCGAACCACTCTTTTTTTTAATAATTATTCTCTCTTTTTCTTCTCTCTCTTTTTACCAAGTCACGGCCTACTTGGGCCTTCAAAACAAATAACATATTTTTTTAAATAAACAAGCTATGGTCCTTAGGATTCCCATCGTGGGAACCCTTCTCTTGCAAGAACCGTCACCCCATGATGGGGTTCTTCTTCATAACACGCGCCTCCTACACACACTGTGGGAGGAGAGGAAGCTCGGTGCCGCCACTAGGGTTCCCCGCCTGGAAGGTGCCTGGGATCTTCTGGAGCAGGAGCGCGATGACTCGCCTGTACGAGCAGGAGAAGTCGGCGACAGGAGAAGAGGCGGAAGTCGCCTGTCGCGCCGCCTTGTCCTTGCTAAGATGAAGCCGCCACCACACGAAGATGGAGGTGATCCCACACGTGGAACTGCGCTGCCTCGCGCTTAGGCAGCGAGGGAGATGCGACTGCGGGAACCAAAGGATGGGCTCGCGCTCTGTGCACGCTGTAGAGATAGATATTATTATGCTATGTACCTGTTCGTTATTTCTCTGTTTTCTCTGGACTACTTTGTACTTTACCCTTAAGGTCTCTCCCTATATAAGAGAGCCTAGGGTTTCTCTGAATAATCAATCTCTGTTTTTCTCCCAACATGGTATCAAAGCCCAAGCCCTAGGGATCTCCACCTCCCGCCGCCTAACCCCACCCGCCGCCCACCCTCTTCTCGTCGCCACCGCCAACCCCAGCGCCGCCCGCCGCCGTGCCTCTCTCGGCTCCTCCGCCACCAGCCCCTCTCGGCCCCTCCGGTCCCACCGGACCCTCTCGGCACCGCCGACCTTTCCAGCCCTACACAGCGGGCTCCTCTCGCCGCCGGCTCCAAGTCTTGCCGGTCCCCCTCCCGGCGTGGTTGATCCTGCTGCTCGTTTGCTCTAGCGGTATCGCTCGGGCGGTTTTCCTAGTGCCTTGAGCCTAGTCGTCTCTTCCTCACGGTATGGGTTTGGGTGTGTTACGTCTACATACGCGCTCGAATCCTATGCAGTTTGTGTAGACATCTGTCACTTTGTCTACAAACCCTAGTTCTTCTCTAGCGGCGATATGTCAGAATCGAAGATTGATATACCCTCCATAGGCGCATTCAAAGGTCCTGCACCAATAGTCAAGACGGACAGGTCGAATTATGAGCTCTGGGCGATGCAGTTCATGAGCCTCATGAAGTCGAATGGTAAGAAGCACATTCTTATCGAGGATGAGCCAGCGGAGAAGACAGGGATATATGCCTCGTGGGAGGCTGATGACTCCTATGCAAAGGTCTGGTTGTCAGGTGCATTGACGATGGAGATTGCGAACGATGTTCTCCATCAGCCCACTGCCAAGGCGATGTGGGATATCTTAGCTGCTACATATTCGCAGGTGCGAAATGAGACCAAGACGTTACAGTTGCAGCATGACATTTTCACGATGAAGCAGAACGACGGACCTCTTCACTTCTTATACACATCCCTGAGGGGGATGTTTGAGAAGTTATACAGTACTATCCCACTGACAGCGACTCCTGAACAACAGAAGACATTTTGGAATGCCACCATGGTGGGCGTCCTACTTGCGGCCCTTGATCCTGAATATGATGCCGCTCGTTCGCAGATCTTAGCCGATGCAGTTATTCCTCCAGTGGAGGATGTTTACAGGAGGCTCAGTCGCCTTACGGTCTCTTCCAGTTCTTCTACTCCACCCCTATCGGCGATGGCAGTTTCACGTGGGAGAGGTGGTCCGTCTTCTGGTCGTGGACATGGACGTGGACCCCAGGGCAGGGGTGCTCGCTTTATTCAGCCATGTTCCTACTGTTACCGCACATGACACTCGGAGGAGACATGCTACTTTAAGCATGGGTTCCCAGCATCGGCACGTGTAGCAGAGCACTCTCAGCCTCAGTCGGCATCTACTGCAGACAACCGTTTTGTGGAACTTGTGGCACGTCTCCGCGATATTATGCCACAATCATCTGGTGATTCTTCTGGTGGACCTTCAGATGTTGCAGCTACAACCTCCGTCAGTTCATCTGCTGCTGCTAGTACCTCAGGTAGATCTACTGCATTTACACCATCTCATGATATCTCTGATTGGATTATAGATTCGGGTGCCACACATCATCTCTGCCGAGATCGAGATAGACTTGAGTCCTACAGGGACATTCCTCACGGTCGCTCAGTGCAGATAGCAGATGGTACTCATTCCCCCCTTGTTGGTCAGGAGGAGGTCTTCCTATCCTCTACTATGCATCTATAGAATATCCTATATGCTCCTGAGTTCTCGATGAATCTGTTATCTATTAGTCAGATTACGAAGGATTTGCATTGTCGTGCTATATTTGACCCGTCTTCTCTTATTTTTCAGGACATACTAACGGGCAGGGTGATTGGCTGTGGTTCTGAGCAGAATGGTCTATATCGGCTGGTTCGGAATTCTTATGCTGGCGTCTCCTCTCATTCGGCCGGACCAGTTTCTCCGTACGTCTGGCATCTACGTTTTGGTCACCTCCCGCTCCAGAAAATGCGTCATCTTCTACCTCAGATCTCTCCCAGTCCGTCCTTTCGCAGTGAAGCATGTCAGTTGGGAAAGCATTATCGGTCGAGCTTTCCTAGTCGTTAGAGTCGGAGCAGTAGCTCCCCATTAGAGTTGTTTCATATTAGATATATGGGGTCCGAGTCGTGTACCCAATCATCAGGGACACATATTTTATCTAGTGGTAGTGGATGATTTCTCTCGTGTATCTTGGGTCTTTCTTTTAAAGAATAAATCTGAAGCAGGAGACGTGATCAAGAATTTGATTAATGAAGTGCAGAATGTGTTCTCTTCTACTGTCAAATATGTTCGTACAGATAATGCCATAGAATTTTGCACTCGGTCCCTGTCTCAATTTCTTTCATCAAAGGGCATTATTCACCAAACCACTTGTGCATACACATCTCAGCAGAATGGTGTGGCGGAAAGAAAGCATCGCCATCTCCTTGACATTACTCAAACCCTACTGATTCAGAGTTGTGCTCCTATTTCTTTCTGGGGGGATGTTGTTCTTACTGCGTGCTATCTGGTCAATCGTATGCCATTTTCTGTTCTTGGTGAGAAAATACCTCTCTCTACCATTTTTCCTGACAAGGAATTATTCTCACTTACTCCACGTGTCTTTGGTACTGTGGCATTTGTTCATCTTCTGTCTCCTGGACTTGACAAACTCTCTCCTAGAGTTGTCAAGTGTGTCTTTGTTGGTTATTCTCGGACTCAGAAGGGCTATCGGTGTTATGATCCCATAACCAAGAAATACTTCGTTAGTGCTGATGTTACATTCTTTGAGTCTGTTATGTATTTTTCTCCTGCAGGTGACAGACTGGTTCCATCCACTACCAATGATGATGTCTATGTCCCTTCACCTCCTACTTGGAGTTCACCTGAGTCTCCTCCTGTTCCTACCCCTACATCATCTTCACCACCACCACCTCCACCTCCACCTCTTCCACGACCTCCCATTCCACCTCTACCAAAATTCTATACACGTCGGTCAGGCCCTGCTCAGGCTACACGTCAGCCACCCATCACGCCTCAGGTATGTTCATAGGGCATTACTACTGACGGGTCAGATATGGTACATGTGCAGGATTCTTCATTGCATGAGGAAACTACACCATCTAGTACAACAGAAGATGATCTTGATATTCCTATTGCTATCCGGAAGCAGAAACAAATGTGTGCCTCCTATCCCTTTGCTTCACAGGTGTCGTTTCACCGTCTCACTGGAGACTTTCAGAGATTTGCTGCAGCGTTTTCTTCCGTGGATATACCACGGACCTACCAGGATGCTATGAAGATTGATTGCTGGAGATTGGCTATGGAAGATGAGATGCGTGCATTGCAGTCTCGTGGCACATGGTCTTTGGTTATTGCTCCTCCTGATGCATCTATTGTGAGCAGTAAGTGAGTCTTCACAGTTAAATATCATGCAGATGGCAGTCTAGATCGGTACAAAGCACGGTTGATCGCGCGTGGTTTTACACAAACCTATGGCGTGGACTATAAGGACACTTTCTCTCCATTGGCTCGACATTCTACCCTTCGCATTCTCTTATCTGTGGCTGTGGTCCGTGACTGGAGTATATCTCAATTAGATGTCAAGAATGCCTTCTTGTATGGAGATCTGCAGGAGGAAGTCTACATGCAGCAGCCACCAGGGTTTACTACTGAGGGGGAGAAACATATGGTGTGTAGACTTCAAAAGGCAATTTATGGCCTCAAACAGAGTCCAAGAGCGTGGTACCAGAAGCTTTCTAATCTTATTGAACAACTGGGATTCAAGAGGTCAAATGCAGACCACTCACTGTTTGTTCAGAAGTCATCGGCAGGTACGGTTGTTATCATGGTCTATGTTGATGATATTCTGGTTACAGGAGATGATATTCAGGGCATAGAAATGGCGAAGGCACTCCTAGGCCGTCGGTTCGTTACGAAGGATCTTGGAACCCTAAGATACTTTTTGGGGTTGGAATTTTCCAGGAATGCACAGGGTTTGGTGATTACCCAACGGAAGTACGTTACAGATTTCTTGATTGAAACAGGCATGACTAAACGCAAACCATCCAGTATTCCCATGGATCCAAGCATGAAGTTGTATGATGATGATACTGCTGAAGTGGATAAGAGGAGATATAGAGAAATGGTGGGTAAGCTCATTTTTACATTACCATATTTCGACCTGATATTGCCTTTGCAGTAAGCAGGGTGAGTCAATTTATGGAGCAGCCAAGACAAGTTCATATGGACGCTATACACATGATTTATGGAGCAGCCAAGACAAGTTCATATGGACGCTATACACATGATACTGAGGTATCTGCAGTCTTCTCCAGGTTCGGGGCTGCTGTTTCGAAAAGGCACAGATTTGTCTATCTCGGCATGTGCAGACGCCGATTATGCAGGATGCCCTAAGGATCGAAAATAAACCTCATGATTCGCAATGTTTGTTGGAAGCTCTCTGGTTTCTTGGAAAAGCAAGAAACAAACTGTTGTGGCAAGGTCCAGTGCTGAATCCGAATATAGGGCCATGGCGCAAGTTAGCACGGAGATGATGTGGGTTCGATCAGTACTAGAGGATTTACATGTAGCCGTACCTCTACCCATGCAGCTTCAGTGTGACAATCAGGCAGCCTTGTTCATTACCAACAATCCAGCTTTTCATGAAAGAACCAAGCATATAGAGGTTGATTGCCATTACACTAGAGACTTGATCCAGAGAGGATTGATATCTACAACTCACGAGATCTCAAGGGATCAGATTGCAGATGTATTCACCAAGCCGTTGCTCAGAGGACCTTTTCAGAGATGTTCATCCAAGCTAAGCATGATAGACATCTATGCTCCATCTTGAGGGGGAGTGTAGATATAGATATTATTATGCTATGTACCTGTTCGTTATTTCTCTGTTTTCTCTGGACTACTTTGTACTTTACCCTTAAAGTCTCTCCCTATATAAGAGAGCCTAGGGTTTCTCTGAATAATCAATCTCCGTTTTTCTCCCAACACACGCGATGCGTGAGGGAGCGACACGGGGGGGGGGGGGGGATGGCACCTCTTGGGCACGGCTTCTTCGACGAGTTCTTTCTAGGGCTTCTTCGGTAAGATGGATTGGGGCGTCGTCGAAGGGGAACAGAGGAAAGGCGAGATCACTTGGTTTCGCCTTCGCAAGAGGCAATGCTGCACGAGGTTGCACGATCCTGTTGTAGCATCGATAGGAACCTTTAATGCAGATGCATATCCGATGGGGAATCTGGAGATGCACAATGCGTCGCGCTGCCAGGATCTGATAACAAATGGGGAGTCAAAGAACGGCTGCGGCCTGGATTGTTGATGCCGCTGCCTGAGATACGGCTAGGGCTCATGCCTCTGCGAGCGGCTTAACGCGGGAAGCGCGAGGACACGCCACTGGAAGGGTAGGCGGCCATCGACTGCTGATGGAGGAGTGATGCGTGAGAAACTTGGGTTTAGAAAACTCTTGCCAAGTTGCCGACCATACTGAATTTCCAGAACTTGCGAGAACAACATAAAAACAGGGTTTCCATAAACCGTGTAAATTTCTTGATAATCGAAGCAATCATCAGATATGGAACTTGATGATTTTAATAATAATACTCCTCCAACTTTAATCAAACAATCGAAGAACTGAATAATCGAATCTCGAAAAGAATACAAACAAGGAACTTGAAATCCTCGAGAATCGACCCGTTCTAATACCATGTTAGAAAATAAACATGCGGAAGCGAACATGGAAAAAGATGAAGAACTAGAAAAACAACGGGATTTAACGTGGAACCCTACTCCCTAAGGAGCGGGATGAAACCATAGTAGAAGCCCTCTAAGGGGCGGATATTTCATTCCTTTTTCTCTCAATGGATACAGGAGGTCTGGGGCTCCTTATATAGCCTCCCCAGAGCCTCCATGTCCCACCACTGGTAGATGTAGGACTAAACCCTGGATGTGGTAAATGGATCCACTCCAAGATCCATTTACCCATCTCCCATACATATGACGCACAACCAAATACTCCAACAGATCAAGCGGTGTATTACGACTTCCTCTCATACCATTCTAGTTAATGGCATGCCAGAAGGGGTTTTCTTCAGCTGTGAAGGGGGATTTCGCAGGGATGTCCATTGGCCTCGTTGCTGTTCATCATCGTGGCCGATGCGTTCGCTGTTATGATGATGTTAACTGTTGGTGCCATGTGGTGTGATGGCTATAAAAGGGAGGATATTTCCATTCCCTTGCCGCAGTATGCGGATGGCACTATTTTGTTCGTGCGGGTTGACAAGGAGAAGATGAGGTGGGCGTTTAACATTATGGACATTTTTGGTGACTTTTCTGGGCTTTAGATCAACATGGGCAAGTAAGCGGTGGTTCCTTTTAGTTTATCGAAGCTCGAGTCGCAAGAGGCGGTAATGCTTCTGGGCTGTTACATCGCTGGCATGCCAATCACATATCTGGGCCTTCCGTTGGTGGCAGGGAAGCCGAATAATCAGGACTGGAGGATTTTTGTGGACAAGCTTGAGAGTAGGTTGGTGGGCTAGAAGGCCTCGATGTTGTCTAGGAATGGGAAGATGGTGCTTTTGAAGCATGTTTTATCGGTCATCCCTATTTTTTGTTCCACGAGGTAGCTTTTTGTGGGTATCTGCACACACATTGAGAGAATCAAGAGAAGGTTTTATGGATGGATAGTAGACAAAACATGCGTGGCATTCATTTGGTCGGATGGGACAGGATGACGAGGTCTAAGAAGCGAGGTGGGTTGATAATTCTCCAAATGGGAGAAATGAACAAGATATTCATGGCTAAATGAGTGGTACAGATCTCGAGAGACTCGGGCGACATGGTCTGCAGGTTGATAAGGAGCTTTTATGGCATGGCCATGGCTTTGGAGGCTGCTCCTTTTTGTATACCTTCTTCTCTGTGGAAGGGGATCACCGAGATGTTGCCAGGCATTGCGGTGAGAATGGGGCCAGTTCTCTGGGATGGCACGTCGTTCCATTTCTGGAAGGAGGATTAGACAGGTGAAGGGATTTTTGGTGAACTCTTCATGTGTTTATATCAGCTTGCTTCTAATAGGATGGCGACAATTACAACATATGTGGGTGCATGGAGCATGGGCCTCTGTGTTTGCTTCTAATTTGTCAGACCATAGGGTGCTGGAGTTATTTGACTTACATGTGCACCTGGCACAATTTGAGGAGCCCACGGCGGGAAAGGGTCATTTTGTGTGGGGCAATGGCAGATTCTCCATGAAGAAAGCGTATCATTTTCTGGTGGAGGATGGGGAAGATGTGGAGGAAGGGGTGGCGACTGATGCCATGCCAATTTGGAAGAGCATGTTACCAAATCGTATACAAAATTTTCTTTGGTTGTTTCAACAAGAGCGACTCCTCACGCAGGTTCATCGAGGACAATTGTTGGATCTTGAGATTGGGGTTTGCGCTAGAAGTGGTGGGGTGACTGAGGATGCGGGCCATTTATTCTTCATAGGCTCGTCTTCAATTCAGGTTTGGGACATTGCCAACATTCCTTGGATTGGGGGACATGGAGTTGCCGATTTTTGGAGGAGCATCAGAATGGATTACGGGTTCAGGCGCAAGGATAACATGCGTCCTTTTGTCATTTTGTGGGCGATTTGGTGCGCGAGGAATAATGTCATTTATGGTGGTTAATCTTGTTATACGGAAAACATACTAAAACATAGCAGAGTATTGTGTACGATGCTGAGTACGCGATACTGTGTAATTTACTTTTGCTTTATAATTAATATACTTGGTGGTGGGTCCCAATTTCCAGGATACCCGCTTAACTTCTCAAAATTTTTTTATTCATCGTTGTACTATAGTCGGTCCCAAGCCTGGGTAAATTGGGGAGGGTTGCATCAGGAGAGATAAATTCCTAAATTGTGTTCTTTTAAGAACACTATTTATGAATTTGTCTCGAAACCGTTCGGATAAATTCCTAAAAAGTGTTGTTTTAAGAACTTTAGGGATTCATCTCCAAACCGTTCAGATATTCTAAACATGGATTTAGGCAAACCTCTAGATTTCATTGGGACGTTCCCTACTTGCGTTGCATCGTTCGAATGCAATGAGAAGTTGGTAAGGGTCACTATATCACTGCCCGGATGTAGTTCAAAATTTGCTAGGGTTCTCGCATGAGGAACACTTGTGGGTAAATAAGCTAGTTCCGTTGCATCACCGCTCTGATGCAGTCTAAAATTTACAATGGTTCTCACATGATGGATGCAAGCGAGTAAAGAAGTTAGTCCAAAGGAGGTTGCAAAGGAAGTTGCGGATATGTAGTTCGAATATTGGTACTTTGACTGGCAAATTGATGGAGATAGTTGATATGATGGAAAAAAGGAAGAGTCAGATATTATGTCTACAAGAGACAAAATGGATTGGAGAGAAAGCAAGGGAGATCAAGATATATTTAAACTTGGTATTAAGGTAAAGATAAGCGCAGAAATGGTGTTAGAGTAATTGTTCATAAGGATTTAAAGGATTGTGTCGTTAAGGTGCAAAGATCTGGGGATCAGATTATATTGCTAAAAGTGGTGGCTGAAGAAGAATTTCTGAACATCGTCTCAGTTTATGCACAACAAATTGGTTTAGATGATATGATTAAACAAGCTTTCTGGGTTCATGGTATGCTTGTATCCATGGACATCTAGGAAAGGATGCTTCAGGGTATGCTTGTATCCATGGAGGACATGGCTTCGGGAAAGGATGCTTGTATCCATTATGTAAGGAATCCCACAAAGAGAGATAATTTACTTAGGTGGAGATCTTAATGGACATCTAGGAAAGGATGCTTCAGGGTATGCTTGTATCCATGGAGGACATGGCTTCGGGAATAGAAATGAAGAGGGAAAAATCTTTCTGGATTTTGTAACAGCTTATGATCTTTTCTTTGCAAACACTCTCTTCAAGAAGAGGGAGGAGCATCTAATTACTTATAAGAGTGGCTCGACTAGAACTCATATAGATTACTTTACGTTGAGAAAAAGAGATCGATTATGTTGGAAAGACTACAAAGTAATAGTAGGAAAGAGTCTGACTACCCAACATCGCTTCTTAGTTATGGATGTCGAAATAAAAGGGCTAGTAAAGAAAATGAGGATTTCCAAGATCACTAGAACTAGATGGTGGAATCTTCAATTAAAGCAACCAAGCTTTAGAGGGAAGGTTTTAGAAGACTTATCTTGGGAATGTAATGGAACTGCTAATGAGATATAGGAACCAGTAGGATCTTGTATCCGAAGGGTTTCCAAAGAGATGCTAAGCAAGTCAATGGGACGAGCTCCTGGCCAAAAGGAGCGTTGCTAGTGGAGTGGGGGGAGGAGGTGCAAGAGAAGCTCAAAATTAAAAGAGTTTGCTTTAAAGCTATGTCTAAGGATAGAGCAAATGAATCGTCACAAACTACGAAATAGCAAGGAAGGAATCAAAGATGGTGGTAAGTGAAGCTAAATCAAAAGTTATGAAGTTTTGTACAAAAATCTCGACTCTAAGGATGACCAGAAGTATATATTTAAGCTGGCTAAAGCAAGAGAAAGAAAGAGCAAAGATTTTTCTCAAGTGAGTTGCATTAAGGATGAGGAAGGTCACATGCTTGTTACTCAGAAGGATATAGAGACTAGATGGAAGCAATACTTCCATAAACTTTTCATTGGGGAAGGAAATATAGAGATCACTTTGGGAAATCTAGCTAGTAGTGAAAGATACTTGAATCGTGCAACCTATAGACGAATACAAAGGAAGGAAGTAGAGGAGGCTTTGAAGGTTATGAGACATGGGAAAGGTGTAGGACCTGATGACATTCTATAGAAGTTTGGAGAGTTTTAGGTGAACGTGGTTTGACTTAGCTTACAAATTTACTCATTGTTATTTGGCAAAGCAAGAAAATGCCTGAATAATGGAGGAGAAGCATCGTGGTGCCTCTTTATAAAAACAAAGAAGACATTCAAAATTGTTCCAATTACAGAGGTATCATGCTGATGAGTCACACTATGAAAATTTGGGAATGTGTGATCGAAAGAAGGCTGAGACAAGTTTCCAAAGTAAAAGAAAACAAATTCAGATTCATGCCAGGTCGCTCAACTGTTGAAGCAATCCACTTGCTAAGGAGAACAATGGAGATTTACAGAGATAAAAGGAAGAACCTCCACATGATTTTTATTGATTTGAGAAGACTTATGATTCTGTCCCACGAGAGATATTGTGGAGAGTTTTGGAGAAAAGACAAGTACTTGTGCTACACATTAACCTTGTAGAGATAGTTGTGTGTCGTTAATGTTACTTATTATTTCTGTTTCTTTATGTACCTCTCATGTAATTTACCCAAGGGCTCTCTCCCTATATAAGAGACCCGAGGGCTCTATGGAATGACATCGAAGTATTCTAACATGGTATCAGAGGCATGACCCTAACCTAGGGTTTTTGTCCACCGCCGCCCCCCCCTCTAGGGTTTCGGCGCCCAACCCCCTCCGGGCCCAACTCTCACGCCGCCGCCTCCTTCGCCGAGCTCCTCCACCGCTGCCAGCCCCTGTCGGGCTCCTCCACCCACCGCCGGATCCCTGCTGCCAGCCCCAACCACCGCCGCTAGCCCCTACCACCGCCGCCGAGCCCCTGCCGTAGGGCTCCACTTGCTGTCCAGCCGCCGCCGTCCTCTTCCAGCAGTCGTTCGTGTCAAAGTAGAGGCTCTCAAAGCCTCTACTCGCTGCAGGGGTACCACGTTCTTCGGACTCGGCATCATGTTTGATTCAAGTGCATAATCGTCTACCTATGCACTTGAATCCTACAAGGTCTTGGTAGACAATTTTCTTGGTCTATCAGTAGTTATTCTTCTCCGGTATTATGTCAGATCAGAAGATCGATATGCCCGCCATAGGTGCCTTCAAAGGTTCGGCACCAATCGTCAAGATGGACGGGACCAACTACGAACTGTGGGCGATGCAGTTCCTCAGTCTCATGAAGTCGTGCGGTAAGAAGCATATTCTTACCAAGGATGAACCACCGGAGAAGACAGGGATCTATGCCTCATGGGAGGCTGATGATGCGTACGCCAAGGTATGGCTCTCAGGTACGCTCACGATGGAGATAGCGAATGACGTCCTTCACCAGCCCACCGCTAAGGCGATGTGGGATATTTTGGCTATGACGTATTCTCAGGTCCGTAATGAGACGAAGATGCTCCAGTTGCAGCATGATATATTTACCACGAAGAAGAATGGGAAGCCCCTTCATTCCCTGTACACGTCGCTTCGTGGCATGTTCGAGAAGCTCTACAGCATCATCCCTCTTACAGCCACGCTGGAAAAGCAGAAGACGTTCCGCAACGCCACTATGGTTGGCGTATTACTCGCTGCCCTAGATCCAGAGTACGAGGCAGCACGTGCTCAGATACTGGCAGATGCCACCATCCCACCAATAGAAGATGTATACAGGCGGCTCAGTCGTGTACCTGTTCCATCCAATATAGCGACTGCGACTCCGTCAGCAATGGCAGTCTCCAGGGGACGTGGTAGTTCGTCCTCGTTTCGTGGCAGGGGAAGTGGTGGACGTGGCCGTGGAGGCCGCATACGCTCTACGTGCTCATATTGTCGCCGCACTGGTCATTCGGAGGATACATGCTATTCCAAGCATGGGTTTCCTCCATCTGCACGAGTAGCTGATCATGTTCAGGGTCCACCTGCGTCTACTTCAGATCACAGGTTCGAGGAGTTGGTGGCACGACTTCGGGATATCATGCCACAATCTTCTTCATCAGAGGGTGCAGATGTTTCTGATGTTGCGGCTTCGGCGTCAGCCAGTACATCGGCCTCAGCCAGTGCCTCAGGTAGCCCTTCAGCCCCATTTCATAGTCATGATCTCACAGGATGGATTGTCGACTCTGGAGCTACCCATCATCTTTGCCGTGAGAGAGATATTCTGCAGTCATACAGGGTTGTTCAGCCAGGTCGCTCTGTACTCATTGCGGATGGCACTCAGTCTCCTATCATCGGTCAGGGGGAGACAGCTTTGCTACCCTCTATGCACCTACAGAATGTGCTACATGCTCCAGAATTCTCGCTGAACCTTTTATCTATTAGTCAGATTACACGTGATTTGCACTGTCGTGCTATTTTTGACCCATCGTCTGTTATTTTTCAGGACATACTGACGGACAGGGTGATTGGCTGTGGTTCTGAGCAAAATGGCCTTTATCGTCTCGTTCGTAGCTCCTACGCTGGTGTCTCCTTGCATACCCAGGCCTCTGTTTCTCCATACACCTGGCATCTTCGGTTCGGTCATCTACCGCTGCAGAAGATGCGTCACCTCCTGCCTTAGATATCTCCGAGTTCTTCTTTTCGATGTGAAGCATGTCAGTTGGGGAAGCACCATCGGTCTAGCTTCCCCGGTCGTCAGAGTCGGAGCAGTAGCTCCCCGTTTGAATTATTCCATATAGATATTTGGGGTCCAAGTCGTGTCCCGGATCACCAGGGGCACAGGTTCTATCTAGTTGTGGTTGTTGATTTTTCCAGAGTGTCGTGGACTTTTCTTCTCAAGAATAAATCTGAAGCAGGAAATGTTATTCAAAATCTAATTAATGAAGTTCAGAATGTTTTTTCATCTACTGTTAAGTATGTGCGTACTGACAATGCATTGGAGTTCTGCACTCGCTCTCTTGCCAGCTTTCTTTCATCTAAAGGCATTGTCCACCAAACCACATGTCCCTACACTTCTCAACAAAATGGAGTTGCCGAACGTAAACATCGACATTTCCTTGACATTGCTCGCACTTTACTTATTCAGAGTTGTGCTCCATTAACCTTTTGGGGTGATGCTATACTTACTGCGTGCTATTTGGTCAATCGAATGCCAACAACTGTTCTTGGGGAAAAGTCTCCAATCTCTGTTCTCTTTCCGGACAGAGACTTGTTTACATTGACACCTAGGATTTTTGGCACTGTCGCTTTTGTTCGCCGCTTATCTCCGGGACTTGATAAGCTATCCCCTAGGGCTATCAAGTGTGTTTTCGTGGGATACTCCAGGACACAGAAGGGGTACCGCTGCTATGATCCTGTCAATAACAAATACTATGTGAGTGCAGATGTTACATTCTTCGAACCTGTCATGTACTTCTCCCCTGCAGGTGACAGATTGGTCCCCTCCACATCATCAGACTCCCAAGTCTATGTTCCACCACCTCCAAGCCTGGGTCCGTCCTCTACTCCAGCGTCTCAAATAACACAACCACCACCAACCCCGCCACCACCACCACCACCACCCCCAGTTGTTCCTTTTCCTAAGTTCTACACGAGACGCACGGGCCCTGCTCAAGCTACATCTCAACCATCCTGCACGCCTCAGGTATGTTCTGACATTAGTGATGGGTTAAATAATGCACATGTGCAGGAGCTTGTACCACAGGAGGAGGACCAACCGGTCAGCACTGGTCTGGATGACTTGGACCGGCCTATTGCTCATAGGAAACAGCGAAGACAGTGTGTCTCATATCCCCTAGCCTCTCATGTTTCCTTTCATCGTCTCACTGGGGATTTCCAGAAGTTTGCCGCTGCTGTATCATCAGTTGAGATACCACGGACATATCAGGATGCCATGAAGACTGAATGCTGGCGTTTATCAATGGAAGAGGAGATGCGTGCCTTACAATCCCGAGGGACCTGGTCTCTAGTCCCTATTCCTCCAGGTGCGTCTGTGGTAAGCTGCAAGTGGGTTTTTACAGTCAAATATCATGCAGATGGTCGTCTTGACAGATACAAGGCAAGGCTTGTAGCACGAGGGTTTACACAGACATATGTGGTAGATTACCTGGACACGTTTTCACCAGTGGCGCGACATTCTACCCTTCGCATTCTTCTATCGGTTGCTGTGGTACGTGGCTGTCCCATATTCCAGCTTGATGTTAAGAATGCTTTCTTGTATGGTGATCTACAGGAGGAAGTCTACATGCAGCAGCCACCAGGGTTTGCTGCTGAGGGGGAGACTCAGAAGGTATGCAGACTTCATAAGGCTATTTATGGCCTTAAGCAGAGTCCTCGTGCATGGTTCCAGAAGCTCTCCCAGCTTATTGAACAACAAGGTTTCAGAAGATCAAATGCGGATCGCTCACTGTTCGTCCGGAAGACTCCTAGAGGTACCATCGTTGTTATGGTATATGTTGATGACATATTGGTTACTGGAGATGATGCACAAGGGGTTGAGATAACCAAGTCTATGTTGGGCAGTCAGTTCATTACAAAGGATCTAGGCACTATACGGTATTTTCTGGGGATAGAATTTGCAAGAAATGCACAAGGAATGGTGATGACTCAAAGAAAATATGTCACAGATTTGCTGGCTGAAACAGGAATGACTGAATGCAGACCTTCAAGTACACCAATGGATCCGAGTATGAAGCTGTACGATGATGACACTGAGGAGGTGGACAAGAGAAGGTACAGAGAAATGGTGGGCAAGCTCTTATACATCACTATAACTAGACCGGATATTGCACTTGCAGTAAACCGGGTGAGTCAATTTGTGGAGCAGCCGAGGCAAGTACATATGGATGCATTGTACATGATATTGAGATATCTGAAGTCTTCACCAGGCACAGGGTTGCTGTTCAAGAAAGGCACGGATTTGGCTATTTCAGCCTGCGCAGATGCGGATTATGCAGGATGTCCACGGGATCGTAAGTCTACTTCTGGGTTTGCTATCTTCATAGGAAGCTCCTTAGTCTCCTGGAAAAGCAAGAAGCAGACTGTTGTGGCGAGATCCAGTGCCGAATCCGAGTACAGGGCCATGGCACAGGCAAGCACTGAAATGATGTGGGTTAAAGCAGTCCTAGAAGATCTGAATGTTGAAGTTCCGTTGCCTATGAACCTGCAATGTGACAATCAGGCAGCGTTGTTCATTGCCAACAATCCAGCCTTCCATGAGAGAACAAAACACATAGAGGTGGATTGCCATTACACTAGGGACATGATTTAGATGGGCTTCATCTCCACGTCTCACGTCAGCTCCGAGGACCAGACAACAGATATATTCACAAAGCCATTGCTCAGAGGACCTTTCCAGAGATGTTCTTCCAAGCTGAGCATGATAGATATCTATGCTCCATCTTGAGGGGGAGTGTAGAGATAGTTGTGTGTCGTTAATGTTACTTATTATTTCTGTTTCTTTATGTACCTCTCATGTAATTTACCCAAGGGCTTTCTCCCTATATAAGAGACCCGAGGGCTCTATGGAATGACATCGAAGTATTCTAACAAACCTCATAAAAGATATGTATGATAGGGCTTCATTTTTTATAAGGATACGATCTGGGAAGACTAACTATTTTTACATCAACATTGGTTTGCATCAGGGTTCAACTTCGAGTCCATTCCTTTTTACTTTGATTATGGACGAGTTGACAAGTTACATCCTGGATGAGATACCTTGATGTGTGTTATTAACTGATGATATTGTGTTGGTTGATGAGACTAGAGATGGAGTAATTGAGAAGCTTGAGGTCTGGAGACATGCATTGGAGACTAAAGGATTTCGTACAAGTAGGAATAATACTGAACATATAGAGTTTACTTTTGATGGAAGCAATGGTTAAGGAATTGAGGTTAAGATAGGTGATGATAACATTCAGAAGAGAGATTCTTTTAGATACTTGGGATCTATTTTGCAACATGATGGGGAAATTGATGGAGATGTTACAAATAAAATAAAATTAAATGCAGTTGGCTAAAGTGGAGATGAACCTCTACTATTCTCAGTGATAAGAAAATTCCTTTGAAAATCAAAGGAAAGTTTTACAAAGAAGCCGTGAGACCTGCTATGCTCTATGGATCTAAATGTTGGCCAGTGAACCATAGACTTGTGCAGAGAATGGCAGTTGCAAAAATGAAAATGCTAAGATGGATGTCTGGACACTCATGTAAAGATCGTATTCGGAATGATGCCATCGGAAGGAAAGTTGGTGTAGCTCCGATCAATGATAAGATGCGAGAAAATCGCTTAAGGTGGTTTAGTCATTTGCAAAGGAGGTCATCTGATGCACCGGTGACGAGATGTGAGTTTTGGAATGTTGACCTGGCTAAAAGAGGGCGAGGAAGGCCAAGAAGTGTTGGAATGATACTATACGAAGGGATCTTAGTTTTTTGGATTTAGACCCGGGAATGACCCAAGATATATCTGAATGGCGGCAAAGAATCCTGGTAGCTGACCCTACTTAATGTGAGAAAATGCTTTGTTGTTGTTGTTGTCGTGGCTATACTATGTCAAAGTTATTTTGTTGTGCTTGTCCAGAACTATGGAATAGGAAAAAGAAATTATATATTATTCATTGCGACCATGGAGCTCTCCTATATATGAGAATAGCTCTATGGGAAAATTACATAAGAATAAGAAATATGAATAAATGACAAATAAACACAACTATCTCAACGAAAACACTTCCGCTTTCTTTTTCTTTATTACCCTCCTTTGTCATCCCTTCAATGTCACTATCTGTCCCTTCTATCTACGGCTTTTGCTTGGGAGCTGTTTCGCTGGAAGTAGGCAAAAGATGATTTCCCGCACCTTGTGTAATTATCCCCTCCTTTTGTTGTTTCATCCTCTTCTCTCCCATGTGCCATGCTGTGGATATATTTTTCTATTTATTTTTCACTCTGTCCAACTTCTCTATGCCTCTAATATGTCCTTTATATTCCACCACTAATTTTGAACCCCCTACCCAACCACTTGCCTCACCAATGTCACTTCGGTGAAATGTGTGATCTCATGCTCAGCGATCTTGAAAACGAGAGCCATAAGGTTGGGGGGGGGGGGGTAGATGTGGTTCTCATGTTAGGAGTTGAATTTCATTAGAATCATTTATTCCAATTTTTTTACTTACCCAATGCAAACTCAATTGAAGTTTTAAGGATTGTTGACCAAGTTCTACTGCATAGCCAAGTTGAACGCCACAAACTTTGGGGAAATTTTGGCAGTACGCTAGACTATGTTTGAATTTATCGATGTACTCGTAGTTTGATAATCAAGATACAAGGATTTGCAGATATTTTAATGGAGTTTATATATGAAAGAAATATAAAGTATCCTCTCTTGACACTACAAATAATAAAAAAATGAGCACGATTTATTCATTTTCTCTTAGGTATGAATCCAAGTTTTACATTACAGAGTTGAACGCCTTTTCTTCTTGAAACCTTGGCTAATGTGATTATGTGTGTGTTATTTGCAATTACAAACACATTATCTTTTTGACAGGAAGCAAAATAGAAGGTATCCTACGACAATCTGCAGATGTGGAAGAAGTGAAACGCAGGATTGCGGAATATGAGCAAGGTCAGCCATTTTGGATAATAGGACCAATCATCTGCTCTGGATATTATCCCTGATGTGTAGCTACCTATAGTTTATAAATTAATCGAGTTATATTCCCATGTAAGAACGGGTAAAATCCCGCAAAACCGAAGAGCACATCGATAAGTATAGTCTTAACATTAGTCACCATGGTCTCCATGCAGTATATCCCATATATCATATTTTTGTCTTATCAACTAGTGGCAGTTGTCCATTTATTTCAGGAAAAAACGAATTCTCTGCTGATGAGGATGGCCATGTCATTGCTGACTGCATAAAGGTAAAGATCTGAATAGAACTCACGAAGCTGTTATTTATGTTCAATACTTCCAATAACATTTATTCTTTATTGTTTCTTTTCTTCCAATCTGACAGTATGTTCTAAGAGAGATGCCTTCATCTCCAGTTCCTGCGTCTTGTTGCACGGCTCTCTTGGAAGCATTCAGTATGTCGGTTTGTATATCAGCAACTTGGATTTCCTAAATTTGTAGCAGTTCACTCTAAATATATCTTGTTTATGTACTAGAGATAGCATATAGTTATTGTGCTCTTGGTGAGAGATACATTAAGATAGCATTTCTGTTTTGCATAGTATTTCATGCTTGTATTAATAATATTTTCTAGAGATCCTTACAAGCAAGGCCCTACATATTTTCATAATTAAAGTCTGACCCCTCCATAGTTTGTATTTAGGGATTTTTACCCAACAGACCCTATAATCTTTGCCAATGATCTCTATGACCTTTGAAACATCGATATTCCTCCCTCGATCCTGTAAACTTACTAACCCTTATCATATAAACCCTGTGGTTAACCCCCATCTATTTACCCGTTAAAACTAACCGGATTCCGTTACATTCTTTGATGTTATGCCTATTTTATTTATCGAATTTACATTAAATGCCACTCCCTCTCACCCTCCTTTTCCCCACCACCCAACACCAACCATCTCTTCGACCTCCATCATCTTCGGTGCTCCCCCCTCCTCCGGCGCTCGAAGCCCCCACCCGTCCACCCCCCTGCTTAGAACCAAGCCCCCACGCAACCCTGCCGCTCGAAGCCTCGCCTCCCCTGCTCGGAGCCCCCCGCACCCCTCCTCGGAGCGACCCGCACCCCCTAGTCAGAGCCCCCTCGCACCCCTGCTCGGAGCCCCCCGCACCCCCTGCTCGCAGCCTCCCGTACCACCTACTCGAAACCACCCCCCGCCTCCCCTGGTTGAACCCCCCGCACCCCCCTGCTCGAAGCCCCCCCCCCCCCCCCCCCACACACACAACCCTGCCGCTGGAAGAAGCCCCCCCCCCCCCCCCCCCCTAACCTCGCCGCTCCTCCACCTCCTCCAGCCCAGGTTGAGCCGCAACGCCACGTCTCCTCGCGCACACCTCCTCCAATCAGGCCAATGCCCTCATCGAGGGAGGAGAGATCGTAGAGGTGGTGCAACCGAGGGATTTTTTTGTTCTCTTGATTAATTCTAGCCGTCCGATCGCGGATTGGTTAGATTAACTCGTTTTTAACCCAAGGAAGTTAACTCTACATGTGTCAATTTAACAATAAGGTTCGTGGGGTAAAACAGAGCAAGTTTACAGGGTCGGGGGAGGAATATCGATGTTTCAAAGGTTGCAGAGGTCATTGGCAAAGATTATAGGGTCTGCCGGGTAAAAATCCCTTGTATTTATACCCAAACTCATGGATACCTACTAAACATCACATGACATACCCTTGTGTTATCTTCATTCATTGTCGAAGTCAATCACATTTTCCAAAGATGTCACTTCTCCCCCTCCCCTCCCCATCCACCGCTGCTACCTCTCCCTTTGCCACCAGCACCTCCTCTCTTAACTCGTTGTCGTTCCTCCTCATACACCACCACCACCACCACCACCACCTCCCTCCCTCCCTTGATCCCCGCCGCCACTATTGCTTCCTCCATCTTTTATCACCTTTGCCCTCTACTAGTAACCCCCCTCCCCGACTATCCCTTCCTCAACTCTGCCAGCCCTTGCTTGATTTTAGGCTTCCCAGTACCTCCCTTGGGCCCCATCATTGCCACAACCTCCTTCCTCTCCCACCAACTCCCCCTCCTTTGCCACTTCTTCCCTGATGCCATACACTCTATGAATACCCCTTGGTCCCTTGCCTTTGTTCGGGCAATGCATTTGCATTAAGTAAATGATCATGTCATAGTACTCGATTCTCAAGTCATGAAGTTTATATATATTTCGATAATTAGGCCACCGGGTTCAAATGAGATAGCCTGTGCAATGGGTTGTTTATGCAACAAAGCCTCACTATTGGTGTATCGATGTTGCTTTTCTTCAATACATGGGCTTGAATAAGATGAGGGATTGATCTTGACGCCATAACACCACCCTTCCTCAATGATACCCTTCTCGAGTCTCGATCTTCACCTTTAGTCTAATATTAGCACTCAAAGTATCCTCGGATTACTGACATTGCTCATTCCATGCTTAGATTTATTATCGTGTTGGTGTCCGACTGACAAGGCTTGATCTCCACCTTCTGTCGGGTGTGTTTGGATAGTGGGTTTAGGTGGGTTAAACTGGTAGCAGGTAACCCATTTTTTGGTTTTGATGTTTGGATAGAGGGTTAAATTGGGGTGAGTTAGAAGTGGGTTTATTGTGATATGATTGTATTGGAGTTTGAAAATTGAGTAGTTGTTGTGATGTGATTGTATTGGAGTTTGAAAAAGTGAGTAGAGGTGGAGTAGTTTATAATTTTTATATGATATGATGGTATAATATATTATTTTTTGATGGAATTGATGACGGAGAATTGATTGTTTTAATTAATTTTTTAAAAGATAAAAAAATGGGCCCCACTTAGAAAGAGGAAGGAGTGGGTTAGGGAGGGTAAACCACCCCAAGGGGGGTTTACCACCCTAACCGAACAACCCCTTAGAGTATGCTCGAATTATCGATGTTGCTTGCATAATGCTTAATTTAACCGCCATATTGTGTTTGACTGACAATAACATAGTGTTGGAGTATTTGTTTAATGCGTCACTTATGTCAGAGCTGGGTAAATGGATCTCTCCAGGATTCATGTACCTCATCCAGAGTTTAATCCCATATCATTGTCTGTGGGATGTGGAGACTCAATTGGGGCTTTATATAGACCCCCGCACCCATTGTATCCATTGAGAAAGTCAATCTGTCGATAGATACATCAGTCCTTTGATGCGTTCTCCCGTGGTTTCATCCCGCTCCTTAGGGAGTAGGGTTCCACGTTAAATCCCGCGTTCATCTTTCTTTATTATTTTATTTCTGGTACGCTTCCGCATTCCTATTTTCTAACATATAGGTAGCTATCCTGAAGGGCAGTGAGAAGGGCATGCATAACACCTTCTTCGTTGTCTTCGCTCACCACTTCGCGATCTATATGCAAATCCAAAGATTTTCCCTTGAATATTGTTGGAAAAAATAGAGAAGATGTTTATTCCAGGGAACCCTAAGCTCTCTTATATAGAGGAGAGACCTATGGGTAAATTACATAAGATAGATACGAGGACATACAAATAAGAAACTAGTACTCAGAGTACATAGAATTATCTCTACATTCCCCTCAAGTTGGAGCATAGATATCAATCATGCTTAGCTTGGAAAAACACTTCTTAAATGACCCTCTGAGTAGTGCCTTGGTAAAGATGTCTGTCGCTTGCTTTCCTATGCTGATATGGGAGGTAGAAATTAGGCCCTTCTGAATCATGTCTCTAGTGTAATGGCAGTCTACCTCAATATGCTTTGTTCTTTCATGGAACACAGGATTGTTTGCAATGAATAAGGCATCCTGATTATCACATTGTAACTGCATGGGTAGAGGTACATTTATATACAAATCTTTCAGCACTGCTCGAAACCACATCATTTCTGTACATGCTTGTGCCATAGCCCTATACTCAGATTCGACACTTGATCTAGCCACCACTATTTTTTACTTTTTCAAGAAACGAGAGAACTGCCATTGAACACTGTAAAGTCAGATGTAGACTTCCTGTCTTTACGTCACCCTGTATAGTCTGCATCAGCACATTCAAAAACAAAAAAAGTTGATCCTTTCTTGAATAACAATCCTGCACTTGAAAGGATGTTAGATATCGCAGTATCATGTATATAACATCCATATGAACATGTCGGGGCTGCTCCATGAACTGACTCACTCGACTTACTGCAAACGAGATGTCAGGTCTGGTAATAGTAACATATAGGAGTTTCCCCACCACCTCTCTATATCATCTCTTGTAACCCTCTTCTGTATCATTCTCATATCGTTTCATGCTGGGATCCATAGGAGTAGTGGACGGTCGACAACCAATCATGCCTGTCTCAGCAAGCATATCTGTAACATACTTTTTTTGGATCATCACAATACCCTGCGCATTCCTAGCAAATTCTAACCCTAAGAAATATCTTAGGGTGCTCAGATCCTTCGTAACAAATTGACGACCCTGAAATTCTTTTGTCATTTTTATCCCCTATACATCATCTCTTGTAATAAGTATATTATCATCATAAACAGTACCTCTAAGTGTCCTCTGCAGTGCACAAACAATGAGTGGTATGCATTTGATCTCTTGAACCCCTGCTTTTCCATCAAATCTGAGAGCTTCTGAAACCAAGACCTTAGACTTTTGCCTTATGGAGTCTACAAACCTGCTCACACTCCCTCTCAACAGTAAACCTCAGAGGCTGCTGCATATAGACCTCCACCTGTAGCTCTCTATACAAAAATGCATTTTTAACATCGAGCTGAAATAAAGGCCAATAACGTACCACGACAACTGAAAGATGGACCCGTAGAGTGGAGTGGCGCGCAACAGGAGAGAATGCACCCATATAATCCAGGCCATAGGTCTGAGTAAATCCGTGCGCTACTAATCTTGCCTTGTAATGATCAAGGCTCCCATCTCTTCTTCCATAGCTAGTCGCCAGCGACTATGCTTCAAAGCATCCTGGTACTTCCGTGGAGTATCCACGATAGATAGAGCAACTGCAAATCTCTAAAAGTCCCCTGTCAGAGGATGAAAGGATGCCTAGGACGTAAGAGGATAAGAGATACAAGTACGCTTTTGCTTCCGTAATGCAATAGATACATCCAGGTCATTGGTAGCATCAACCATTTGTAGGTTAGTCTCCTGTAAAGATCCTTGCACAGATATATCTCCAGACCCATCATTAGAAATCTTGTTATCAGAACAAACCTAAGGCGTGCTGCATGACGAGCGATTACCATGAGGAGAGACATGTCAACGGGTATAGAATTTTGGTAATGGGGGAACAATGTGTGACTGGGTAAAAGGTAGTAATAGTGGAGGAGGTGGTAGTGGTGGCTATAGTGATACATCATGCACAGGTAGAGGAGAAGACGGAGATGTGGGAGGAGGCGACATGTAAATCTCATCATCAGAATCTGACGAAGCCAATCTGTTTCCTGTAGGGGAGAAACACATCTTAGACTAAAAAAATGTGACATTAACACTGATATAATATTTCCTGCGCAAAGGATCATAACACCGATATGCCTTATGGGTTCTGGAGTACCCAACAAACATACATTTGACAACCCTAGGAGAGATTGTCAAGACTTGGAGCCAACTGGTGTACGAATGCAACCGAACGAAAGACATAGGGAGTAAATGTGAATAAGTCCTTGTTTGGAAAAACAATGGAGAATGGAATTTTCTCACCCAAAATAGACGAGGACATGTGATTCACCAGATAACATGTCGTAAGGACAACAACACCGCAAAACGAATGTGGGGCACAACTCTGAATAAGAAGTGTTTAAGTGATATCAAGTAAATGGTGAGGCTTTCGCTCTGCAGCATCGTTTTGATGAGAAGTGTAAGGACATGTTATTTGATAAATAATGCCACGAGATGAAAAGAAATGGGATAGAGTACGCGTACAAAATTCCAAAGCATTATCTATTCTCACAAATTTCGCAGAAGAAGAGAAAACGTTATGCACTTCATTGATAAAGGCTTTGATCGTATCCCCTACTTCGGATTTATTTTTCAATAAGATAATGCATGACAAACGAGAGAAATCATCAACTGCAACAAGATAAAACCTGTGTCCCTGCTGATCAGAACACGACTCGGACCCCAAATGTCAACATGAAATAATTTAAAAGGAGAGCTACTGCTCCGACTCTGACGACTAGGGAAAGTCGACCGATGATGCTTCCCCAACTGACAAGCCTCACACTGGAAGGAAGACCTTGGTGAAATCTGCGGTAAGCTATGACACATCTTCTGGAGATGGAGATAACACTTCGTAGTCTGACTGATAGATAAGAAATTCATAAAAAAATCTAGGGCATGTAACACGTTCTGTGGATGCACTGAAGGAGTCAAAGTAATCTCCCCCTCTTCTGTGATCGGGGAATGAGTCCCATCGGCTATCACCATAGTTCCTGTTGGGGGAACCTGTTTGTATGCTGTAAGCTGACCTTTGTCTCCGCATAAATGGTGCATCATCCCAGAGTCTATAATCCACTATGTAATCTCACTTCCATAACAGAATATAAAAGCATAGGTACTACTTGAGGTGCTAGCCGTAGCAGAAGTACTAGCGGAGGCGGAAGCTGTGACATCTAGGGCCTCTTGGAGATGGTAAAGGAGGCATGAAATCTCGCAGTTTGGCTACGAGGTAATCAAACCTTTGATATGAAGTAGAATCAGCGGGAGATTAGACCTGCTCCACTACACGAGCTGATGCTAGGAAACCATGCTTGGAGTAACATGTCTCCTCGGTATGACCTGGACGATGGGATAACGTGCAAGGCTGGCGAATGCGGCCTCCTCTACCACGAGGTCCACGACCGCGAAAGAAGAGCCTCCCCTGCCTTGGCATGCTGTCGTCACTGAAGAGATCTGACTAGTGGCAGTGGACGGAACAATGATCCTGCTAAGCTGGCAGAAAGCTTCCTCTATAAGATGAATAGTAGCATCCGCAAGAATCTGGGAGCGAGTAGCATCATATTCAAGATCTTGGGCTGCTAGGAATACACCTACCATGGTAGCATTCCTATAGTCCGGGGTAGCCGTGAGGGGCATGAAGCTGTGGAGATTCCCAAATATCCCATGCAAGGATGTATACATCGAATGGAGAGGCCATCCGTTCGGCTTGATAGTGAATATGTCGTGCTGAAGTTGAAAGATCTTGGTTTCATTCCTCGCTTGTGAGTAAGTTGTTGTGAGGATGTCCTACACAGCCTTAGCAGTGGGCTAATGTAACACATCATTGGCGATCTCTATCATTAATGTCCCTGAAATTCAAACTTCGCCATATGCATCATTCGCCTCCCACGAGGCGTTCAGCACAGTTTTCTCCACCGGTTCCTCCTCAGTAAGAATATGATTCTTACCATTCGATTTCATGAGACTCATGAACTACATAAAATATGGCTCATAGTTCGTCCCGTCCATCTTGACAATAGGTGTTGGACCTCGAAAAGCGCCTGTGATGGGCACATCAACTTTGTTTTCTGACATATTGCTGGTGGCAGATTACTAGGGTTATGCAAACCAATGAATGAGTGTCTACACAAACATGCGTTGATTTGTATACATATATTGTTTAATAAATAATGCCACTGATGAAAAGAAATGGGATAGAGTATGCGTACAAAATTCCAAAGCATTATCTGTTCTCACAACTTTCACAAAAGAAGAGAAAACATTCTGCACTTCATTGATACAGATTTTGATCATATCCCCTACTTCAGATTTATTTTTCAATAAGATAACACATGACAAACGGGAGAAATCATCAACTGCAACATGATAAAACCTGTGTCCCTACTGTTCAGGAACACGACTCGGACCTTAAATGTCAACATGAAATAATTCAAAAGGGGAGCTACTGTTCCAATTCTAACGACTTGGGAAAGTCGACCGATGATGCTTCCCCAACTGACAAGCCTCGCACTGGAAGGAAGATCTTGGTGAGATCTGCGGCAAGCTATGACACATCTTCTGGAGATGGAGATGGCCAAAACGTAGATGCCAATTGAAGGGAGAGACTGGTCCTGTTGAAATAGAGGATGCGTCTGCATAGGCAGTTCAGACCAGTCGATAAAGACCACCTTGCTACAGCCATAACCAATCACCCTTCCCGTAAGAATGTACTGAAACACAAGAGACGATGGGTCACAAATAGCTTGACAATGCAAATCCTTCGTAATCTGACTGATAGATAACAAATTCATATAAAAATCAAGGGCATGTAACACGTTTTGCGGATGCACTGAAGGCGTCAAAGTAATCTCCCCCTCTCCTGTGATCGGGGAATGGGTCCCATCGGCTATCACCATAGTTCTTGCTGGGGGAACCTATCTATATGTTGTATGTTGACCTTTATCTCCACATAATGGTGCATCGCTCCATAGTCAATAATCCACTATGCAATGTCACTTCCATAACAGGATGTAAAAGCATAAATACTACCTGAGGTGCTAGCCGTAGCAGAAGTACTGGCGGAGGTGGAAGCTGTGACATCTAACTGGCCTCTTGGAAATGGTAAAGGAGGCATGGAATTTTGCAATCTGGCCACGGGGTCATCAAACCTCTGATATGAAGCAGAATCAACGGGAGACTCGACCTGCTCTGCTACACGAGCTGATGCTAGGAAACCATGCTTGGAGTAGCATGTCTGCTCAGTATGACCTGGATGATGGCAAAACGTGCAGGGCTGACGAATGCGGCCTCTACCACAAGGTCCACGACCGTGAAAGAAAGAAGAGCCTTCTTTGCCTTGGGAGGCTGCCATCGCCGAAGAGTGACTAGATGCTGTGGACGGAACAATGATCCTACTGAGCCTGTCGAAAGCTTCCTCCATAGGAGGAATAGTAGCATCCGCAAGAATCTGAGAGCGAGTAGCATCATATTCAGGATCCGGGGCTGCTAGAAATACACCTACCATGGTAGGTTTCAGATTTCACGAAATTTCAACGAAATTTCGACGAAATTTAGGCTTCGACAAGGAACCGAAATCTCAGCGAAATGACGATATGAGGGCAGTTTCCGGTCATTTCTTCACTAATGGTGGTCGATATGGGCAAAATTTCGTTGAAATTTTTTATCGACAGGGTATCGATACGATATCCGAAACCGATATTTAAACCCTTGCATGGTAGCATTCCTATATGTCTTCTTCTGCTCTGGGGTAGCTGTGAGGGGCATGAAGATGTGGAGCTTCTCAAACATCCCACACAAGGATGTATACAAGAATGGAGAGGCCGTCCGTTCTGCTTGATAGTGAATATGTCGTGCTGAAGTTGAAGGATCTTGGTTTCATTCCTCGCCTTGAGTAAGTTGTGAGGATTTCCCACATTGCCTTAGCAGTGGGCTGATGTAACACATCATTGGCGATCTCTATCGTCAATGTCCTTGAAAGCTAGACTTTGACATATGCATCATCTGCCTCCCACGAGGCGTTCACCTCAGTCTTCTCCACCGGTTCCTCCTCAGTAAGAATATGGTTCTTACTATTCGATTTCATGAGACTCATGAACTGCATAGCCCATTGCCCATAGTTCATCCCGTCCATCTTGACAATAGGTGCTGGACCTCGAAAAGCGCCTGTGGTGGGTACATCTACTTTGTTTTCTGACATATTGCTGGTGGAAGATTACTAGGGTTATGTAGACCATTGAATGAGTGCCTACAGAGACATGCGTTGATTTGTATAAATATGTAGATTTATTCACTCAAATCCATTATCCTAGCTGAAATCCTGCAACGAAGTGAAAGAGGGGTAGCCAGAGACTACAAAGGCCGATGACCAAGGAGGAGGAGGTATGGCGGCGGGGCCACTAGGGCAGTAGCGAGTAATGGGGTCTCTAGAGCTGTTGCAGGCGGCATGACCGCTAGGCTGTGGCGACGATGGCTGGAGACGATGAAGCCAGCGACGGATATGGCTGGAGCTGGCGACGACCTTGGACGGAGAGAGAGATGACGATGGGAGGTGGTAGGGTTAGGGTTAGGGTACGGAGCACTTTTCTAGGACCGTGGCTTTTATACCATGTTGGGGAAAATAGAAAAGATTTATTCCAGGGAAACCTATGCTCTCTTATATAGAGGAGAGACCTATGGGTAAATTACATAAGATAGATATGAAAAATAAAAATAAGAAACTAATACTCAGGACATAGAATTATCTGTACAAATACGACCCGGGAGGTTCACATTGTTTTGGACATCCATGATCATGCTGAGCCACCCCTCCAAGGAACTTCCTTGCGAATGCGATCATCGCTAACATGGCAGAGGCCATTGGGAGGGGAATATTCCGGGGAGAGAGGAGCTGGTGGCGAGGTCAATGCACAAGACAGGGTGTCTATCTGTGTTTTAATTGTAAATAGTAAATACAATATATAGATGATCAGAATATAATTATGAAGCTATACAAGGGCATGCTTGTAAAATCCCAACCTTTTAATAATGCAACACATCTCTTTTATTTTCATTATGAGCTCTCATTTTAAAATTCTCCTAGTTTTATTTTGGTTCTTACTATTTTTTGCTTGTTAAGTATGAAATCGAAATTTTGAAGAAAAAAAAGATTTTCAAAAAATAAATCCACTTTTACATTTTTTCCTGGTCTTTGTATTTTTTGATGCGTCTTGATAAAATGGGCATGCCCTGCCAAGGGTGCATACCCCTGCACTTTCGAAAATAAAATAAAATACATTTTCACTTTTACATTTCTTGAAATTTTTAGGAGGAGATCGAGCATCTCGAGTCAATCGTATGTCTTCTGTTATATTTGAAACATTTCCAGAGCCTAATCGCCGTTTGCTTAAAAGGTACTATTGATTTTTTTCGTAAGATGATGGCACTGATCAGATTTTATAGGTGTTTGAGCACTTATTCTAGTGGCTGTTTAAATTTAAAATAAATTTTTTGTGCAACGCACTGTGTTTTTAGTGCTTACTGTATTACATTCTACTTTATTCTAAAACCTTGGTCACCTTGTTTTCGACCTCAGAAAAGATATAGATCAGCATGATCATTTTTTAGTTATGTGATTATTTTATTGTTATTAATATAAACTATCATTTGGTTCAATTAATTTTTGTGTCCAGTTTCAGTAAGGCAACATAATGAAGTTGGCATTCATCAGTAGCTAAGTCTGTTCCTTTTTTGCTAAGTACACACAATATATATATTTCTTTTCCCTTCACATCAAGCAATTTAATCGATGAAAATGAATGGACTTTGAAACTTCTAGATTTTTGAAGTTTAATACTGGGATCATCAGTTTTTCTTTTATATTTCTCTCTTGGGTCATCGCCTTTTTCCGTTATCCATGCTTGTCAAAGTTAAAGAAACATCATTTTCTTTTCAGGTTATAGCGTGAAATTGTGAATACTCTGATTTTCTTAACCATCTTACTTGTGGACCCAAAAGCAAGGTTTTTCTGCAGTAGGTAGTGATCTACGCCTTTATAGTAAAAAAATGCATGTAAACTGTTCATAACTATGGATTTATGTTTCTTTGGGGGAAGGAATAACGTGTGCTAAAAAACATCTCAGACAAAGTACTTGGTTATTTGATAAGGTGGTCGGAAGGTCTTAAAGGAACTTGTTTTCACTAATCAAGAGGATTCACGGATAAGTGAATAAAGGCAAGTGAAATTAGATAAACAAAGAGAAATTTGAATAAGTAGTTGATAGGGATTTGTCAAGGAAAATTTAGGTTTAATGATGTCAAGAATAATGCAGTGGGATGTGAATATATTAATTAAATGATGCAAACTTTTTAGTTAATTGTGCTTGCATGAAAATACTGTTAAAGAATAAGGAATATTCTTTATACTTTAACAAATGAGGAATATTCCTTATAGAGAATATTTTCTACTTAATTATAGTTCTTTTGATAATTTTGAATATAGAAAACATCCTTATTTCCATATGGTATCAGAGCACCGGTCCTAGACCGTGGTTCTCTAACCTAACTATCCATTTCACAACAACAACCCCTTCTAGCAGTTGCAAGCGGCGCCGGCAGGGCTCAGCAGCTGCCCCTGTTGTTCTTCTTTCCTCAAGGATTCCTGTTTATTGCATCTATTGAGGATTTCCTGAAATCCTATTGATTTGTTGAGGTTTGTGGTGCTCGATCTCGCCCACAAATCCTCTATGATCTAAGAAGATCAATTTCTTTAAGATCTGATTTTTGTCTTCTTTGGGTTCGATTGATGGCTTCCGCCGAGGATTTCAAGGCTACAAGTGCTCCTCAGGGTTCCTTACATGATATGAAGACTCCGACACCAATTGAGAAGATGGATGGAACCAATTATGAGTTATGGTCCCTCCAGTTTCTCAATTTTCTGGAATCCAATGATAAGGAGTATGTTCTAAAGACTCCTGAACCCACCGAGAAGACTGACGCTGCGTATTCTTCTTGGAAAAGGGATAACACATTTGCTAAGGGTTGGATCACCTCAACCCTTGTTCGTTGCATCGCCAATGAGGTTGCTCATAAGCCCACTACCAAGGATACGTGGGACGCTCTTGCCTTGACATACTCACAGGTATAAAATGAGACGAAGATCATAGAGCAATATCAGGATATTCATCAGATCCGACATGCGGGAGGACCTCTTCATGCATACTTCTCTAGCCTAAAGGCTATGTTTGAGAAGTTGCATAGTTATCATCCTTTGTGTCCTTGTTCTACTCAGAAGACACAAAGAGATCAGATGATGGTTGGCATATTTCTTTCAAGACTTGATTCTGTTTATGATTCGGCCCAAAACCAGATGCTTGCGGGAGCATTTATTCCTCCTATCGAGGAAGCCTATAGCATATTGAGTCGGATTGCAATTTTGACTAATACTGATACAACCTCGACGATGACGGTAAATCGCTGACGAGGAGAGTTTTATAGCTCTTGAGGTAGCTTCTCTGGTGCCCGTGGACGCGGAGGTAGAGGACGTGGCAATGACAAAGGAGACAATCCACAATGTTCCTACTGCCTAAAACACGAACATACTAAGAGCACATGTTACATGAAGCTACATGGTCGTCCACCGACTAGTGCCCATCATGTTGCTGAATATTCAGATGACCAGACATAGAGTTCTGCTCCTACTCCTGCTCCTGGACAGATAATTGAGGCAGAGATTATTGATCAGATGAAACGTCTGCTTGTGTTCAAGTCTTTTGAGTCTACTTCTGGTTTCGATACTGCTGCCATGGCTCGCTCCTCAGGTATAGCCCATGCATATATTGCTAGTAGACCATCTGACTTTGTAGATTGGCTTGTTGACTCTGGTGCGTTGCACCACCTTTGCGGAGATAGAAAGCAGTGGATCTATTCAGCCTGTTGCTCCTGGACGACTGTGGTCCTTGCTGATGGGAGCCACTCCCTTGTTACAGGACAGGGGGAGGTTCAGTTATCTCCGATGTTGCCGCTGCAGAATGTCCTTCTAGCACCAGATTTTCCTCTCAGTTTGTTATCGATTAGTCAGATAACAAAGGAACTTAACTGTCGTGCTATTTTTGACCACTTATCTGTTGTGTTTCAGGACATACTGACGGGCAGGGTGCTTGGTTGTGGCCTTGAGCAAGGGGGTCTTTACAGGATTGTACGTTCTCCATTTGCTGGCATACTTCTACTTCTTCGGGAATGACGTCCTCTGCATATTTGTGACACCTTAGATTTGGTCATCTGCCTTTACATAAGCTTTGTCAGCTTCTTCCTCAGATATCTCCATAGTCTACATTCCAGTGTGAGTCATGTGCCCTTGGAAAGCATCACAGGTAATCCTTTCCAAGGAGAGTTTCTAGTCATAGCAGTACGTCTGTTTTTGAACTGTTGCATTGTGATGTTTGAGGTCCTAGTCGTGTCTCTGACTTACATGGACATCGATATTATTTTGTCATTATTGATGATTACAATAGAGTGAGTTGGTTTTTTTTGTTAAAGCAAAAGTCTGAAGTCGAGGATATATTGAGATCTTTTCTTACAGAAATAAAAACTCAATTTTCTGCTATAATGAAAATTTTGCGATCTGATAGTTAGAGTTTCGTACCCACTCACTATCTACCTTCCTTGGAGATCGTGGTATCATTCACCAGACCTCCTGTGCTTACACGTCTCAACAGAATGGCATTGCTGAGCGTAAGCATCGTCACATTCTTGATGTTACTCGTACTCTTCTGATTCAGAGTAACACACCACACACTTATTGGGGGGATGTTGTCCTTACAGCCTGCTATTTGATCAATCAGATGCCGTCTACTGTACTGGATGAGCAAGTGCCACTGTCTATTTTGTTTCCAGATAAAGATACCTTCTCGGTTGCCCCTCGAGTATTTGGGTGTGTGTCATTTGTTCATGTGTTGACACCTGGTCATGACAATCTATCACCTAGGGCTGCCAATTGTGTCTTCTTGGGGTATTCAAGGACTCAGATAGGGTATCGATGTTATGACCGCTCTGCTCGACGTTACTACATTAGTGCAGATGTGACTTTCTTTGATTCAGTTCCGTATTTTTCCACTACTGGTTCCTGATCCACTGATGCTAATATGGAGGTGTACCTTCCTTTGCCTCCCACTACCGATTTCAACATCGACAACAATCGGTTTGGGCAAGTGTACCAACTGTGTACTAATCCTACTACTGCTGAAACCCCTGCTCAAGTGCCTGTGTCAGCATCCACCATGACTAAGGTATCACCTGAACACTCTGCTCCTACTGACAACACGGTAGTTGTTCCTACAGGTGATGATGCCTCTTCTGTAGATGATGTTACTGATGATTTTGATATTTCTATTGCCTTGAGGAAAGGCAAACGTACGTGTACTGCTCATCCTATTTCAGGTCACCTTTGTATGGACAGATTGACCCCGAGCTACAGACAGTTTGTGTCAGCTCTTTCTGCTGTGGTAATTCCTCAGACACACCATGAGGCTCTTCGAGATGACAGATGGCGCATTGCAATGCAGGATGAGATGGATGACTTACAGTCTAGAGGCAATTGGAGTCTTGTGACACCTCCTAGTGACGCGACCGTTGTTGGGTGCCGTTGGGTTTTCACAGTCAAGCACCGATCCGATGGCAGTATTGAGCGCTACAAGGCTCGTATGGTGGCCAAAGGAGACACCCAGACATACGGTGTGGACTTCACAGATACCTTCTCTCCAGTCGCTCGTCTCCCAACAGTTCACATTCTTCTCGCTGTGGCTGTTAGCAAGGATTAGCCACTATATCAGCTTGATATCAAGAATGCTTTTCTATATGGTGATCTTCATGAGGAAGTCTATATGCAGCCGCCACCTGGGTTCACTGCTGAGGGGGAGAATAGTCAGATGGTATGTCGGCTTCACAAGGCTATCTATGGCCTTAAGCAAAGTCTGAGAGCTTGGTTTCAAAAGCTTTCAGAGATGATAGAGAGATAGGGATTTATTCGATCTACATCTGATCACTCCCTCTTTATGCGCAAGACAAATCATGGTCGAGTGACTCTTCTCGTCTATGCGGATGATATAATTGTTACAGAAGACGATATTCAGGGCATTACTACGACCAAAGTTTACCTTGGGAAGCATTTTGTTACCAAGGACTTTAGTGATCTTAGCTACTTTCTAGGCATCGAGTTTGCCAGAAGTCACAGGGGTCTAGTAATGTGTCAGCGCAAGTATGTTACAGATTTGCTACAGGAGATCGGGATGTTAGGCTCCAAGCCTGCTTATGTTCCCATGGATCCAGGTGTTCGTCTTCATAATAGTGACTCAGAGGATATTTTTTTGTGAAAGTCTGCAAGGGAGGGGGAAACACTCGATGGTGTCTGCCCCTTCAAAATTTATTGATTGCCAAAAGTAGAGTTATATATGGATAGCGCTATTACACCCCAAAAAAAGGAAAACAACTCTGAAAAGAAAAGTTATAGCACCCAGTCGTCCACCAACCTTTTTGCCAACAACCCCACATTTTCCTTATAAAACCTATGGCCCGAGAACAACAAATCATTTCTCCCCCTCCAAATCGCCCAGAGAACAGCGAAGGGAAACTGCCGTTCACGCCTTGTTCTGACTCAGAGGATATTGACGCAAAGACAATACCGAGGGTTGGTTGGCAAGCTTCTGTATGTTACAGTTACACGTCTGGATATTGCATTGGCCGTTAGTAGGATCGGTCAGTTCATGGATAAATCAAAGAAAGTACATTGGGATGCAACTCTGACTATTCTTCAGTATCTCAAGGGGGCTCCTGGAAAAGGGCTTATTCTTTTAAAAAAGGGGTCCCTAGATGTCACTGTCTATACTGATGCTGATTATGCTGGTTGTTCACTAGACAGGAAATCCACTACAGGATACTGTGTCTTCATTGGTGATAGTCTGGTTACTTGGCGGAGAAGGAAGCAAACAGTAGTGGCTAGATCTTCTGCTGAGTCTGAATACCGAGCTATGGCTCAAGCCACTACAGAGGCTATGTGGGTCAAATCTGTTATGGATGATCTTCTTGTAGATGTGTCTCTTCCTATGAGACTTCAGTGTCATAACCGGGCAGCTATGTTTATTGCCAACAATCTAGTCTTCCATCAAAGGACCAAACATAGAGAGGTAGATTGCCATTATACTAGAGACATGATCCAGAAAGGATTTGTGACAACCTCTCATGTTTCGTCTTCCGAGCAGACATCTGATATATTTACGAAGCCATTTCCTAGATCTGCATTTGATAGATGTGCGTTCAAGCTTAGCATGATCGATATCTATGCTCCAGCTTGGGGGGGAGTTTTAAAGAATAAGAAATATTCCTTATACTTTAACAAATGAGAAATATTCTTTATAGAGAATGTTTTCTACTTAATTATAGTTCTTTTGATAATTTTGAATATAGAAAACAACATCCTTCTTTTAATAAATACGTTTTGATATTTCTTAGATCATGCATGTGTAATTTTGTTTGTAGATACTGAGGCAAGGAACAAACTCAAGTAGCAATCATAGAGACACGAACTTATAAGATCAAAAAATATTTGGCTACATCCATAGGCAAGCATGATCGATCTTTCCTATCTTTTCGATAAAAATGTGTGTACATCCTTAATGGTATGTACCCTAACTATACAATCTATGGAAAAACGTAACGCGCAAGTGATAATAAGGAACACGAGTAAAGAACCATGAATAACATGAAGATTTACGTTGATCCCTGTTGGAAGAAATGAGTGCGTTGTTATTTCTGGGAATCCTAGGCTCTCTTATATAGAGGAGAGGCCCATGGGTAAATTACATAAGGTAGAAACAAAGAAATAAAAATAAGAAAAGATACATATAGAATATAGAAATATGTAAATATCTTCACACTCCCCCTCAAGATGGAGCATAGATGTCAATCATGCTCAGCTTGGATGAACACTTCTGGAATGGTCCTCTGAGCAATGGCTTGGTAAAGTTGTCTGCTGTTTGCTCTCCTGAACTGACATGAGAGATATAAATCAAGCCCTTTTGAATCATATCTCTAGTGTAGTGACAATCTACCTCAATATGTTTTGTCCTCTCATGGAACGCATGGTTGTTTGCAATGAATAGGGCAGCCCGATTATCACATTGTAACTGCATGGGTAGAGAAACACCTATATGCAAATCCACTAGAACTGTTCGGACCCACATCATCTCTGCACTTGCGTGCGCCATAGCCCTATATTCAGATTCAGCACTTGATCTCGCCACAACTGTTTGTTTCTTGCTTCTCCAAGAAACAAGAGAGCTGCCAACAAATACTGCAAAGTCCGAAGTAGATTTTCTATCAACCTGTATAGTCTGCATCAACACACGCGGATACGTAGAGAGTTTCTCCTTTGTTGAAAAATATTCCCGCACCTTGAGAAGATTTTAGATATCTTAATATCATGTATATAGCATCCATATGTACTTGTCGAGGTTGCTCCATGAACTGACTCACTCGACTCACAACAAGTGCGATATCCAGTTTGGTAATAGTAATACAGAGGAGTTTTCGCTCCATCTCTCTGTATCTCCTCTTATCAACTTCATCTGTATCATCATCATATAACTTCATGCTAGGATCCATAGTAGTAGTGGAAGGTCGACACCCAATCATGCCTGTCTCAACAAGCATGCCAGTAACATATTTTCTCTAGGTCATCACAAGACCCTGCGCATTCCTAGCGATTTCCAACCCTAAGAAATACCTTTGGGTACCCGGATCCTTAGTCACAAACTGACTACCCAGAAACTCTTTTGCCATCTTGATTCCCTGCTCATCATCTACTATAACAACTATGTCATCAATACAAACCATGATAACAACTGTACCTCTAGGTGTTCTCTGCATGAATAAAGAATGATCTGCATTTGACCTCTTGAACCCTTGTCGTTCGATCAAATCTGAGAGATTTTGAAACCATGCCCTTGGACTTTGTTTAAGGCCATATATTGCCTTATGGAGTCTGCAAACCTATTGACACCCCCCCTCAGCAGCAAACCCCGGAGGCTGCTGCATGTATACCTCCTCCTGTAGATCTCCATACAAGAACACAATTTTAACATCAAGTTGAAATAATAGCCAGTCACGTACCACAACAAGTGAAAGAAGAACGCGTAACGTGGAGTGCCGAGATAGAACGTGTCCATATAATCGATACCATAGGTCTGCGTAAAATCACGGGCCACCAATCTTGCCTTGTAATGATCAAGGCTCCCATCTGCATGGTGTTTAACAGTAAACACCCACTTGCAACTGATAACAGAAGCTTTAGGAGGAGCAGGCACCAAAGACCAGGTACCCCGTGATTGCAGTGCAACCATTTCTTCCGCCATAGCAAGACGCCAATGACTATCCTTCAGGGCCTCCTAGTAATTCCATGGAATAGACACAATAGATAGAGTAACTGCAAATCTCTGAAAGTCCCCTGTCATACGACGAAAAGATACCTGGGATGCAAGTGGATAAGTAGCATAGGTACGCTTCGGCTTCTGTAATGCTATGGGTACATCCAGGTCATCCGTAGCAACAACCATATGTGGTTCGGTCTCCTGTAAGGACTCCTACGCAGAAATATCTTCATGCCCATGATTAGAAATCATGTTATCAGAACAAACCTGAGGCGTGCTGGATGACAGGCGATTACCATGAGTAGAGCTAGGTCGACGGATATAGAATTTTGGTAGTGGTGGAACAATGTGAGACTGGGTCGAAGATGGTGGTGGTGGTGCAGGCACAATCTGAGGAGAAGACAAAGACATAGGAGGAGGTGGCATGTATACCTCATCATTAGAATTCGATGCCTCCAACCTGTCTCCTATAGGAGAGAAAAACATCATAGACTCGAAAAATGTCTCATCGGCGCTGATGTAATATTTCCAACGCAAAGGATCATAACACCGATATCCCTTTTAGGTCCTGGAGTACCCAACAAATACACATTTGACAGCCCTAGGAGAGAGCTTGTCAAGAGCTGGAGTTAACTGATGAACAAATGCAACAGACCCAAATACACGAGGAGTAAGTGAGAATAATTCCTTATTAGGAAAGACAATGGAGAAAGGAGTTTTCTCACCAAGAATAGATGAAGGCATGCAATTCACTAGGTAACATGCCATAAGGACAACATCACCCCGAAATGAATGTGGAGCCCGACTCTGAATAAGAAGTGTCCGATTAATATCAAGTAAATGTCAATGTTTTGACTCTGCATTACCATTTTGTTGTGAAGTGTACGGGCACGTGGTTTGATGAATGATGCCACGGGAGGAAAAAACGAGATAAAGCATGTGTACAAAATTCCAAGGCATATTTCACTGAATAAGAGTAAACATTTTGAACTTCATTGATAAATGTTTTGATCATATCCCCTGCTTCGGATTTATTTTTCAATAAGAAAACCCATGAGAAACGAGAATAATCATCAACAACAACCAGATAAAAACTGTGTCCCTGATGATCAGGAACACGACTCGGACCCCAAATGTCAACATGAAATAACTCAAAAGGGGAGCTACTGCTCCGATTCGGACGACTCGGAAAATGCGACCAATGATGCTTCCCTAACTGACATGCTTCACACTGAAACGAAGACCTTGGAGAGATCTGAGGCAAGATACGACACATCTTCTGAAGAGGGAGATGACCAAAGCGAAGATGCCAAGTGAATGGAGATACTGGTCCAGTAGAGATAGAGGACACACCTGCATAAGGAGTTCGGACCAGTCGATAAAGATCGCCCTGCTCACGGCCATAGCCAATCACTTTGTCCCTAAGAATGTCCTAAAAAACAAGTGATGATGGGTCAAAAATAGCTCTACAATGCAAATCTTTGGTAATCTGACTGATAGAAAGCAAATTCATAGAAAAATCAGGGGCATGTAAGACGTTCTGCAGAGTCGCATCGAAGGTGTCAAAGTAATCTCCCCCTGTCCTGTGATTGGGGAATGAGTCCCATCAACTATGACCACGGTTCTACTTGGGGCAACCTGTTTGTATGCTTGAAGCTGACCCCTGTCTCCACATGAATGATGCGTAGCCCCATAATCCATAATCCATTCTTCAATCTCTGACCCATAACAAGATGTAAAGGCATAAGTACTACATGAGGTACTGGTTGTAAAGGATGTATTGGCAGACGCAGAGGCAGCTACATCTGAATGGCCTCCTGGAGCTGTGGCATGAGGCATGATATCCCTCAGTCTAGCAACGAGATCATCGAATCTCTGATCCGAAGTAGAAGGTGCAGGAGTTTCAACTTGTTTTGCTACCCGTGCTGATGCTGGAAAGTCATGCTTAGAATAACATGTATCCTCGGAGTGGCCAGGACGGTGACAGTAAGTGCAGGGCTGCCAAATCCGACCCCCTCGACCATGGGGTCCACGTCCACGAAAGGTAGATGACCCGCCTCTTTCCCTGGAAGCGGCCATTACTGAAGACGTCTGGCTAGTAGAAGAGCTCGGGACAGTTATCCGACTAAGTCGACGGAAAGCTTCCTCCATAGGAGGAATAGTAGCATCTGCGAGGATCTGAGAGCCAGCAGCATCGTACTCTGGATCAAGTGCAGCAAGGAATACCCCAACCATGGTAGCATTCCTGTATGTCTTCTGCTGCGCAGGAGTGACCGTCAAAGGCATGAAGCTATGGAGCTTCTCAAACATCCTACACAATGATGTGTACAGGGAGTGAAGAGGCCTTCCATTTTTTTTGATTGTAAAAATATCATGCTGCAGTTGAAGAATCTTGGTCTCATTTCGCGCCTGAGAATATGTAGCCGCAAGAATGTCCCACATTGCCTTTGTAGTGGGCTGATGCAGTACGTCATTGGCGATCTCGATCGACAATGTCCTTGTCGGCCAGACTTTGGAATATGCATCGTTCGCCTCCCACGAGGCGTGAATCACTGTTTTCTCCACCGGCTCATCTTCGGTAGGAATATGTTTCTTACCGTTAGACTTCATAAGGCTCATAAACTGCATTGCCCAGAGCTCATAGTTCGTCCCGTCCATCTTGGCAATTGGTGCCGGACCTCTGAAGGCACCTGTGGCGGGTACGTCGACTTTGTTTGACATGATGCTGGAAGAAGATCATAGGACATGTATACCAATAGATAGATGTCTACAATGACATGTGGGGATTTGATTGCGTATGTAGACCTATGCAATCAAACCCATTAACTGAGGCGGACGAAGAAAGAAGAGAGGCATAGGAGGGGCTGACGGCCTAGACAAGGGGAGGCGGCGTCGAGAGAAGGGGGGGGGGAGGGCTGGTGGTATTGTCGAGAGAGGGGGGGGGGTGGCGGCGGCGTCGAGAGAGGGGGGGGGCGAGAGGCCTGGCGATGGTGGGAGGAGGGGGGGGGGCTGGCAACGACACCGAGAGAAGGGGAGGAAGGGCGGCGGGGTTGGAGAGTGGGGATTAAGGTTAGGGTATACGAGCTCCGGTCTAGGATCATCGCGCTGATACCATGTGGGAAGAAATGAGTGCGTTACTATTTCTGGGAACCCTAGGCTCTCTTATATAGAGGAGAGGCCTATGGATAAATTACATAAGGTGGAAACAAAGAAATAAAAATAAGAAAAGATACATATAGAATATAGAAATATGTAAATATCTCCACAAACCTTACTCTGTGAGGAACGTGATGAAACTACGGCAGAATGCCTCGAAGGTCGAATTCTTCTGATTAATTCTTTCAATGAGTATAGGGGTGTGTAGTTCTTTATATAGCCCCACCGAGTCTCCAAAGTTCCAATAACAGATGATGTGTGACTATTCTCGTGGTGTGGTAATTGGATCCTAGAAAACTCCAATTACCCACTTAGGTCGTTTTCCAATACCCCCCCATTAAGCTGGAGCATGCAATGCTCGACTTGGACAAATAGGTTGAAGACAGACTTTCTCGTCGAATAGATGACACTACGGACCATAAGGACCCAACACATACTTTGTCAGTTGATGCTGAGGATGGTGCTTTGCATGCCATGATGATGAGGATGAAGTGGAGGTCTGACCTTTCTAATGAATCTCTTTGTTGACGAAACCCGTGGGAGTATGGCGTTGTAACCTATGGGGGATGTATCGTTGAATGCTTTCTTCATGCCGTTGGAATATTCATACATAGAATTTTGAATGCGGGTCACTCCCAATGGTACCTTCAAGTCGGTTTTCTTTCTTAGGAACATCGGAAGGATCTCGTAATGGAGATTACAGTCATCGGAGTTCGCATTGCCTGCATTGAGTTGGTCTCTAAGTTGATTCTCTCAAAAGTGTATGACGCCCATGGGGGCATTGAATAAGCATATCCTGTATTCTCTCACTCCCCTTTCTCTTATACTTGTCAGAAATTGAAAGGTACTCGACCAAGTTGGGAGAACAAATGGAGGGGTGGGGGTAAACCAAATCCTTCATTTTTCTCCTTTTTGAGCTTTTATTTTTTTTCATAAATCGTCATCCCCTTTACTTTTTCTTTTTTCGTTGACATCTCTTTTTCTCGGCTATTTTTTTTATCACTTTTAAACCATTTCACTTGTATCTTTTGGCTTTCTTGCTCTCTCTCTCTCTTCGAATACAACATCCCATTGGGACCATAGACTTCCGTCTTTTGTTTTCTTTCTTTCCTCTCTTTTTTTAATGTAGCCGAGAACAATTGGCATAATACATTTCATTTTTTATTTAGCCGATCTCTCTCTTTCTCTCTCTTCTATTCTTTGTTTTTCTTAATGGAAACATGGTATTACCGCCTTTTCTTATGAAGACTAGGGTTCTGGAAGCTCGCCGTTGCTATTCTAGGGAGGAGGTTCTGGAGGTCGTTGTTTCTGGAGATGTTGCTGGCACATTTGCGTGCATTGAGCAATGCGGGGGCATCTGCGCAAGGTGATTAGAGGTGCATGGGTGCGCAATGAGAGTTGTTGTTTGCTTGAGGAGATGGTGGTGGGTATGTGTTTCCACGTGCAAGGAGGGTTTTAGATTGCCTAGAGCGCTAAGATGAAACTCGTGCGGATTGCACATTGCGAGAGTGCTTGCGGGCCCCCTGGAGGTGCTGGCGGCTCAGTGAGGGATTGGATTTGAAGGCAACTCATCGGCGAAAGTGGTCTTGATTGGCTCATGGGTGGTGGTGATCTCAATGGCTATGCTGTTGCATGACATTGCTGTGTTTTGGTCTTATTGATGATGGAGAATCCTTTGATGGAAATTTTTGATGGAAGTTCAAGTGACGCTGATGTTGGGAGATTAACGATACAAATCATGAGAGAGAGAGCGAGAGACGAGGATGGTTGGATACAAGCCCAATGGTGACACCAAGCTCCTCAACAGAGAAGGCCTCTTGCGAGGTAAGATCTTGGTTGGCAACAGAAGGGCGGTTATTTGTGGTGCGGTGGAACATATCATTGGGTGTGTGGCTACCACATACCCGTATGTTGTTATGCATGTAAGGGATTCAGTTACCGGAATGCTTCATGCTCGAAAATCAAGGTTTGTCCCCCAAGAATCCCCATTTTGGAGACCAAGTGTAGGAAAAGGACCTGTTTCTAGTTGGGATCGGGAGAAGCGAGGTTCCATGTTTATTGGATGCGATGTTTGATATTGGAATGGCATTAGGTTTCAAGTTTGCGGGCGGTATTGTCAAGCTTGAAGGTCCTACAGTGCTTGCTAGTGTACTAGGATCATTAGACGTGAAGAAGCTATTGGCGTTGGGATTTGGCGTGAAGTTTTTGTCGCATTGGAGGTCGTCAAAGTCTTGTGATGGAGTGCTACTTATTAAACCTATTCCTTATCTGCGGTTTCGAGGTATCTCATTGCTGTATCGCTCTTCGAAGAAGATCCCTGAGATTTTGGCTTCGATCGCCAAGGTCCGGGAATTGATCTCCGATGGGCCGGTGCCGACCAACGATCATTGATGATTGTTCTGGTGGATGAGTTCGATGCCATGACACCAACAAGGTGTTTCATTACCATAGAGGGTCACCGCTTTCTGCTGGGAATTTCTATCCATGATGGGTTGGTGAAGGTGCGAGGAGTATCCTTGGGATTGTTTGAGATGTTGTCGGTGGTGGCACGATGACCAATGCGAACAACAACGGTTGGGGAAGGATGCCAAAGATGGAAAGCGAACCACCTCTAGACTTTACGGTTGAATCGAGATTTGATTTGTGTGATGGTAAACATTGGTCTCAAAAAGTTTCCTTCCCAGGAGATATGATGGGGGCTCCCTTGACCATCGTGACTCCTTCCTATGAATAGATGGTTGCGAACAACTCGAGAAGGTCTGAACCTTTGTTTCCCGACTCTTCAAGGCCCTTCATTATTGAGAACATTAGTCTGGATCCGATTCCTCTCCTGAAGGATCCAAAGCCAGTGTTATCCAGTGACATGATAATGCCTAACATGATGATGGCAGACCTGATAACGCCTAACCTGATGATGATGGACCTGATTATGGAGATGGCAACACCTAACCCAGAGATCTAAATACAATAGCTCCTTTTGTTCCGGCTCCAAGAGGGTTCGTGGATTCGAAGGCGATGGTGAACCCAATTCTGGATGGGTCAAAGACGGTCGGAAACCCGATCAATAGTGTCTCACGTGGCTCTTCGGATATGGATCGAAAGAGCATTTCAGCTTCGGATATCCTCTCCCCCGACATGCAAGGTAATGTACTAGAAGGTCAAACCCTTACTTCCCCTTTGCCTTCACAAGGGAACTTCGACGATGAATCAGTGAGGGGTTGTTCATCTTCGGTAGGATCTAATGTTGGGACCGTGGTTTGGCCTACAGGAGGGTGTGAATCCCCTAGGAGGTGCAGTGCTCTGGGAGATAGAATGTTGGTGGGGAGATTAGGGAGGTTTTATGTGCGATGTGTGCCAAAGTCGTGTTGTAGGTGGCGTCGGTTGAGGCCTCTGGAGATGCTGGAGTACAAGGAGGGTGTAGAGGTGTTGGCTGAGGTTTTTGGGCAAGGGGTACTGGTGCGGAAACAAACATGCGAGAGTGCTCCTACGGGGGATAGTGCGTAATCAAAGAAGAAAGGGGTCACTATTGAGTGCTCTTCTTGGCACAGGGTTGGTCGAGAACTGGTGGATTGTTTGGAGGTGATCTCGCCTCGTGGGGTGGATACTTCAATTCCTAAATGGTGGTAAGTTGGAATGTCAGGGAGTTGGGAAGGCCAGACAAGCATGCTTGCGTAAGAAATCTATTTAGAGAAGCCAGAGAAGAAGTGGTGATGATACAAGAAAAAAATAACCTAGGGGTGAGCTGATTTGCAAAGAAATTGGCGATTTGACAATAACAATGTTCTAGGCGATCAATTTAGATGGCACGTCCGGTGGTTTGGAACTGAGCTAGAATGATGGAAAATTTAACTTGTTTTGAGATGAATTCAAAGCTAAACATTCGTTGACAGCACAACTTAGAAGAATAACAGACATGGTGATTATTGTCATTACTAATGTCTATGGCATGAGCAATGGTATATATGTTTCGGGATTCCTGGATGAACTACATTTTGTTAGAATTACTTTTTTTGGGGATCCTTGGCTAATCGGCGATGATTTCAATACGACTCAATCCTGAGGACATACCATGAATGCATGATGGGAATGATGTTGGATCTGCTGAGCTATCTGCTTTGACTGTGGATTTAGATCTCTCAGTGGTAGATGTTGCGGGTTGTAGATATGCACGACGTAACTCAAGAGATTGCACATCGATCAGTTTCTTCTTTCCATCAAGGTCCTGCTTGCCTTTCCACTTTCCAGGGCATGGGCTCTTCCGAGATCTCACTCTGATCATACACCCCTGCTTTGGTTGACGGGGGAAAGATCGACCATGAAATTTTTTCTGGTTTGAGCACGCTTAGTTGCTGGAAGATGGTTTCAAGAATGCCGTGACTAATTTCTGGTTGGATTATCCTGTGGAGGGATCCGTGACTGTTAGGTTGACATATATGATTTTGGCGCTGTGAAGATTTCTTATGGAGTTCAACAAAAAAGGTTCGCGATCAACGACGTGAACGTGATCCTCGTGCACGAGCTCGGACGAAAGTTTGCAGGTTGGACCAACTAGAAGATGAGAGGGAGTTGGATGTTGCTAAGATTGAGGAGAGAGCGAGGAACATCCAGGAGATCATTCTTGAGGATAAGAAGACAAAGGTCGAGTTGAGGCAACACTCTTTCCAAAAGTAGCTAGGGAGGGAGAGGCGAACACCCTGCTTTTTCCACACTCTGGCATCATAAAGGCGGAGGAAAAATTTCATCCATGAGATTGAGGTGGCTGGTGTAGTGGTGCATGGGTTGCAGCATGTTGTGAACTCTCTTCGGGGTTTTTTGTGTGGATGCCAGCAAAAGAGTTACTCGTCCTGGCTGGGGCTGTCATAACAAAGGAGTTTGGTGTATTTTCGTGCCTGAGTCAGTAGAGATGTTTGACCCTTTCACAGAGGAGGAGGTGAAGAAGATTGTTTGGAGCCTAAATTCAGATGGTGCATGAGGTACAAGGAGTTTTGGGAGGTCGTAAAGGGGGACGTCTTGGAGGTATTACATGAATGCAACAGGGATAACTCTGGTTTTGAGTGTTTGAACAAGGTGCTGCTACTTATGTTGCCAAAGGAGGTATCCACCGGGGTGGAAGATTATCGATCGATTGCTCCCTCCAACGTGATTTATCTTATCATCACCAATGTGCTGGCTAAACGATTTCTTCTTATTATTATTGGAGTATATGTGCTATGCGTCACTTGTGGTGTGGATGGGTAATTGGATCTCTCCAGGATCCATTTACCTCATCCTAGTGCACATCTTCTAGTGGTGGGACTTGGGAGGCTTTGTGGAGGCTATATAAGAAGCCGCAGATCTCCTGTATCAGATGAGAAGATGTATTGCATAAATCAACCCTTTGAGGCGGTCTCTCGTGGTTTCATCCCGCTCCTTAGGGAGTAGGGTTCCACCTTAAAATCCTGGTGTTCAATATATTATTTATTTATTTCTCTGATTCTGCTTCCGCATTCTTATTTTCTAAAATGGTATCAGAGCGGGTCGATTCTCGAGAATTTTTATGTTCTTTATTTTTGCTCAGGATTCGGTTTTAGGGTTTATGTCGAAACCCTAATTCACGTTTTGTTTAAGAGTTGATCCTTTGTTGATTATTCTGTAATGTATTATTCTGTGATCAACCCCACTTTTGAAGTCCTCAGTCACGTGTTGCTGCGACATTTTAAAGTCCGATCAAGGTGTTCGAGAAAAAATTTAGGGTTTCATTCTGAAACCCTAAAATTCATCTGGCTCCAATCAGGTGCTCCCTGCTCCTATTTTCAGGAAAAATGCAACAGGCAGTGCCTTTTTCATCGACAATAGACGCCTTCTTGATGGCACCCCTTCTCCAGATCCTTCGGCAGTTCCCCTTCAGCCGATGGCCCCCTCGTTTCCAGGCAACGACTGCCGTGATCCCTCCTGACGACGGCTCTTTCCTCCATGCTGTGTTCCCTTGTCTCCTCTCTCACGTTGGTAGCGCGAGATGAACTATGCGGTCTCTAAGCGGTGGCATCGCCGCTCCACCCTAATGATTGATGAGTGAAGAGGGGCTCATCGCCCTCTTCCCAGTTCCATACGGCAACCCTCAGGCGCCACTACTCCTTCCCGCGTAGGTGTCGCGACTTCCAGGCCACTGTACGACCCCGATCGTGCCTTCTCCCAAGGCGGAGGCTCCTCTCTGAAGATCAGGGCACGACAGGTGACACCGATCTCCATGAGCGGCACAACCTACCGTACAGGTGTGTAAGATGATGCGCTCTTCAAGATTTCTCCTTTCGATTGCTGCTCCTTGGCCTCCAGCTCCAAGGCAGCATCAACGGCAAGAACCCCATCGGGGGTATCGATTGTGAGGAGGGTTCCATGATGGGAACCCTAAATACCATGCTTGGTGCATCCTCTTTGACCGACAACTCCTTAACGATCCCGCACACAACTTCTCCTCTCTTGAGCTGCATCTCTCTCTCCAGAGCTCCATCTGCCCCCTCAACGACAGAGGGTTCTCATATTTGGAACCCTAGCATGCACAACCCGTGTTTAAAAAAAAGGAAGAGAGAGGAGGATTCCCAAGTAGGCTGAAGAAGATTAGAAAAAATGAGAGTAAAAAAAACGAGAAAGGGAAGCCCGTTGCTAAAAAAATTTAATTGCCCTTGGCTACAACTGAGAAAAAAGAGCGTGCTTTGTATTTGGGCCCCATGGGACCCAATTTCAAAAGAATGTGTGTTTTTAAAATGGGACATGTACAAAAGAAGAGCCGTACATAAAAAATGTCGAAAAAAATGATAAACGACTTAGTTGAAAAATGTGATGGTTATTAAAAAAAGTAAAAAAAAATGAAATAACCGAACGTAGAAAAATGGTTTGAAAAAAATAATTGAGAAGTGGGAATATTGTGTAGAGTCACAGATTTCTTCCAGCACAATATCTTTACTATCAAGCAAAATGGATGACCCCTTCATTTGCTATATACACCCTTGCATGGGATGTTCGAGAAGCTCTATAGCTTCATGCCTCTCACCTCTACTCCTGAACAACAGAAGATGTATAGGAATGCTACCATGGTTGGTGTATTCCTGATAGCCCTTGATCTTGAGTATGAGGCAGCTTGTTCCTAGTTTTTGGTAGATGCGACTATTCCTTCCATGGAGGAAGACTTCTGCAGGCTCAGTTGGATCACTGTTCTATCTACTAAAGTCAGTCAGACTTTTTTAGCGATGGCGGCTTCCCGAGGTTGCGGAGGCTTTTCTCAGTTTCGTGGCCGCATACCTCATGGCAGAGGAGGTCGTGTTCATCATCCATGTACTTTTTGCCATCGTCCTGGACATACAGAGGATACATGGTACTCCAAGCATGAATTCCCTGCCTCTGCTCGAGTGGCTGTGCAGATTGAGCCCTCAACTGCTTCCTCTTTGGATCAACGATTTGATGACCTTGTAGCATGATTGAGGGGCATTATACCTCTTGCCAGTCCTGTGACATCTTCATCAACACCTGGAGTCATTCAGATGTGGTAGCTTCAACCTCCTTCAGTACCTCAGGTAGTACTTTTGCACTTACTGGCAGTTGTGGATCTGATGTTATAGAATAGATTATAGACTCCGGTGCCACACATCACTTGTGTGGAGACAAAGGTCAACTTACAACCTACAGACAGGTTCCTCCAGGACGAACTGTGGTTATTACAGATGAGACTCATTCCCCAATCACTGGACATGGGGAGATTAGCTTGAATCCCTATATACATCTACAAAATGTGTTGCATGCACCTGGTTTCTCTATGAACTTGTTATCCATTAGCTAGATTACGAAAGATTTACATTGTCGAGCGATTTTTGACCCATCCTCTCTTGTTTTCATGACATCCTTACGCGCTAGGTGCTTGGGTGTGGCCATGAGCAGGGTGGTCTCTATCGCCTAATTCGAACTCCCTATGCTGGAATTTTCTGTTTTTTTTCTGGACCTGTTTCACCATTTACATGGCTCTTGTGCCTTGATCATCTCCCGCTCCATAAATTGTGTCGTGTTCTGCCTCAGATCTCACCTTACGCGTCCTTTCAATGTGATGCATATCCATTGGGAAAGCATCATCGATCTGCCTTCCCCAGTCGTCCGAGTCAGAGCAGTAGCTCTATTTTTGAGTTGTTTTATATAGATATTTGGGGTTTCATTTGTGTTCCTGATAACCAGAGACACACGTTTTATCTGGTTGTAGTTGATTTCTCTCATCTGTGGGTTTTTTTTATTAAAGATTAAATATGAAACCGGAGATGTTATCAAAAGTTTCCTAGCCGAAGTACAAAATGTGTTTTCTACTTCTGTGAAAATTGTGAGAACTTACAATGCCTTGGAATTTTGCACTATTGCTCTTTTCAATTATTTTTCAACCCAAGGTATTATTCATCAAACATCATGTGCTTATACTTCCCAACAAAATGGTGTTGCTGGGAGGAAGCATCGTCATTTGCTTGATGTTAGAAGGACTCTTCTCATACAGATTCGTGCTCCACATTCTTTTTAGGGTTATGCTGTTCTAACATCATGCTATCTTATTAATCACATGCCCTCGTCAGTCTTGGGTGAGAAAATTCCTTTCTCTCCTTCTTTTCCTGAAGAGGAACTGTTCTTACTTACTCATCGTGTATTTGGCTCGGTCGCCTTCATCCACCAGTTGTCCCCAGGTATTGACAAGCTCTCTTCTACAGTTGTCAAGTGTGTCTTTGTCAGCTACTCTGAGACACAAAAAGGGTATAGATTTTATGATCCAATGCACAAAAAGTATTTTGTTAGTCCCGACGTCACCTTTTTCGAGTCCATGATGTATTTTTCTCCTACAGGTGATCGATTGACTTTTTTAGACTCTGATGATAACATATACATGCCACCACCACCATAATCACCTCCTTCCCCACCACCACCACTGCCACCACCATAATCACCTCCTTCCCCACCACCACCACTGCCACCTCCACCAACTACTACAGTCCCAGTTCCACCATAGCCACATCACTATATCTTCAGACATGCTTATGCTCGTGGTCCCCACTAATCATGTAGCATACACGAGGTATGTTCTAAAAACATATTTTCTAATGATGGGTCTAATGGTCTACATGAGCAGGATTCTTTACAGGGGACAAATGTGGAGGTTGCTGATTTGGACCTACCTATTGCGCTTCGAAAGTAGAAGCGTAGCTGTGCGTCATATCTTATAGTATCTATGGTCTCTTTTGATCGCTTGATTGTCGATTTCAGGAAATTTGCAGTTGCATTATCAGCCGTGGCCATTCCACGGAATTATCAGGAGGCTTTGAAGGACGGTCGATGGCGATTAGGTATGGAGGAAGAGATGGTTGCCCTTCAGTCGAGAGATACTTGGAGCCTTGTCCCAACTCCCATTGGAGTGCCTATAGTAAGCTGTAAATGAGTTTTTGCAGTGAAACAAAATGCAGATGGTAGCATCGATAGGTACAAGGCACACCTAATTGCACGTGGGTTTACTCAGACATATAGGGTGGATTGTCTTGACTCGTTCTCACTAGTTGCTCGTCATTCCACCTTACGGATTCTTCTATCTATTGTCATAGTTCGAGATTGGCCCCTGCTTCAGTTGGATGTTAAGAATGCATTTTTGTTTGGTGATCTTCAAGAGGAAGTCTACATGCATCAATCGTCGGGATTTACTATTGAGGGGGAGTACTCACATGTGTGTAGACTTCATAAGATGATCTGTGGCCTTAAGCAGACCCGTAGAGCTTGGTTCCAGAAGCTCTCTGACTTGTTTGAGAAATAGGGGTTCTAACATTCGAATGCAGATCAGTCTCTTTTTACACAGAGAACATGCGCTAGCCGTGTAGCAGAACCCCCCGTGAACAACTGCCTCAGGTCCTCACTCATAGAGGTTGATGGCTTGATCCCCTTGACCCTCCTGCGAAATGGTTCAAAGGTATGACTGCGATTATGGTATATGTTGATGATATGCATGGAATAAAGAGGGCGAATGACTTTCTGGGTCATGAATTTGTTAACAATGATCTAGGAGCTCTTAGATATTTTCTGGGATTGGAGTTTGTCAGAAATCAACAGGGGCTTGTGATGACTCAGAGAAAATATGTCACTGACCTATTAAGTGACACATGTATGCTTGGATGTAAACCTGCAACTACACCCGTGTATCCAAGCATGAAGCTCTATGATGATAATATTTATGAGGTTGAGAAGAGAAGATACAGGGAGCTTGTTGGAAAGCTTCTTTATGTTACCATTACGAGGCTCGATATTTCATTTGCAGTCAGTCGAGTGACCCAATTCACGAAACAACCTCTTCAGGTTCATATGGATGCAATACAAATGATACTAAGGTATCTTAAATCATCCCCAAGTGCATGGATACTATTTAAAAAGGGTAGCTCTATTACTATTTCAGCATGCACAGATGCAGACTATGCAGGGTGCCTAAAGACAGGAAGTTTATGTCCGGATTTGCTATATTTGTTGGAAACTCACTGGTCTCATGGAAAAATCAGAAGCAAACTGTTATTGCTAGTGCTGAATCTGAAGATAGAGCTATGGCACAAGCATGAACAGAGATGATGAGGGTTCGAGCAGTCCTAACTGATCTACATATAGATGTACCTCTTCCCATGTTGTTGGAATGCGACAATCAGGATGCCTTATTTATTGCTAATAATCCTACATTCTACAAGAGGACAAAGCACATTGAGGTTAATTACCATTATATACATGACACGATCTAGAAGTGCTTCACTGCTACATATCATGTCAGCTCAGGGGACCAAACGACAGATATTTTCACTAAAGCCCTACTTAGAAGGTCCTTCCAGAAGTGTTCTTCCAAGCTGAGCATCATAAATATCTATGCTCCATCTTGAGGGGGAATGTGGAGATATATTTCTTATTTATGTACCGTTTATATGTTTTTCTTTTCTCTTGTCCACTTTATGTAATTTGCCCATAGACCTTTCCCTATGTAAGTGAGCCTAGGGCCTATGGAATAAACAACTCTTTCTATTTTCCCAACAGTCCTCATCTTTTGTTTTTAGTCAGAGTTTTCATGTATTCCAGAGGGACTCTAGAGTAGAGATCCCACTCCCTATGCCATGTATGCTAGGGTTTTTACATGGTTTCATAGGGACTCCAGAGTAGAGATCCCATTCTTTGATCCAGTATGGGACAAAGAGACCCAGTTCTCCGACGAGGAGACTTTTCGGAGTCCATTCTCCAACGATCGTAGACTCCACGACTTTTCGCGCCTTCAGAGATGAAGCAGTTATCCACATGATACATTCTTCTACATGTGGCGAGGCAGAGTTCTCCAGGTGGAGACTCATTCTATTTCAGTGACTCTGACAAGTGTAGTTCAGAGCACACTAGTTTGACTCACACTCCATCGTAGTGTTCCTCCTCACCGTAACTGTGTGAGAAGCAACATCCTTGACAACAACCGACAGATGAGCTCGTTGAGTTGATATTATCTATGGCATCTTGTAGCATGAGTTGAGAATTCTTTCTGTTTGTCTAAGCTGAGCATTGCATGCTCTAGCTTGATGGGGTGTGTTATAGTTTATGTGTTATGTGTCACTTGTGGTGTAGATGGGTAAACGGATCACTTCAGGATCCATTTACCTCATCCCAGTGTTTAGTCCCACATCTATCAGTGGTGGTACTTGGAGGATCTGTGGAGGCTCTATAACATGTCCCATAACTCTTGTATCAGATGAAAAAATGCAATGCATAAATCAACCCTTTGAGGAGTTCTCCTGTGCTTTTTTCGCTCTCTTAAGGAGTAGGGTTCCACTTTAAAATTCCGATGTTCAATATTGTTCGAATACATTTGGGTAATCTGATAGTACTCTGATGTCCTGGCCACACTTTGTATTTATCTCAACAGCCTCCTGAAGTTGGAGTTCTGCCACAGAAACTCCCAGTACGCTGTGCCTGCAGCTGTGAAGGCTGTGGCTGTGGTCAAGGGTCACCTGAAGCTTGAGAGCATTGAGACCGATAATGTCCTTACTGATTGCATAATAACATCGGACTAATTGGGTAGGTAGAGTGGTCATATCTGTGCCTTGAGTCAGTCCAGTTGAGGGTCTGTCCACTCTCAATGACTCGGATGGTCGAGCTGAATTGGTGCCACATCCGACATGTGCTCCTCCTAAAGTAGTCACTGGAGATGAGCGAGCATCACCTGAAAATGTCGAACCTTAAGGAAGAAACCGACTGGAAGACCTCTGCTGCTGAAATTGATGTCGAATCGGTCCAAAATCGCCATGGCGTGGGTGCCCCTCCAGAGAGCTCCCAAAACGTCTCTCTCGGATGTCCTCAAATTTCTCCGCTGCATCAGTAGCCTCGAAGATGGAAGTGATACGTAGTCCAGGTAGCTTCTCCTACACCTCTTCCCGCATACCTCTGATAAACTTCTCCATATTCTCATCTGGAAAAGCAGCGGCTGCTAGTGTGTGTTGCGACATCTCGGTGTAGTGAACAAAGCATTCTGTAGCTGTCATCCACCCCTATTGAGCTCTGCGAATAGTCGTCGCAGACGAGCGTGTACGAGCAAAGCACTCTGTAACTGACCTGACTAGTACGAGCAGACGAGCGTGTACGAAAAACTAAAACCGAGGATCCCCGGCCTGGGCATCCGAAAACAAAGGGTTAGTGGAGCTGGTCAAAAGTCGGGATCCCAACGAGGCTTAAAAACACTGCGAGCTCACATAAAAACCTTAAAAAGGACTGGGTGAAGGATATGGTTAGATCCTCAAGCGCATCACGGAAGCGTGATCGTCGTATCGAATACGATGAAGAACGACTAGTCACACTAGTTGTTCTATGCAGCGGAAATTAAAAAATTTTATGCGACGAAACCACATGATCCAAGAACACTTCTCGGATCGTTTCGTCTAAACCACAAACAAGTATTAGGTTTACCTCTTGAAGCGTGGTTGCGATCAAGTCTCTAAACGAAGAGACCTCCTGTCTCAAGTCCGATCCGACGGAGGAGACGCTTGCGAGCGCGGGGATGAACCGCGTGCTTCTCGCAATCCATGTTGATGATCCAAGCGGCGGATCTCCTGATCTCGACACACGAGATCCGATGTCTTCTTCACGAGCGGGGTGCACCGAAGGAGACGGAGATCCACGAGCAAACCATCGGGCAGCATAACGACGATGCCGCGGCGATGGAGAACCTCTCTAGGGCATCCATGGTGGACGGCCACATGAGAGAGATGGAGAGAGGACGTGTAGAGAGAATGAGAGAGAGAGAGAGATTTGTTGCCTCAACTTATGTGTCAAGAAGAGCAATGGGGTGCCTCTCCTTTTATAGGGTTTTGGGATCCATGGATCTCAATCCATGTGTCAACACAAATCCAATGGTCCACATCAATTTGTGTTTCTTTCAATGGTCATGATTTGTTGCTAAAAACACAACAACAATTAATTTAATTTAAATTAAATATATGTTGATAAATCAACACAATTTAATTACAAAATTAAATCATCAATACATGGAGATAATGAAAGGAGAGAAAGCCTCCTTCCATGTGGAGAGGGGGGACGGCCTCCCTTTCCTAATGGGAGTGGTGGCCGTCCACCCTCCTCCATTAGGAAGGTGGCTATTTCACCTTTTATGTAATCTCCATTATTTGCAACAACTTTTGTTGCAAATTATTTCACAAAAAATAAATCCAATTTATTTTGTGAACATTGCAATCATGCCATTGAAAAATTGTGAATCACATTCACAACCCAAAACAAAATGTAAATTAGATTTTCAATTTGATGTCCAATGTGAATCCAATTCACATTAACATTTAATTAACAAATGTAAATTACAAATAGCTCTCTCTTATATATTATAAATCACATTTATAATATATATGACTAATATGGATATTGCTATCCACATTATTCATATCCATGATAATTAAATCATATTTAATCATCTTGGATCTCTATTCTCTTGTGTCCAAATAATATGAATCACATTCATATTACTTACATCTTTGATAATCTAATTATCTAAGATAACTCTCTTTATAATATGAATCAAATTCATATTAATCATGATAATTAAATCACATTTAATTATCCACATTCTCAATGCTCGGATACATATATCAACAATAGAATTATCCATGAACTCCTTCAAGGATAATGCGCTTTCTCCGCAGATACTTGGAGATAAGGACAGGGCGATTGTATTGTTCCACGTATAGTGACATGGATATTGAGATCGTATCTCAAATCCAGATCGCGGGCCTCCCATAGATGCTTGATTAAATCAAGACCGTAAATCTAATCTTCTCATTGTATCTGAATCACATTCAGATCAATGTCCAATACTTGGATCAAGATCAGATCACTTCTCTACTGAGAGGAGTCACTAAAATCCAGACCCGTTTCATCACTCCCTAGGAATGGAAGCGTCATGGTTATACAATCGTTTATGATCACATCACCCTCAGGTATTCCCAATACCTGTACATCCTGCATACTGGAAGACTCAGACTAAACCCGAAGTATTCGATCAACTTTATACTGCCTACTTCATGGTTTTATCAGTAAGTTTCTCATTCGATCATTGGGAGTCGGTAGCGATCATATACTTTCCAAAAGCATATATCATACCTAGGTCTTGATCACATACTTTCCAAAAGTATATATCAAACCTACAAATTCAGTCAAGCTTCCAAAGCGAGACGACCGTGCGCACGGAATTTGATACTTCCCAATATCTCATGAGTGAGCTCATGTCTTCCGGTTCAGTAACTGAACCTGTATGATCCCTTTGAGAGATCGTATTACTCATATGCCCTTATATGCACACCAGCGCGCCGGTGTATAGACCTTGATTAGGTCATCAACCTATTGGTCTGCCAAATGTACATACTTAGACATATAGCAACACATCTGTCTCCGGTCAGAGGATGCGTGCCTATATCATGACAGCATACGATATAGGACTTTGGTTATCTCGATCTCGTTAAGTCAACTCTTTGACCTAACTAATCTGACACCTCCGAATCTCTATTCCTATGCAGAGGACCTGCATCAAGAGGTCGGTCAGATATCAACCTTCAGAGATAAGGATTGCCATCTCCTACTCAGGTTGGAGATCATCTCTTAACAATCATTTGACGGTGCTTGATGAGTCCTCAATCTAACTCTTTAGATATTCATCCAAGCACCAGCCTCTATGATTCAATAGTTGAATCAACAGCTGTATGATCATCAAGATGGCCATGGTACATAACCCTAATTGTACTAAGGGACCTATTATGCAAATTATGTATTCTTCATTTCAGATTAAGGAGTGAATTGCAATAACATTTATTGCATAATGGCTCGCCGTGGGCTCGCATTTCCAACAATCTCCCACTAGCCCAAAGAGCCATTAATGGGCTAATCATTTAAACCCGCACTCATGTGACAATCATAGGCTATTTAGAAAATAGCTAGGTAAGCTGATCAGTCACTCTGTTCCCGCGAGACTATGCCAAGTCCTTTTACGGCACTTGCATATCCCCAGTAACAGTGCTCGCATCTAATGCGAATGTTGCATCTCATGCAACCAATACTCAATCTAGTTGGTTACATTGTCCCTGACATCATAACCAGTATCCCCATAATCCTTATTAGAATACCTTCATTCCCGGAGATCTCTATCTCCTAAGGTATCTAAAGTTTAGACCTTTATAGATCATTATCTACATGGTCTTAAACTTTTGAAGATAAGACTTTGAGATTACTATCTCAAAAATCTCCTCATCTATGAAGATTTTGTTATTACTGCAATCAAGTGTTTTATCTCTACAGTAGGATTAGTAACAATTTACTACTCCCACTGCATGACAGACATCTGGTATTTGTACACTCTAGCATACACTCAGCTTCTCGTAACTAATGCACAAGTGCAAGTAGTTGTAGCATTTACTTCCTCAACTCTTTGAGGTGCTATCCCTTAAGATAGGTCAGTACCATATCTTAAGGGTTAGAAGCCTTTCTTGGAATTTCTATGAATAGAATATGTCCAAGGTATACTACAAATGTGACAGTCCAATTATCCTCTTCTCTTGGCTTCTGAACAACTTCAGAACTAAGATCTAAGAGGTATTTTTGAAATCATATTTCAAGATATGGAATAACCAGATTATAAAACACTTATTATTATCCTTATATCATTTTAAATGATCAGGATATCATCTATATATAGCGCAATGAACACATAGGCACTCCCACTAAGCTTCGCATGGCTCATCAAGATTTTATTTGAAATCATAACATTTATAATTTCATCAAATCTTATGGTCCATCTCAAAGAAGCTTATTTGAGTCCTTAGATGGATTCCTTATCTTGCACACCTTGCTTTCCTCAACCATGAAGCCCTGGGGCTACTTCATGTGAATATCCTCAGAGAGATATTCATAGAGGAATGCAATCTGGACTTACATCTCGAAGATGCAATAGTCAAGTTGTGTAGCTAAGGTTAGCAATATTCTGATGATTTTAAGCATGTTCACCGAAAAACAAGTCTCATTGCAAGCAATGTCTTCTCTTCCATGTGTAGCTCATTGCTACGAACTATGCTTTGAAGGTATGTACCTTCTCATCAGGTTCCCTTTCTCTTGAAGATCCATTTACACCTTTACGGGTCTTACCCATATAGGTGGATCCTCGAGGGTCCATATACAACACTTGTACATGAAGTCTACATTAGACTTTTATTGCTAACATCCATCTATCCATGCTATGATCTTCAGAAGCTTCATCACATGAAGTTCGATCATTGTCAGATTTCTCTGACACATGGAATCCATCCTCAAACTTATTTGAAGAGGTTTTAGTGTTTCATCTTCAATTATCCTTTTAGTTTCCAATTTTAGGAGCCTCATTATCTTTTCAAGATTAAATGAGTTCCTACACTTCATTTTTTTTATCTTGATTCTCAAGAGTCTCAACCTCCAAGAATCACATTCTCAGAGATGAGATATTTCAAGAATCTCAAGATCATAAAGTAGGTATCCAATACCATCCTTTATTTTCCTAATGAAGCAGCACTCTCAAGTGCTAGATTCCATCTTGCATGGAACCTTATTAAGGATATACATTGTAGTCTCTACTACACATACATACCTGGAAACTAAGGGATAATTATGCTAAAATTCATCATTGATAAGATCATGTCACACATGATCCAATTGTATCTACCTATAACTCTATTGAGTTAAGGTGTGTTAGGAGGATTGAGATAGAAATGATATTCATATCTCTATAAGGTATTCTTTGAATTTATCTAGTAGGTACTTGCTACCTAGATTAGATCAAATTCATTTTATCTTCCTTCAAACTTTGGTTCTAAACCAAAAATAATGAAATCTTTGAACATTTCAAAGGTTTCTTAGGTGAAGAGAAGAAATCTCATATCATACGTAATCATCAACAGATATCGCATATCCATAATGTTTACTATGATATAGATGATCTACATACATCAATATGCTTGAGATCCTGAATACCTTGGCATCTTACACCTTTCTCTAAGAAGGGTGTATTGGACATTTTTCTTTGAATACAATATTCATAAGTATGTAAGTTTTGAAATTTTAGACATTCTAAAGTTTCATCTCTTACTAGTCTATTGATCAAATCAATAAACAAATGTCCAAAGCTTGATGCTAGATCATTGTCAAATGATCTTCATCCTCCTATTGATCTTAAGGTTTAATTTCAGTATTTAGAAATGTTAATGAACCATTCATTAATTTTCTAATTTAGTGGAGTCCACTAGATTTTAGATTACTATCTGAAATATCTCCATCATAACCTTTTATGATAGTTCTACCTCAGAATTCATGTTTATTTCCAACATTTAGAAACAAACAATGAGTGTATTCTTATATCTAGGTCATAGAGACATTCTCTAAGACTAAGGACTCTCCCACTGAAATTAACAAGTCTATTAATCCAATAGAGATTGTTGCAACAATTGCATCAATATCCATGTGGATAACTATAAACCTTTAAGATCAAATTTTCCAGTCTTCTAAAACATATGCAACCTATTGCAAATGTCATCAGAAGATTGAGATACAATTATTTGACTTTATCTTATCAATGATTTATGTAGATTAATCTGATGCTCCATCTGAGTCCTTCTCTAAGGATTCTAGATAGACTTGATAGTCATACTATCAACACATCAACTTATTGCAGTATTGGCATTCATCCAACTCTTCGGATGACATATGAAAGTCATAGATGTATAGTCAACTCTTTGACCATACTTCTTACTCGGGTCCAACCCATGCTTCCACTGCGCTCCCTTTATCTATAAGCAACCATTGCTTACGACTAAGGATCTCTTATGTAAGAGCATTTCAACATTTATACATGCTTCATTAAATTCATACAATATGAATATTATGAAGCTTCATGAATGACCAGAGTATAGATAGTAGAATGATGACACTCATCATCTACATCCATCTAAACTCTTAAAACATAGGTTCAGGTAGGTACTCAAACAATTTGTATACATCATCTCTTATAGAGCCACCATTCTGCATGATGCAGTGAACCATCTCATTCATGTTAAATGTCAAGAGCACATATGTATGCCAGAATATCTTCATTAATTTTATAAGGATTATTTGACAATTACGATCATCATCGACAGGTCACTTCCAAAGTACATCCGATGAGAGATCAAGACTATAGAGACACACAAACCCTAGGGTTGTAGTCCTATTATCTATTTAATTGTCATTCCTCAATATTATGAGGAAACTTGCACATTGCAACCACATACATTATGTGTCCAATTGCAAGTACAATATCTGGATCATGAGTCCAATCCATGATATTTTACTGGTTATTATTGAGTATATCATTGAGTGGGTTTTAATGAAGGATTATCTGAAATAAGAAATTTGCATAAATATATAAATATATATATTTTACTTTGATTTAGGATTTTTTTATATCAAAGTTGTCTTGTCTTATCAACACTGAAAGTTCATTCCCTTAATCACTTTCAATGTAAGAGATATACTTACCATTATATCTCAACAAGATCTGGGATCTCCTTCCTTATCTTTGTTACATCCCAATAATATGAGAATCTGCAACTCGGATAAAAAGAAGCGGGAACACATTCCGCTTTGCAAGTCCAACTTGCATCTCCCAATTCGGTCTTTAACACCCGAGCCCACCACCCCTAAGGCGATGTTGACCCGTCGTTAATTGAACCAACCGTCAACAGGAATAGTACTCGCTATACGCAATCCAATATCGCCCCAATAATATGAGGATCCGATATTGGGGTCACTACGTATACGGCCTTACTCTTTCGAGAAGCAAAGAGTCCGATCCAGATGCGCTTGCATACAGGAGCTGTCACTTCGGACAGGCGTCTCCCACATACAATCCCTGGCGACGGAACCCTTCGCCTTGACGGGAGACCATGGATGTCACTTATGTGATCCTCCACCTCATATTCAAATTTTAATTAATTATCGTGAATCACATTCACATAATTAATTCTTCCAAGGGAATTATTAACTCTAATAATATTAGAGTATTTCAATCTTAATTGGATTCCAATTAATCTAATCATATTAAATTAATGATCCAATTAATATCCAACAAACATTTTAATAGTTACTTGAATAATGGTATTATCTCAAATATGTATTATTTCGAATTTTAATAATTAGAAAAATACATCTTAATCCCTCGGACATTATCCCGGCCCTACCCGCTGTCATGGCCAGTACCGACGAGAGTGGGACGGACCACATACGTTGCAACCCGCAACCCCAATGCTCTCCGACTAGGCACCATATCCGCCTCGGGAAAGGATAATGCCAAATTGATTAATTTGTACTTGAGATGATCATCGGTTCTTCAACCGAAATTGTACCATATAGTAATAATCAAAACATTTTTTTTATTAACATTATAATGAGATTTGCTAAACAAATCCCAAGTCCTATTCAAGCAACATGTTTGTTGGAATGTTGATCATGTAGATCATGTAACCAATCTTGATCTAGATCACATCTAATCATTTGTTGGTTAGGGCAAAGTCATTTAAGGGCATAATTATCATTAAATATTTCACAAATATTTATGCATAATTATTCCAGGAAATTAAACACTTTAATTTCACTAATTAATTAAATGACAATCACTAGGTTCTTGATTAGGAAAGTATTTTCAGCAGTGACCCTCACATACTAAAAATATCATATCTCAATCAATTTAAATCCAAATTAAGCAAAGTAAATTTCTAAAGTTTGCTAACTTGATTTACAACAGAATCCAAGTGATTTGCACGCATTTCAAGGCGTATCAAATCCGCAATTAACATCTTAATTACGTCATGATCCGCAGTCCCCGAAACAGTGGATACATGTTCACTAAAATGAGCATATCTAGAGCAAACGGAATCGAAATCACGCAAACTCAGATCCTACGGTTTCCTTATTTAATGGGGAATAAAATCCAAATATTATTTTCGTGTTTAAACAATTTAAACAGTGCCGAAAATAATATCAAAACAGAGACGCGAAAATGAAATGCAAGAAAACTTTCGCATACCCTAATGAACCCAAGTCGTCCTTGGTTTATGGATTGTATCCAAAAACCCCAACCTGGCTCTGATACCACTTGAAGGATATGGTTAGATCCTCAAGCGCATCACGGAAGCGTGATCGTCGTATCGAATACGACGAAGAACGACTAGTCGCACTAGTTGTTCTATGCAGCGGAAATTAAAAAATTTTATGCGACGCAACCACATGATCCAAGAACACTTCTCGGATCGTTTCGTCTAAACCACAAACAAGTATTAGGTTTACCTCTTGAAGCGTGGTTGCGATCAAGTCTCTAAACGAAGAGACCTCCTGTCTCAAGTCCGATCCGACGGAGGAGACGCTTGCGAGCGCGGGGATGAACCGCGTGCTTCTCGCAATCCATGTTGATGATCCAAGCGGCGGATCTCCTGATCTCGACACACGAGATCCGATGTCTTCTTCACGAGCGGGGTGCACCGAAGGAGACGGAGATCCACGAGCAAACCATCGGGCAGCATAACGACGATGCCGCGGCGATGGAGAACCTCTCTAGGGCATCCATGGTGGACGGCCACATGAGAGAGATGGAGAGAGGACGTGTAGAGAGAATGAGAGAGAGAGAGAGATTTGTTGCCTCAACTTATGTGTCAAGAAGAGCAATGGGGTGCCTCTCCTTTTATAGGGTTTTGGGATCCATGGATCTCAATCCATGTGTCAACACAAATCCAATGGTCCACATCAATTTGTGTTTCTTTCAATGGTCATGATTTGTTGCTAAAAACACAACAACAATTAATTTAATTTAAATTAAATATATGTTGATAAATCAACACAATTTAATTACAAAATTAAATCATCAATACCTGGAGATAATGAAAGGAGAGAAAGCCTCCTTCCATGTGGAGAGGGGGGACGGCCTCCCTTTCCTAATGGGAGTGGTGGCCGTCCACCCTCCTCCATTAGGAAGGTGGCTATTTCACCTTTTATGTAATCTCCATTATTTGCAACAACTTTTGTTGCAAATTATTTCACAAAAAATAAATCCAATTTATTTTGTGAACATTGCAATCATGCCATTGAAAAATTGTGAATCACATTCACAACCCAAAACAAAATGTAAATTAGATTTTCAATTTGATGTCCAATGTGAATCCAATTCACATTAACATTTAATTAACAAATGTAAATTACAAATAGCTCTCTCTTATATATTATAAATCACATTTATAATATATATGACTAATATGGATATTGCTATCCACATTATTCATATCCATGATAATTAAATCATATTTAATCATCTTGGATCTCTATTCTCTTGTGTCCAAATAATATGAATCACATTCATATTACTTACATCTTTGATAATCTAATTATCTAAGATAACTCTCTTTATAATATGAATCAAATTCATATTAATCATGATAATTAAATCACATTTAATTATCCACATTCTCAATGCTCGGATACATATATCAACAATAGAATTATCCATGAACTCCTTCAAGGATAATGCGCTTTCTCCGCAGATACTTGGAGATAAGGACAGGGCGATTGTATTGTTCCACGTATAGTGACATGGATATTGAGATCGTATCTCAAATCCAGATCGCGGGCCTCCCATAGATGCTTGATTAAATCAAGACCGTAAATCTAATCTTCTCATTGTATCTGAATCACATTCAGATCAATGTCCAATACTTGGACCAAGATCAGATCACTTCTCTACTGAGAGGAGTCACTAAAATCCAGACCCGTTTCATCACTCCCTAGGAATGGAAGCGTCATGGTTATACAATCGTTTATGATCACATCACCCTCAGGTATTCCCAATACCTGTACATCCTGCATACTGGAAGACTCAGACTAAACCCGAAGTATTCGATCAACTTTATACTGCCTACTTCATGGTTTTATCAGTAAGTTTCTCATTCGATCATTGGGAGTCGGTAGCGATCATATACTTTCCAAAAGCATATATCATACCTAGGTCTTGATCACATACTTTCCAAAAGTATATATCAAACCTACAAATTCAGTCAAGCTTCCAAAGCGAGACGACCGTGCGCACGGAATTTGATTCTTCCCAATATCTCATGAGTGAGCTCATGTCTTCCGGTTCAGTAACTGAACCTGTATGATCCCTTTGAGAGATCGTATTACTCATATGCCCTTATATGCACACCAGCGCGCCGGTGTATAGACCTTGATTAGGTCATCAACCTATTGGTCTGCCAAATGTACATACTTAGACATATAGCAACACATCTGTCTCCGGTCAGAGGATGCGTGCCTATATCATGACAGCATACGATATAGGACTTTGGTTATCTCGATCTCGTTAAGTCAACTCTTTGACCTAACTAATCTGACACCTCCGAATCTCTATTCCTATGCAGAGGACCTGCATCAAGAGGTCGGTCAGATATCAACCTTCAGAGATAAGGATTGCCATCTCCTACTCAGGCTGGAGATCATCTCTTAACAATCATTTGACGGTGCTTGATGAGTCCTCAATCTAACTCTTTAGATATTCATCCAAGCACCAGCCTCTATGATTCAATAGTTGAATCAACAGCTGTATGATCATCAAGATGGCCATGGTACATAACCCTAATTGTACTAAGGGACCTATAATGCAAATTATGTATTCTTCATTTCAGATTAAGGAGTGAATTGCAATAACATTTATTGCATAATGGCTCGCCGTGGGCTCGCATTTCCAACACTGGGATCCTAAACCCGCGCACTTGGCGTCCGCTACCCTAACTGGGCTTTCTTTCCTTCACTCAGTTGAGGGTTATCGCATCCTCACTCGCTCAGGTATAAGGGTCACCGTGACCGACACTATATATATCATCACTGATTCACAACCATATATATACACTTGATTATAGATTCAATTTATATCCTCCTGAAAATGCTAATATTAATAAGGACATGGACCACTTATAAATACTATGATTATTGGTCAGTAACAAATTGAATAAGATGCATCTAATAACCTCATTTAATCAAATCCCGTTTGAAAAATAAATTTATTGGTCAGTAGCAAATTGAATAAGATGCATCTAGTAACCTCATTTAATCAAATCCCATTTGAAAAATAAACTGGATACTGAATGGAGATATTCAATAGGAGTGAAAGATTTCTTTGTTCAAATAAGAATAATTAAATATATCGGATAATGAATATTCGGAGCAGACAAAAGGGACATGTGCGGGCGTCAAAGAGCCTGTCCATTATAGTTGTCATATTGATGCTAACTGGGATATGAGTAAGGCTCTGTTGTGGTTCATATCTTCAGAGGGCAGCTAATCTAAGGACGCTCGAACAAATCGACAATAGTTAAACACAACACGGCTAAAACGAAAGGCGAATTCGTCTGTCGATGCCATGCGAGTTTCAGCACGTGGCATGTGATGGTACCATTCACCCTTATATGAGTTGCCATTATAATACTTCTCTACAAGCAAAGTAGATAATGAGAACATCCGATGTGGCACATAAGAGTAATAGCAGATTGTGATTACTGAAAATATTGCTTTCTGGATTATATGCTCAATTATTTTCTTCTAGAAGGAGCTCATAACGTCAGGAATTACTTATTTCCAGTACTTTGCTCTATAAGAGGGTAAAAATATAAAATGAATCTTTGCAAATTTAAAATGGCAATTCCAGAGGGAAAAACAGATGTTGTCTGAAGCACTAATATTTCGAAACCATACAATTTGGCCATTTCTACTTTGTACAAGGTAAAGATAATTCATTTCCACCAGAAGTTTGTTTGTTAATGCTTGTTTGATAACATTTTGGAGGATCAAAATCAAAATCTTCGCATTACAACTCTGGAGATATACAACCGTCACACGTGATAGACTTAACACTTTGGACCCCAATCAGCTTCACAGATAGTAAGTTTCTTATGACCATAAGGATACCTATGAGATTTCATAAATGGTAATAGGAGAAAGAAATGTCATGACCAATGGACCTGTATTTGATATAACAGGAGATTACAGTTTTTTTTAAATCATTGTTTGATTTTATCCTAACATTTCGAGGCAGGAAATACTTTCAAAACTTGCGAGATTTCTCATGCATCTATAATGAAATGTTGCTGACCATAGGGACCGATTGAAAGTAGCATCCGTAAGCCCAACTGGATTTCTCACGCAGAAAGGTGTTGGTAACAATTTGCAAGCAAAAATACGACTTTTGCTCCTATTCAAATCATATATTTCTTAAAGAAAGACATCAAAAGGTGGAAATCAACATGCATGGCAGCAAAAAGGTAGAGGATTGGATTTGTAGATTCTTGCATAGTAGCAAATAGAGAGAGGGGAATTGTACCTATTTGTTTACTTCAATCTGTAGCAGTGTTGCAGGAGGAAGTGTAGCTGCAACAACTCCTAATATCAATAAGGGAAGCAGCATCTGGATTCCAACCTGCAGCAACCCTCAAGTGTTGCTTTGTGGTGGCAAGAGGTTGAGAGAAGCATCGTCAACCAGAAACCGGGGAAGGGGGCTCGGGTTTTTAGAATTAGAAAGGAAGAAGGAGGTCTTCTTCGTTAGAAGGAGTCTTAAAAAGGGAGAAATTTGGAAGGGAGATTCCTGGAACCTTCCTCCAAAATTATATACAGGGGGGATATATAGAGGTCGTAGGAGTCTCTGTTTCTGACGAAATTCGAATGACATATAGGAGGGATATATGGATGAATATACATGGTGATATTTTTCCAAAAAAATAAAAAAAATTACGAAAAATGGGGTGGGGGCAGCCATGTTGGCTGCCCCTAGGGGGCAGCCCCATTTTTCCCATATATATATATATATATATATCTTTTTTTCTTTTTTTTTACAAAAGACTTCATAAACATGACATCAGCCGTGACATCAGCCTGCTGATGTCAGCTTCTGTTGTCATAATAATAATAAAATAATTGTATTTTTTTAAAAATAAAACTGTATTTACTCTGTTAAGAAAATTTAAATTTTGTTATTATTATATTTTTAAACCATTTTCTTTTATTATTTAAGGTGTTGAAATTAATCGTATTCGCACCTCGAGCGTCGATTTCGACGTGCAATATGTCGTTTCGATTGTCTCTGAACGACGATCAATATGAGTAAATATTCATATACTTTTGATCGGGTTTGCATCCCTGGAAATTTTGAGATACGGTTCGGTTTTGGAGTTAAATTTTGCATTTTAAAAATGTCAAACGATCACCGATTGACGAACGGTTGATCCCGTTGGTCTTATTTTGTCAAATCGGATTTTATGGCGGTCTCGATTTGTTTCGCGGTTTCCGAATTTGCGTCGTGGCTTTTCCGTGACACACATTACGTTGTGACCTATTTTTTGATCGATTTCGCCCGAGTGACATTTGATTCATGATCAATTGACCGATTTAGATTATTTAAAGTTGATTAATAATTTTAATGGGCTATACAGACCCTAATCGGGTCGGGTTCGGCTTTAATTGAATCCGGATGTTACAATGATAATGGCACGGTAATATAAAAACTTCCCAAATATGAAATTTCTACTGCTTTTTTCAGGTGGTAAATGGTTATAGTTGCGAACAAGGAGTTGTTTTTGTATAGGATGATCAAAATTAAAGTGGCACTGATTTGATTTTGTTTCACAACATTGTAAATTTTGGATCGTATGTGCCTGATTTATCTTTTTCACTAAGCTTGGAGTGCATTTAAAATGATTTCATTTGCAAATTCTTCTTTGTAGGTCTCTTGAAATGATGAGGGTTGTTGTTTCACATAAATTAGAGAATCGAATGTCTGTGTCAGCTGTAGCAGCATGTATGGCTCCCTTACTTTTGCGCCCTCTTCTTGCTGGTGATTGTGAGCTGAATGATGATTTTACTATGGGTGGCGATAGCTCACTCCAGCTACTGCAAGCTGCAGCAGCTGCTAACCATGCACAGGCAATTGTTATAATTCTACTTGAGGAATATGATAAGATATTTGCTGTGAGTATCCTTCTTCTGGATGAGTTTAGTGAATGCTTCTTCTTTGTCATTCATAGTATAGCTCGTTTATCTAAATCGTTTCAAGTTGTTTGTGTAACAAAAGCATGCCACTTTATAGATTTGGTAAATTAATGTTTATCTTTTCTAGTTTTGATCTTAGATCTTGGCTGGACCAGTCGGGAAATAAAGAGAGATCAACTGTTTGTGAATACATGAATCTATGGGCAACTTGTTACTTTTGGAAGGCCAATTTTATGAAACTGTTCGAAGAAGAAAGCAATATTTAATGTAGGATTTGATCAGCATCCGGGATAGTGAACCTGATGCTCACTTGAAGGAGTTTTTCCTTGGTAATATTGGAAGAAATGGATTAAATTTGATTGGTTTCATAATTTTCCTGCAAGCTAGAGTTTGAGCAGGTAACTCCTAGGGCCTTGTGCTTTGCTCACCCACCTCCCCTTGCACTGTTTATTTGGAGCACATGCCACAATTCCTGCGTTAGCACTGTAGTGGTGGTTAGCTGTCCCCTCTAAAAGAATTTATCTGGGTTGTTTCATTTGTAATAATAGTCTCCTTCAGTTCCCCCATCTTGCATCCGCTGTACGGAGCCAACTCTCTTGGTTCCTTGAAGTTTTTGCACCCCAATCCTGTCGTTATTGTGAATGTTACGAGGGATCAAAAGGAGATGGCTGAAAGAGGTTGGTTCCATTATCACAAAGCTGTCCCCAAATTGGCTTGGTTTCAAGATGTAGAATCCATGTCGAATCACCATTTGACGGGTTACTGAGACTTGGATCTTTTTCTTGGGCGAGACACCAAATGCATGTATCTTTACCAATTAACCAATTCTGGATGCTGGAGTGGACCCTAAAGCATAGCTATTCTACCAAATGAAAATGTCAATCGAATTTTTATTTATTACTATAGAAATAAAATTTGATGTGATACTTGGAGTACACTATGTAGAGTGCACTTTTGATGGAAGCAATGTTGAAGGAATCGAGGTAAAGATTGGCGACGATAGCATTCAGAAGGGAGATTCTTTTAGATACTTGGGATCTATTTTGCAATATGATGGGGAAATTGATGGAAATGTTACTAATAGAGTAAATGCTCGTTGGCTAAAGTGGACAGGAGCCTCTACTATTCTCTATGGCAAGAAAATTCCTTTGAAAAGTAAAGGAAAGTTTTACAAAGCAGTCGTGAGTCCTGCTATGCTCTATGGATCTGAGTGTTGGCCTGTGAATCATATGCATATGCAGAGAATGTCAGTAACATAAATAAAAATGCTTAGGTGTACATGTGGACACACAAACACACTACGCAAATATCGGATTACAAATGATACAATTAGAAGGAAAATTGGTGTAGCTCCGATCCAGGATAAAATGCGAGAAAACCGCTTAAGGTGGTTTGACCATTTGCAAAAGAGGCCAACTGATGCACCAATCAGGAGATGTGAGTTTTGGGATGTTGAACTAGCTAAGAGAGGACAAGGCCCAAAAAGTGTTGGAGTGAGACTATGCGAATGGATCTTAGTTTTCTTGGATCTAAGAGAGAGAATGACCCACGATGGATCCAAATGGATGCAAAGAATCCATGTAGCTGACCCTGCTTGATGTGGGAAAAAGGCATTGTTGTTTTTGATAGAAATAAAAATTGTATTTATGGTTCATTTTTGATTGAAAGGAGGGAAAAAGAATGAAAACATATTTTTTTGTTCTATCACTAGATAATAAAAAACGTTCATTATATTATTTATTATTCTTCATTTAGAAATATCCAAACTTCGATGCCCAACACTACATAGATAGTTCGAAATAAATATGAACAATAATCAATTTTAAAACGAATGGTCTCTCTTAGAACCTTGCCAGTTTAGGAACTCAAAATATTTTTTGTAGTTACAATTTTGCATTTAATATTTCTAGAAAGTGTTTGGTGACTGGAATTTAGAAGATGCATAAACGTGTGTCCTAACATGAGGAAAATTCTTCTAGGAGGTATGTTTTGAAATATATTGGCCCTATACAATCGCCAATAAATTTTTTTGTTGTGTACTGTATGTAAGCCTCACTGGTATGTAACAAGAAAACTCTAACAACAAGGCCACCTCTTCAGGTACATAACAAAAAAATATTGATGACCGTATAGGGCCACTATGTTTCGAAACATACCTCTTGGAGGATTTTCTCATCCTAACTTGCTATTTCTATTTATTATTGTGCAGTATAATAGGCTAGTAATAACTTTTGGTGATTGTGGAAAGGATTGAAATGAAAGAGATGAATTCACAGTATCCCTAGAGCTCTCTTATATAGGAGAAAAGCTCTAAGGAAAAAAATACATTAAGAGACGAAAGAAATAGAAACTTAAAATATAAAATAAAGAGATAAATTTCTCAACAACCCCTCAAGCTGGAGCTTATATCTATCTATCACGCTCAGCTTGGAACAACAACAGTGGAACGACCTCTTTGCAAGAGCTTTGGTAAACATGTCGGCAATCTGATCGCCTGAAGAAACATGAGAAGTTAATATAAACCCCTTCTGAATCAAGTCACGTTTGTAGTGGCAATAAACCTCAATGTGTTTTGTTCTCTCATGGAAGGATGGATTATTAGCTATGAATAGAAAAGATTGATTATCACAGTTGAGGTGCATAGGAAGATGCACCTTAATAGTTAGGTCAATCAGAACGGACTTGACCCACATCATCTATGTGCTTCCTTGGGCCATAGATCTATACTCTGATTCGGTGCTAGATCTGGACACAACTGTTTCTTTCTTGCTCTTCCATGAAATCAGTGAGATGCCAACAAACACAGTGAAGCCTGAAGTAGACTTCCTTCGACACCCAGCATAATATGCGTTCGTACATCCTGAAACTGCAAGAGACGTGTCTCTCCTAAATAGAAGCCTTTCACTTGGAGAAGACTTCAGATACCTCAAGATCATGTTGACTGCATCCATGTGAGATTGCTTAGGCTGCTCCTTAAACTGGATGACCCTGCTAACAACAAATGATATATCAGATTTGGTAATAGTGACATACAATAGCTTTCCTACTAACTCTTTGTACCATCTCTTATCCACCTATGTAGAGTCATCATCATATAACCTAGCATTGGGATCCGTTGGAGTAGTAGCAGGTCTACATCCTGTCATGCCCATCTTAGATAAAAGATCAATGACATATTTCCTTTGCGTAATTACCATACCCTGTTGATTTCTTGCAAATGTCCTTAGTCATAAACTGTTGTTCAAGGAAATCCTTAGCTGCCTGAATATCGTGGTCATTACTGCAGTAACAATAATGTCATCCACACATACCAAGATAGCAACAATACCTCTCTGGGTTCTCTTAACAAAGAGAGAATGATCTGCATTAGATCTGACAAATCCCTGTTGTTCGATCAACTCCGAGAGCTTCTAGAACCAAGCCCTCGGGCTCTGCTTAAGGCCATATATAGCCTTGTGGAGTTTACACACCATACTGAACTCCCCCTCCGTAGCAAACCCGAGTGGCTGCTGCATATAAACTTCCTTCTGCAAATTTCCATATGAGAAAGCATTCTTGACATTTAATTGGAAAAGTGGCCAATCCTGTTCCACAACAGCTGCAATGAGAACATACAGTGTAGAATAACGCGCAACTAGAGGAAAGGTGTCATGATAATCCACCCCATAGGTTTGGGTAAACCCATGAGCAACCAATCTAGCCTTGTATCTGTCTATTGTACCATCTGCACGATGTTCCACTGTAAACACGCATTTACTGCCAACAACAGAAGCACCTGGGGGAGCTGGGACAATACTCTACGTATCACGAGACTGTAAATCTGTCATCTCCTCCTCCATAGCCAGATGCCATGGATGACTCTGCAAAGCTTCTTAATAGGATCTCGCTACCTCAACAGCTGATAACCCAACAACAAACCTTCGAAAGTCCCTAGTCTGCCGCCCTCAAATCCGAGCACCCATTTACGCCGCATTCGCAATACAATATTACCTAAACATCACATTAAAATATGGGATTTTTTTTCATGTTTTGCTTTTGCATATGACATTCACATCAATGTAATAATGTAACAACTATAGAACAAATACCAACAAGTGCCACCGATCTTTTCATTCCATTAATTTCCATAATTTATATATGTATAAAAGAGGTGACATTGTATACATCTATCCCAAATATATAGAGAAGAGAAAGAAAACACATACATAATGAACTAATAAAAATTGTGATAAAAGAAATAGTACCGTCTAGAATATACCTGATCATCGGGAATCATCAACAGCTACTGTGCTGTAGGCTGCTTGCCTGCCAAAACATGGAAGGTAGAAGAGGATGTCACAAATGTGTGTACAACCAGCAGTTTAACAAAAATGGCAAGTAATTTACTATGTGCAAAAGAAAGCAAGTGGACAGGCATTTATGAATTTAAAACTACCACTACCTGCTTAAAAAAGGTTTTTAAAAATTTTCTACATGCATTTCTATCTGATTATTCGTTATCCCAAAATTTCCCACATATAATATTTTCCATAGAAATTGAGGCCAGTTAGTACATGTTGTTTACTTATCATTGAGATCAGATTATAGATCTTAATAAGGAGTTAGTGAGGTGATACTTTATTTTACTCTTAATTTATTGATAATTGTAAGGATAATATTTTAACCTGGTTCTCCATTCTATCTATCTTTTCAAGTCTAGTGGATAGTCTGTGGTCTTGGTCTATGTATAACCTCAAACTATGACTCTAAGACGTGAATAATGCCTTAGGGTTATGGCACCTCCGTAGGCAAGCGGTGTTGTGTAATGCATCATAACTAAGTTCCCAACACATCCACTAACTTATAGGGATTTCGAATCCAATTTAATTATAGTCACTTTCTACCAACTCAGCTTATCATTGATTTCATCACTTAACCCAGATACATAATAACCCAATCAACTTTGATTGTAACTCCTCCAATCCTCAACTGTAACTGACTCATGTGTAATGCTAGATGATTTAGATGTAGTCATGAATGATTCGGATGTAGCATCGCCAAGTTTGTTGGCGGAAAGTAACCAAAAATCAAGTGGTGAGGTAGCCTCTTAAAAGTCTCTTCCGTCTCGTCCTCTTATTGGAAGTGTGGTCCAATAGAGGGAAAGGTCTAGTCCAAAACTACGCCCTAGAGATGGGTGAGAGACTTTTCGGAAAAATCACTTTAGACGGGCCCGACCGGTAACAGGCAAATGAGCTCGTACGAAAAACTAAAAATCGAGGATCCCCTGCATGGGTATCCTAAAATAGAGGGTCAGTGGAGATGGTCAAAAGTCGGGATCCCAAGAGGCGTAAAAACACTACGTGCTCGCGTAAAAACCGTGGAAGGGACTAGGATCCTAGCCCCGCGCACTCGATGGCCGCTATCCGAAATGAACTTCGTATCTTCTACCCAGTTGAGGGTCATCGTGCCCTCGCATGGTCAGGTGTAAGGGTTACCATAATCGGCACAATTTAATGTTACCACTGATTTACCCATCACTTGATTTCTTGAGAGTCAAATTCCTAAGCAGTACCTGGGATTTACTTAAATACCCAGGTTCTACGAAATCTTTTTTTTTACTTAAAAATTACAAAGGAGTCACATGTTGAACATGCGACACCCCTGAAGTTTTTTTTACTTCGAAACTACAGGTGTGTCGCATCTTCAATATGCGATATGTCACGATCTCCCTAGATTTGTTCCAAGAACTTCCTCGTATAGCGCATGTTTAACATGCGCTATATGAGAAAGTTCCTGGAACAATTCCAGGGATTTTCTCATAAAGAACATGTTCGACATGCGCCATATGAGTTTCTCCCTGGAACGAATCCAGGGAGTTTCTCATATGTCGCATGATGAACATGCGATATATGAGTTAATTCCTGGAAATTGACATGCCAGGTCTTAATATATGAGGTTTTGATGCTCATCTTTTGGCCCTTAGTCTTCTTAGGACAAAAGACCAAACAAGAGTAAAGATGAACCTTCTCTTCTGCCAGACTGAGACTGTAGCTGTCAATTTATGTGCTCTCCAAATGTCGATGAACACACTTTCAAAGATGTATCCACAATCACAAATGTGGGCTATGGATGCACACATATTCAAAAAGGATATATATTGATGCAGAAAGACAATCAAACAATTTACAAATACTGAATTGTCTACGGATATACACTACATTTTTTAGTCACATTAGCAACTACAAGGTTTGCAACTCAACGCTTTCTCCTCCGTTGATATGTTATCGTTGAATCACGAGGATGGAAGGGTAATAGACGGTTCGCCTCGTCTATCATGTTGATTTGCGAGGGCCCAACGTCTTCGTCGAAGGTTGGCATCGGTGACGATGTGAGCATGCAGTAAGTGGGTTGTGTTTCTCTGGCGCCCAATCCTTGCCTCAACGGTGCCTACGGCGTTGGCATGTCGTCATATGGTCGCTCGGCAATAGGTGTGACAAAGTCTCTCCCCAATTCCGTTGGCGCAAGTTCCTCATCTACCTCTTGGTCCATGGGTTCCGCAACTGGTTCACGCGCCCTTCCCCGACCTCTTCCTCTTGCTCTTCCTCGCCTGGCCGCTGTATTCAATATCAATTTCAGTCCCAGGAATAACATCCTTCATTGCATGCAATAGATAAGGCATTTCAGCGTATGACTTCTTCCAGTCACCAAATACAATTCCGATTGCCTTCCTCCGAGCATCCCAAGCCCTTTTCTTTGTAACCCAGTAGTTGTACTTCTCGTGGATGTGAGCTCTACAACTCGAAACGCGAACATTAGGGTCATCCCTAACAAGACTTAGCAACGATCTGGACATGAATTTGTACTCCAACTGAGGGTGATCCTGATTAACTGTTGGGTTTATACAAGTGTGTGCCCCAACAACCTTGGAGATCACCCACAATCCATCAAATTTTCTAAAATGTCCTCGTAAATACCAAACACAGCCATTCGATCTCTGCGTGCAAAAAGCTGACCATATCAAGCTGGTGGATTCCTTGACAATGAAGTCATAGTGTGCCAGAATGTGATACTTCTTTACAGCGTAAATCAAATCTTCCCTACATTTGAAGGTTCTACCCTTGCATATTTCGTCAACGACACCATCAAGTCGAGACTTCTCTCGAATGCCGTCTTCATAGGTTGAACGCGTATTTGATCCTCTAACCCCAAAAAAGGGTATACGGGGAACGATAGTCTGCGTGCTTTGTTCATCAGCTGGGATCTCCTCGTCTACCGCATCATCGTCGACATCTTCACTACCTTCTTCCAGGTCATCATCGGTTCCCCAAGGGATGAAATCATCCAAAGCATGATTAACCTCTCGCAGCAACGAGTCACTCATGTGCCATTCCTGATTCGTACATGGTTGCGTTGTAGGCGCATCAGTGTCAAAGGAGGGTTCCCTGGTTAGGACAACTATTGGTTGTATACTTGGGAATATTGTTAGTTGTGTGCTCGGGACAACAGATGGTCCCTTGTTAGTCACAACATTGGGGACTTCGCTCTCAGATACATCTTCAACAATGATGTCAGTAGGCATCGATTTCCCAATGGTCCGAGCATATACAAGAACTGCCTGCACATCATCATCATCTACAATTGATGAAAATGATGGTTCTTCCCCTGGGCCTCGAGGGATGCGATAGTAATCGGATTTTTTTACTATTGGCATCAAGGTTGAACTTACGGTAAACCAAGTTCAACATCTCATCAAACGTCATATTAGGATTTAACACAACCCCCCGTACGTTGGTCGTCGAACCGCCAATGAGTGTACCCTTCAAATGAAACATACAATACAACGGCTCCATTCCGACCTAATACGTGACACAACGTACAAGTAAACAAAATACATTCATGAAATGAAGAATAATATGCATATTATATAAACAATAATCTCAAGAAAAAAATTTCCAAGTCTGAATGTATGCAACAATGGCTTAGCCCTAGTAGGAGGTGGTGGCGGCTAGGACGCTGCCGATCAAGGAAGCTACGGAAATCCGCGAGGCTAGGAGTGACCAAAATGGACGTTTGTGAGAGAGGGGGAGGTCAAAATCGGCGGGTGGCGCAGTGGGTAATTCACGGGCGGCAGGGACGGTGGCTGGGCTACGAGGTTCGCGTGGGGGGAATGGAAACATCCGATATGCGCGTTTCTTATTAAGCCCTCAAATCGCATATTCGATATGCGTTTTATATATCGCATATTGAAGATGCGACACACATGTAGTTCCGAAGTAAAAAAAAACTTCAGGGGTGTCGCATGTTCAACATGCGACTCCTTTGTAGTTTTTAAGTAAAAAAAGATTTCGTAGAACCTGTGTATTTAAGTAAATCCCATGTACTACTTAGGAATTTTACTCATTTCTTGATCTGTTTGTTGTTGTTTTTTTTGTCTTGTATATGTAACTAATTAGGTGATCTTTGTTCAGGTCTAGTGTGTAAGTAATATGCTTTTCTGCTCTAAGGATAATCCATTATGCTGCATTCAACCATGCAAACAACAACTGATACTATTTAGTACTAATAAAAAAATTTCCCAGAATGAGGTGTCTTCCGTTATAAGCATCATAGACCTGTTCCGCATAACCCACCCCATCAACTTACACCCATGATTTACCCCTAGATCTTATTCTACAAGCTTCCACAAATCATGACATCCAACTAATAATTTAACATCAATTTGAGGAGAGAGATAGATATGGTCATTCCTTATCCATGGTCACCAAAATAAGTTCCTTCCTAACAATATCGTGGTTTCCCCAGGGAATTCCAAGATTTAGTCTCTTATAGCAGTAACATTTCTTTCCCCAACATCTGGGTTGATCTATCTTTCTTTATTCTCAAGCAACAGTCTCTTAAGTTTGGATATCACGTCAGTACACCATTTCCCCAACCAGTCTCCCAACTCAAAATCGAAAAGCACCTTCAGGAGTCCTCTTCAAAAAATTACAGAGAAAATTTAAATAAAAACATTTCTATAACCAATTTAAATCCAGTTAGGCTTACTGCAACAGTCACGCAATGTATCTATTACATAACTTTAATTTACCCTCAGTTACCTACAATAATTCCGCATATTAACATATACTTTTACTGATTTCTTAGCTCAGGAAATCTCCAAAATAGAGAATGGAAAAAAATATTTAAGTAAATCTATAGGGGCATACATGTAGAATTAGTTTAATATTTAACTTTTACCGATGATACATAGTATGTGAAGATTACTAAACTCTATTTGTTGTCACTTTTATTGCCAATGATAGCATGAATGTAGATTTCTATGTTTTCTCATTCTCAGTTTTTATCCTTAATGCTTATGGATACGTGCATTCTTATGTATAATTATATATATATATTTATTTAATCTCATGTTTTTGCTAAAATGTTAAGCATCAAATGAGTCTGGAATACAAGACCATCATCATTCTGACTTTTCCTTCCTACATGGCTGGATAGCCTGATTCTCTCTCTCTCTCTCTCTATATATATATATTTATTTATTTACACGGCTTTCACAGATTGCCTCTTCACTGAAAGGTCTGGTATGCACAGGTAGCCAGTGCTTCATCAATTATTGTTGCCATATTTGCTGGTCATTTAAGATAACAAGTCTAATAAAATTATGACTTAAAGACAAATTTGAGTCCATTGAATCAAAAGTAATTTGCCAAAAGATATAGGCCCAAATTCCTAAGTAGTACCTTGGATTTACTTAAATCTTCGGGTAATACGAATAGTTTTTTTTACACCAAAGTTACGGTGGTGTCGCATGTTGAACATGCGACACTTGCAATATTTCTTTTTACTTGGGAACTACAACAGTAGCGCATCTTGAGGATGCCATATATGTAACGCATATCGAATATGCGATTTTCGACCTCAATTTACCACGCATATTCGAAAACCCTCCCCACGCCTACTCATTCGCCCGACCTCCACTATCGCCCGACTCCCCACTGCTGCAGCTCCCGACTGCGGCCTCCCCCTCTCCGACAAACCTCCATTTTGAACACCCCAAGCCTCGTGAAGAACTCCTTTTCCGTACCTTCCTTGTTCGTTACCGCCCTAGCCGCCACCGCCTCTCACTTGGGCGTACCCGTTGTTGCATCCATTGAGATTTGGTAAAAAAATTTTCTGGAGATTAGATATTGGTTATATAATATGCATATTTATCTTCATTTCATCAATGTATTATTTTTACTTGTATGTTGTGTCACGTATTAGGTTGGAATGGAGCCGTTGTATTGTATGTTTCATTTGAATGGTACACTTATTGGCTCTTCGACGACCAATGTACGTGGGTTTGGATTAATGCCTAATATGACGTTCGATGAGATGTTGAACTTAGTTTACCATAAGTTCAACCTGGATGTTAATAATCAAAAAATCCGATTACTACATCGCATCCCTCGGGGCCCAGGGGAAGAGCCATCATTTTCGTCTATCGTCGATGATGATGATGTGCAGGGAGTTTTTGTGTATGCTCGGACCATTTCCTACTGACATTATTGTTGAAGATGTATCTGTGAGCGAAGTCCTCAATGTTGTGGCTAATACAGGATCGTCCGTTGTCCCTAGCACACAAACAACAGTTGTTCATAGCACACAAGCAACAGTTGTCCCTATCACACAAACAATAGTTGTCCCTAGCATATAATCCTCCTTTGACACTGATGTGCCTATAACGCAGCCATGTACATATCAGGAATGACGCATGAGTGACTCTCTGCTGCAAGAGGTTAATCATGCTTTGGATGATTTCATCCCTTGGGGAACCGATAATGACCTATAAGAAGATAGTGAAGAAGTTGTTGAAGATAATGTGGTAGACGAGGAGATCTGAGTCGATGAACAAAGCACGCAACAGATTATACCCCATTTACCTTTTTTTGGGTGAGAGAATCCAATACTCGTTCAACCTATGAGGACGACATTCGAAAAAAGTCTGTAATTAATGGCGTCGTTGACGAAATACGCAAGGGTAGAACCTTCAAATGTAGGGAAGATATAATTTATCCTCTAAAGAAGTATCACATTCTGGCACTCTACGACTTCATTGTCAAAGAATCCACCAGCTTGATATGGTCGGTTTTTTGCACACACAGATCGAATGAATGTGTTTGGTATTTACAAGGATATTTTAAGAAATTTGATGGTCTTTGGGTGATCTCTAAGGTTGTTGGGTCGCACACTTGTATAAACCCTACAGTTAATCAGGATCATCCTCAGGTGGCTTACAAATTCATGTCCAGATCGTTGCTAGCTCTTATGAGGGATGGCCCTAATGTTCGTGTATCGAGTTGTAGAGCTCACATCCACGAGATGTACAACTACTGGGTTACCAGGAAAAGGGCTTGGAATGCTCGGAGGAAGGCAATCGGAATAGTATTCGGTGATTGGAAGAAGTCTTACACTGAAATGCCTTATCTACTGCATGCAATGAAGGATGCTATGAAGGATATGGTATTATCCTCAAGCGCATCACGGAAGCGTGATCGTCGTATCAAATACGACGCAGAACGACTAGTCGTACTAGTTGTTCTGTGCAGTGGAATTTAAAAAAATTTCATGCGATGAAACCACATGATCCAAGAATGATTCTCGGATCGTTTCATCTAGAACCACAACAAGTATAAGGAATACCTCTTGAAAAGTGGTTGATCTAGTCTCTAAGAAAAGAGACCTCCTGTCTCAAGTCTGATCGTCGGAGAAGACGCTTGCGAGCGCGGGGATGAATCGCGTGATCCTCACAATCCAATAAGATGATCCAAGCACGGTGAACTCCTGATCTCGTCGTACTAGATCGAACGTCTTCTTCGTAAGCGTAGCACTCCAAGAAGGCGGAGAACCGAAGAACGTCGAAGCAGCGGCGCGATGGCGAAGGCGACGACGAATCTCTTCTCTAGGGTTTTGGTGGACGGCCACCAAGGAGAGGGAGAGAGAGTTGACCTGTGAGAGAAATGAGAGAGAGATGTGCTCCAAAATTGCATAGACCTAGAGAGCATGGTATGCCTCTCTATTTATAGGGTTTTGGGATCCGTGGATCTCAATCCATGGGATACAAAAAATCAATGGATGAGATTGATTTATGTTTAATCCAATGGTCAAGATTGTTGTTGGTAAAAACCAACAATTAATCAATCTAATTTAAATCAAATATATTTGACATGTCAAATATAATTCAATCCTAAATTAGATCAAGCAATTAAGGAGATATTAACATGGATATCACTCCCCATTAGGAATGGTGGGGACGACTACCGCATTCCTTGTGGGAATTGGTGGTCGTCCACCATGTCCCCATGGTGGAGGCAATCTCATGCAATCTCAAGAGATTGCATATCTCTATGAATTTCTCCCATAATTTCCAACAACTTTTAATTATGATTTATCTTCAAAAATAATTCATAATTAATTTTGAGAATATTGCAATCTTACCATTGGAAATTTGTGAATCACATTCACAACCCAAAACAAAATATAATTTACATTTTCAATTAATTACACAATGTGTACCCAATACACATTAATAATTAATAAACAAATATAAATCATAATTAGCTCTCTCTAATACATTATAAATCACATTTATAATATATTATGAATAATTGGATATTGCTATTCACATTATTCTTATCCATAATAATTAAATCACATTTAATTATATTGGATAATTTCGACACACATCAGGATGATTAAATCACATTTAATCATCAATTCGTCAATGCTTAGATCTATGGAATTATTCTTGAACCCTTTCAAGAATAATGCGATTTCTCCGCAGATACTTGGAGATAAGGACGGGGCGATTGTATTGTTCCACGTATAGTGACTTGGATGTTGAGATGTATTGTTCCACGTATAGTGACTTGGATGTTGAAATCACATCTAGATCTCATGGACCTCCCACAGATGCTTGATCAAATCAAGACCGTAGACCTAATCTTCTCATTGCATCTGAATCTCATTCAGATCAATGTCCAATACATGGACTAAGATTAGGCCACTTCTCTATTGAGAGGAGTGACTAAAATCCAAACCTGTTTCATCACTCCCTCGGAATGGAAGCGTCATGGTTATACAATCGTTTATGATCACATCACCCTCATGTATTCTCAATACCTATACATCCTGCATACTGAAAGACCTATGATCATCCTGAAGATATAGATCACTTTTACACTGTCATCTTCCGGGTTTGATCATTAATTTTCTCAGTCTTGATCATTGGGAATTGGTATAGATCATATGCTTTCCCAAAGCATATATCTTACCTTCAAATTCATGTCATGCTTCTAAAGCATGACGGGCATGCATGGAATTGGATCAGTCCCAATACCTCATGAGTGAGCTCATGTCTCTCGGTTCACAAGTGAACCCGTATGATCCCTTTGAGAGATCATATTACTCATATGTCCTTACATGTTCACCAGCTCGCCGGTGTATAGACCTTGGCTAGGTCATCAACCTATTGGTCTGCCAGATGTACACACTCAGACATATAACAACACATTTGTCTGTGGTCAGAGGATGCATGCCAATGCTGTGACAACATTCAACATAGGTCTTTGGTTATCTCGATCTCGTCAAGTCAACCCATTGACTCAACTAATCTGACACCTCCGAATCACTATTCCCATGCAGAGGACCTGCATCAAGAGGTCGGTCAGATATCAGCCATATGAGAAGGGATTGCCATCTCCTACTCAGACTGGAGATCATCACTTAACAATCATTTGATGATGCTTGATGAGTCCTCTATCTAACTCCTTAGATATTCATCCAAGCATCAGCCTCTATGATTCAATCAATGAACCAACAACTATATGATCATAAAGTTGGCCATGGTACATAACCCTTATTGTACAAAAGGACCTTATAGTGCATTCATTCATTCAATCTCAAAAAGGAAGTGACAAATAATCAATAACTTTTTATTGATAAATCAGTTATTACAATAACATTTATTATAGGAATGATTCGCCTCGGGCTCACATTGCAAAATGTTATACTGGGGATTGAAATTGATATCGAATACGGTAAACATCTTGATCCTCGGAAACCGCGTTGCTGTAGATTTTAACGATGCTGTTGGGCATTTGGCCCTTAAATCGAGGCATTCAAATATCGTCACCCTTTTATTAGTATTGATGGTACCCATTTGTATGGAAGTACAAACATAAATTGCTCATTCCCCTTTCAAACAAATTCTAACTTCTCATGGAGTATTACGTACACTGTAATTGGCATGTGTGCTGACACATAACTATTCTGACCGGAATTTTGGAACAAAATCCGCTATGAAAGATGTTGACGTGGACTTATTAGGACCTTTTGCATATTGGCGGTTCTGTTCAAGGCATGTCGCGAGCAAATTCAATAGCGTTTTCAAGAACGGCTCAATGAAAGCCTTAGTACAAGCAACAACATTACAAATGACTAGTAGAAAGTTCGCTTACTTCATGGACCTGTTGTTACAAAGGAGACTGCACCTGGAAATCCGTGGACGGATACGTGCGAGGAGCTGTTGGGTGTCAGGCCTCTTCCATCCGAGATCGTTGGAAGCAAAGTGTTTGGGAGTTATTTGTTCACCCAATTTGCAGAGTTGTCAGAAGATGCAGAAGAGATTGTCTTGTAGAGACTTACTCGTGCTTACATCTTGCAGTTACTTGGTGGTGTATTATTCACGGACATGTCAGGATCATTGGTTTCCCTTATTGCGCTACCACATCTGCACGATCTAGAGTACTCTAGGACGTTGAGCTGGGGATCCGCCGTTCTTGCACGTCTATATAGGCATCTCTGTTTAGCGGCGGATATAGCGACTCAGGAGATTGGAGGCTCGGTCATACTGCTTCAGCTCTGGGCATGAGAGCATTTTCCCCATATCGCTCCTGTTTTGAGGGAAAGCAGACAGTGGCACGGACACCTGTTAGGGGTTCGTTGGGCAACGACATTTGCGCATCGTCAACAGCCAACGCACATTGTGAGACCATACCGCGATGCTTTCGACATGCAATCACCAGAGCCTGTAAATTTGCATCCCCCAATTAATTCAATTTCAGCCAAAAAAATCTACTGAACTAAATACAATTTTCCCATGCAGGTATTGTGGACGTCGTTGTAACATCCATATTCTGACAAATCCGAACTCGTCCTATTTTGGGTCCAATGAACCCAAAATCGTTGTCGGCAAATACTAAACAACCTAAAACGACTAATTGATCATGAATCAAAAGTCGTTCGGAAGAAATCGACCAAAAATCGGTCCCTTCGTAATGCGCGCCGTGAAAAAGCCGCAATGCAAATTCGAAAACCACGAAATGAACCGAGACCGTCATTAGATCCGATTCGACGATACAAAACCAACGGAATCAACCGTTCGTCAATCGGAGGTCGTTTGATATTTTTAAACCACAAGATTTATTCTTAAACAAAAACCGTATCCGAAAATTTCGGACATTCAAAACTCGACCGGAAGTATATCAATATTATACTTATATCGACCGTCATTTTGAGACGGTCAAAACAAGATATTGTGCGTCAAATTCCGAGACCCGAGATGCACGTATGTTTCACTTTAAGTATGTTAAATAAATAAGAGATTTTGGTTAAAAATAATACTTAAAAAAATTAATTCTGCTAAACAGTAGCAGACAATGCTAATTAACGGCGAATTTTTTTTAAAAAGAAAATGGAAAAAATTCTTTTCCATTTGGCCTTCAATTCTTATCCACTTGGCTTTAAACTCACCGCCACTTGTCAATTAACAAAGACACATCTCTTGTTATATAATACCCTCTTTTTCTCTCTCCCCACCCCCATTCTTTCTCTATAAATTCCCAACGAAAGGCCCGTCTGCTTTCTTCCTCTATTGTTCCATTTCTCCAACATGGGAAGAACCCCTTTTCTTTTATATATTTCCCAACTTCCCAAGATTTCCACTAAACCTTAGCCGTGAAGTCCAAAGCTCCAACGATTCCTTCTCCTCCTACGGTCAAAGTATTGGAAACTGCAGTCCTCCTCCTCCTTGCTAAAATCAACACCTGAAGAAGGTGCTTCTGCTGCACCCAAGCTTCTCTGGAAAGCCCAATTTCCAGCCCTGGTTGCTGCATACAAACTCATCCTCTCCAAATTCTTGAGGATCTAGGTACAACCCTTTTTCCTAATTCCTATTGCTGCCATGCATGTTTTTATACACTTTAAAACCCCTTCATGATGATCTTTTTTTTATTTTCATCATCTTGTCTGCCTTATACTGCCCTAATTTTCCATCAAATCGGGTAGTCACTTGGAAGTGGTATTGTGTTAGTTTAAGTTGAGTGTTTCTTTTTGCATCCCTTGGAGATTTCCGTGATATAAATTTTGTGTAGAAGAATAGTTGTGTATTGGTGTCAAATTAGAGAAATTTCACAAGGTCATACCCAGGCACAATGCTACCATGCATAATGAAATAGTATACACAGGACAAACAAGAATTTAGCTGAACTGTTAGCCAATAGAAGTTTAAGGGATTTCACTTCTGTAATGAAATGGTGCTCCCTGTTTAGATCAGCCTTGCATGCTACAGATTTGAGTTTAAATTGCATCCCAAAACTTGGGAACTAAGGTACATCCCTCCCCTCCTACTTTGTTGCCATGCATGCTCAAGTAAACCATTTCCTTTGCTGCCTACCATGTCATTTTGACACATTCGGATCCTTAAAGTTAAACAAGGATGTTGTTTTGTGTCTAATTCAAATCAGTTTCAAATGTTTTGAAAAAAATTAGTAGATAATTAAGATATTATCACAGTAGTCATTTAACTATAAAAATCGAGTGTGCAAATGTTTAAATATATAGTTAACAGGAATCAAATTTCTTTCATGAGAATTGATGCAGTTCTTTCAGAAGAACTGATGCTTAATGTAAAAAGAAATTTAGTTCTTTGAGCAAAATAATTACTTATGCAATTAAACCACTCCCATGTTTCCATGATATCACCAGGTTGTTAAATACTAGAATAGGCTAATTGTTTATGATGATGCCGTGATTTGCTAATGGTAACATTTTCCTGTTTGCAAATAATATTAAGCATGTTATGTTCTTAAGCTCGAACAGATACATCCTAAATAAATAGGTCTGGATGCCTTTAAATAGTTATATTTTGAAACATTTGAAAGATCGTCTACTATTTAACCAATTATTTACTGTTAGAGTAATCGATACTCTGATGTGTTATTCCATAGAGCCCTCGGGTCTTTTATATAGAGAGAAAACCCTTGGGTAAATTACATAGACGTACATAATATAAATAGGAAATACGAAACAGTACATCGCAACATATATAAACCTCTACACTCCCCCTCAAGATGGAGCATAGATATCTATCATGCTCAGCTTGGAAGAACATCTCTGGAAAGGTCCTCTGAGCAATGGCTTGGTGAATATATCAGCAGTCTGGTCCTCTGAACTGACATGAGAAGTGGAAATGAAGCCCTTCTGAATCATGTCTCTAGTATAATGACAATCCACCTCGATGTACTTTGTTCTCTCATGAAAAGCTGGATTATTGGCAATAAACAATGTTGCCTGATTGTCACATTGGAGATTCATAGGCAAGGAGACATCTACATTCAAATCTTCTAAGACTGCTCTAACCCACATCATCTCTGCGCTTGCTTGTGCCATGGCTCTGTACTCAGATTCAGCACTGGATCTCGCCACAACAGTCTGTTTCTTGCTTTTCCAAGAGACTAAAGAGCTTCCTATGAAGATAGCAAATCCAGAAGTAGATTTACGATCCCTTGGACATCCTGCATAATCTGCATCTGCACAAGCTGAAATAGACAGATCTGTATCTTTCCTGAATAACAATCCTGTGCCTGGGGAAGACTTCAGATATCTCGGTATCATATACAAGGCATCCATATGAACTTGCCTAGGCTGCTCCACAAATTGACTCACCCGGTTTACTGCAAAGGCAATATCCGGTCGAGTTATAGTAATGTATTAGAGCTTACCCACCATCTCTCTGTACCTTCTTTTGTCCACCTCTTCGGTATCATCATCGTACAGCTTCATGCTTGGGTCCATAGGTGTGCTTGAAGGTCTGCATCCAGTCATTCCTGTTTCAACTAGCAAGTCCGTGACATATTTTCTTTGAGTCATTACCATCCCTTGTGCATTTCTTGCAAACTCTATCCCCAGAAAATATCGTATCGTGCCCAGATCCTTTGTAATGAACTGGCTTCCCAACAGAGATTTGGTTATCTCAATTCCCTGAGCATCATCTCCTGTAACCAAGATGTCATCAACATATATCATGACAACAACTGTACCTCTAGGGGTCTTCTGGATGAACAGTGAATGGTCCGCATTTGATCTTCTGAACCCCTGTCATTCAATTAGCTGAGAAAGCTTCTGGAACCATGCTCTGGGGCTCTGTTTGAGGCCATAGATAGCCTTATGAAGTCTGCACACCGTATGAGTCTCCCCCTCAGCAGCAAACCCCGGTGGCTGCTGCATGTAGACTTCCTCCTGTAGGTCACCATACAAGAAAGCATTCTTGACGTCAAGCTGAAAAATGATCTAGTTACGTACCACCGCAACAGATAGGAGAATGCGAAGAATGGAGTGTCTAGCCACTGGTGAAAAAGTATCCAAATAATCTACCCCATACGTTTGGGTAAATCCACGTGCTACAAGTCTGGCCTTGTATCTGTCAAGACGTCCATCTGCATGATATTTCACCGTAAACACCCACTTGCAGCTCACCACGGAGGCACCTGGAGAAATGGGGACAAGAGACCAAGTCCCTCTAGACTGTAAGGCACGCATCTCCTCTTCCATGGCTAGACGCCAGCAATCAATCTTCATGGCATCTTGGTAGGTCCGTGGAATCTCAACCGAGGAGACTGCAACTACAAATTTCTGGAAATCCCCATTGAGACGATGAAATGAGACGTGAGAGGCAAGCGGGTATGAAACACATTGTCTTCTCTGCTTCCTTTGAGCAATAGGCCGATCAAGATCTTCTATCACGGTGTTGACTGGCGGATCCTCCTCCTGTAGTAAAGGCTCTTGCACTGGTGCATTGTCTAACCCATCATTAGTGATAACATCAGAACATACCTGAGGCGTGCTGGATGGTTGGCATGTAGCTTGAGCAGGCCCTGTCCGCCTTCTATAGAACTTAGGAAATGGTACAATTGGAGGTGGTGGTGGTGGAGGTGGATTAGAGGATTGACTCAGACTTGGAGGTGGAGGCACATAGACATGAGAATCCGTGGATGTGGAGGAGACCAATCTGTCACCTGCAGGGGAGAAGTACATGACTGGTTCGAAAAAAGTAACATCAGCACTCACATAGTACTTGTCATGAATGGGGTCATAGCAACGATATCCTTTCTGTGTCCTGGAGTAGCCCACAAAAACACACTTGATAGCCCTAGGAGAAAGCTTATCAAGTCCTGGAGATAACCGGTGGACAAATGCAACAGTGCCAAAGACCCGAGGTGTAAGTGTAAACAAATCTTTGTCAGGAAAGAGAAGAGAGAAAGGAGACTTTTCCCCAAGAACAGTTGTAGGCTTGTGGTTAACCAGATAGCATGCTGTAAGGATAGCATCCCCCAAAAGGATGATGGTGCGGAACTCTAAATAAGTAATGTGCGAGCAATATTAAGAAAGTGTCTATGCTTCCGTTCTGCAACACCATTTTGTTGAGATGTGTATGCACATGTGGTTTGGTGGATAATGCCTTTAGAAGAAAGAAAGCGAGCAAGAGAACGAGTGCAGAATTCCAATGCATTGTCAGTACGCACATACTTAACAGTAGACGAAAAAACATTTTGAACTTCATTGATAAGATTTTGAATAACACTTCCTGCTTCAGATTTATTTTTAAGAAGAAAAGTCCAGGACACTCTAGAAAAATCATCAACAACAACTAGATAAAACCTGTGCCCCTGATGATCTGGGACACGACTGGGACCCCAAATATCTATGTGAAATAACTCAAATGGAGAGCGACTGCTCCGACCCTGACGACTGGGGAAGCTGGACCGATGGTGCTTCCCTAACTGACACGCTTCACAACGAAAAGACGAACTCGGAGATATCTGAGGCAGGAGGTGACGCATTTTCTGTAGTGGCAAGTGACCAAACCGAAGATGCCAGGTATATGGTGAGATGGAGCCCTGAGAATGTAGTGAGACGGCAGCATACGATGTCCGTACAAGACGATAAAGGCCATTGTGCTCAGAACCACAACCAATCACCCTGTCCGTTAGTATGTCCTGAAAAATAACAGAAGATGGATCAAATATAGCACGACAGTGCAAATCTCTAGTAATCTGACTAATGGATAATAGATTCATAGAGAATTCTGGTGCATGCAGAACATTCTGTAAGTGCATAGAGGGCAACAAATTCGTCTCCCCCTGACCGACGATTGGGGAATGAGTGCCATCAGCAATGAGTACAGAGCGACCAGGCTGAACAACTCTATAGGACTGCAGGATATCTCTATCACGACAAAGATGATGGGTGGCTCCAGAATCAACAATCCAACCTGTGAGATCATGGTTATGATAGGAGACTGAAGTACTACCTGAGGCACTGGCTGTAGCAGATGTACTAGCTGACGCTGAAGCCGCAACATCGGAGGTGTCAGCACCCTCTAAAGATGACTGTGGCATAATATCACGAAGCCGTGCCACTAGCTCCTCGAACCTGTGATCTGGAGTAGATGCTGGCGGACCCTGAACATGATCAGCGACGCGTGCAGAAGGAGGGAAACCATGCTTGGAATAGCATGTATCCTCCGAATGACCAGTACGACGATAGAATGTGCATGTAGATCGTATGCGACCTCCTCGGCCACGTCCACCACTTCCTCTGCCACGAAATGACGACGAGCTACCTCGTCCTCTAGAGACCGCCATTGCCGAGGGAGGCAGAGTCGCTGTATTTGATGGAACCGGTACACGACTGAGCCTCCTGTAGACTTCTTCCATCGGTGGAATAGTGGCATCGGCAAGGATCTGAGAGCGTGCTGCCTCGTACTCTGGGTTAAGGGCAGCAAGTAATACACCCACCATAGTGGCGTTGCGGAACGTCTTTTGTTGTTCTGGCGTGGCTGTGAGGGGAATGGTGCTATATAGCTTCTCGAACATTCCACGAAGAGACGTGTACAGAGAATGAAGAGGTCTCCCATTCTGCTTCATGGTAAAAATATCATGTTGCAACTGCAGCATCTTCGTCTCATTCCGCACCTGAGAGTATGTTGTGGCCAGAATATCCCACATCGCCTTGGCGGTGGGCTGATGGAGGACATCGTTTGCTATCTCCATTGTGAGCGTTCCTGACAGTCAAACTTCGGCATACGCGTCATCCGCCTCCCATGAGGCATATATCCCCGTCTTCTCCGGCAGTCCATCTTCGGTAAGAATATGCTTCTTACCACATGACTTCATAAGACTGAGGAACTGCATAGGCCACAGTTCGTACTTCGTTCCGTCCATTTTGACGATTGGTGCCGAACCTTTAAAGGCACCTATGGCGGACCTTTTGTTCTGACATATTGCCGGAGAAGAACAACTAGGGATGATAGACAAAAGAACTGGTGTCTACCAAGACCTTTGTGGATTGAAGTGCATAGGTAGACGTTATGCACTTGAACCCATCAGCGAGGAGGCTTGGGAAGCCTCGGTGGAAGAGAGAGGCGACGACTGAGGAGTCCGGCGGCGGGGCTGGGCACGGCTGGAGAGCCCGGCGGCGGGACTGGGCACGGTTGGGAGGGCCCGGCGGCGGTTTGGGGGCCCGGCTGGGGCGGCGGGAGGGGCCGGCTGGGCTGGCGGCGGCGGCAGGAGGAGAGGTGGGGGGTGGAGAACAAAACCCTAGGGTTAGGGTTTTGGCTCTGATACCATGTTAGAGTAATCGACACTCTGATGTGTTATTCCATAGAGCCCTCGAGTCTCTTATATAGAGAGAAAACCCTTGGGTAAATTACATAGACGTACATAATATAAATAGGAAATACGAAACAGTACATCGCAACATATATAAACCTCTACATTTACAAATACAAATGCACATATGATGGTGTTGAGGTAGTAGCATACAATACAATTAAATTATAGCATGTATAGGACCCTTAGATTGTCGCATCTATTTACGACATTATTGTTGGCAAAGATCTACACTTACAAAAGATATATGTTTTCCTGTATACAAGTCACACCTATCAATTAAAATTGGAATATATGTTATCTTACTCTGTCTGGATATTTACCATCACACTAAAGACAACCACATTAAGTTTTGTTGATACAGAGTATATAGATCAGGAATTTATGTGTATGCAGTAATTGTACATATCTTTAATAAAACCTATCTTTTGAGTAGGCATACCTTGTCTTATCCGCTCCATAATGAAAATTCATTATTTTGTTAACACACAAGAGAGAGAGAGAGCCATTAAGTTAGCACCAACACCTCTTCCACTAAACGGGAAAAATGTCAGCCGAGATCTTTTATATTGATTATATATACATTTCTACTTAATAAAGCCATACTTCTAATAAATTAACCTTGCCGAAATTGTGTGGCAGTACTTCAATAATCTTTTGTTAAGTGATAGTGCTTAGTGTTTGAGTGTTCTCTCATAATCAGATTAGGAGTTTATCATAATGATTTGAATACACCTTCAAGGATAAAGCATGTAGATTGTATATCAGTGTACAATGATAATTAATAGAGCCGGTCAGGATGAACCTTAGACTTGACTGTGCGAGAGCGCGGTGACTCTCAGCTGGGCGGAAGGAAAGGAAGCCCAGTTAGGGCAGCGGCCGCCAAGTGCGCGGGTCTAGGATCCCAATCCCTTTTCGGTTTTACGCGAGCTCGCAGTGCTTTTACGCCTCGTTGGGATCCCGACTTTAGACCAGTTACGCTGACCCTCTGTTTAGGATACCCAGGCGGGAGATCCTTGGTTTTCAGTTTTGCGTACGAGCTCGGTTGGCCGTTACCGGTCGGGCTGTTTTTCTAGAGTGACTTTTCCGGGAAGTCCCTCTCACCCGTCTCAGTGGCGTAGTTTGGGGGTAGACCTATCCCTCTATTGGACCGCGCTTCCAATTAGAGGGCGAGACGGAAGAGCCCTTTTGTTGGCTTCTTCACCGCTTGAGTTTTTCTTTTGCCAACAGACTTGGCGATTCTACATCCAGATCATCCATATCTATATCTACATCATCTAGAGTTACATCTGATACAATTGCACTTGAGGTTTGAAGGGATTACAATCAAAGTTGGGTAAATTGAAGTAACTACAATCTGAATCGAAATCTCATTAAGCTAGTGGACGTGTTGGGAACTTAGTTAGGATGCATTATACCACACCGCATGCCTACGGAGGCACCCCAACCATAAGACATTCCCCAAGTCTTAGAGTCATAGTTGAGGTTTCACACAAACTAAGATCACGGACTATCCACTAGACTTAAGAATTTAATAAATCTTTATATCTTCTCATCTCACCTTTCCATCCTCAAAATCCAAAAATATGATCTCTGAGTAATATGAGAATAAAATATACATACTTATGATGAATTAGTCACCATAGAAATATACTTGTGTGGGAAATATTGGGATAATGGCTGATCATGAGAGGTGCTTGCTAGAAATTTGGAAACCTTTTTCAATTGCAAGTAGAATTAAATTTTAATTTGAGTTGCTCATGCCGCTCTACTTGTTATCTTTTGATCACAGTAAATGCCTGTTATTTTTATAAATTTTTGGGAGGTACCAGCGCCCGCTGACGCCTCTTCTTTCCTAACATGTTTGGCAGGCAAACAGCCTGCTGTTCAATAGCTATACATGGTTCCAGGAGACAAGGTCTATACCAGACGGTATGTGGTTTTTGTTACAGTTTTTAGTTCAATTATTATTGTAAAATGCTTCTTCTCTTCAGTTAAATTTTTGGGATGTTGTATGTAATGACAGACATTGTACATGTTGTAAAATCATATGGAAATTAATGAAATAAGATTTTGGTGCCAATTGTCTCTTTTACCTTGTGGTTATGTGTTGGAATTGAATGTCATAATTGCGCGAAAAATTTTCCCTTTTTTCTACAACTTCTGCGATCAATGTGAATGAAATATTGCGAAATGCGCGTAAACGGGGACCCGGATCCTGAGGGGTTGATAGTCGTATACCGATGACATCCTTCCAAGTCTCCCTGTCAACTGTCTTGAAGGCGAAAGCATTTGGAGGGCACGTGTACCGTTGATATACTTCCACATTGTGGAGTATTACTTTCCGGACCGATTTCGGAGACAATTTGGCGGCCGTCAGGACATTCCACACCCTTGCTTTACCTTTCAGGACCTCTACGCCATCGACTTGAGGGGAAAGGTGCATGTGGATTGGATGGTGAAGCATTGGTTGCATATAAGTCAGTGGGATGATCGGGAAGATAGAGTCGTTGTTCTCGACCAGTCCAATGGGATCTTCGTGACTCCTGCCTACGAATCTTGGTATAGGATGATTACAAGAAGATTTGTTGGACGGTTAGGTGCAACTTTGGCAAGCAACGTATATGCTTAAACAAACTCTGTTGTAATTTACTTCAAGAAGTTTCCATCAAAATAACCGATATATATTTTTTTCCTTGTATGCAGCTCGTTAAGTGGGTCCAGATATACGATATCGGACATGAGGAATGCCGTGAGATTACGGTACAAGCAAAATCGGAAATGGAGCAATGTTTGGCGTTTCAATTTGCAGATGCTGTCACAATACATGAGGACCATGTTGATGTGACTCAGGCGGAGGCTAGACGAGGAAGGGCAGGAGGAAGAGGAAGAGGTCGGGGAAGAGCACATGAACCGGTAGTGGAACCCGTGGACAATGAGGCAGCCGCTGGGGCAGTTGACGATCTTACGTCAACAGAATTGGAGAGCGAGTTCGTCATACCGGCTGTCGAGCGACCACGTGACGACATGCTAACGCCGCAGGCACCGATGAGGCAAGGCATGGACGCTACAGAAATGCAACCCACTTATTGCACGCTCACACCGCCACCGATGCCTACCTTTGACAAAGACGGTGCATGACCCTTTCAAATCAACATGATAGACGAGACGAACCGTTTGCTACCTTTTCATCTGCGTGATACAACGAGAACATATCAACGTAGGAGAAGGCGTTGAGTTGTAATTTGTGTAGTTGTTAATGTGAGACAAATATGAGAATGTATATCACTGTGGACAATTTAATATATGTAATTTGTGTAAATGTGTTTGTGCATCGATATATAATTTTTGTGACTGTGAATGTGTGTGCATCGATAACCCACTTATGTGAATGTCGAGCTTCAAGGAAATATTGGGTTAAAGGGAGATCGATAAATCGTGTTTAAGCAGGGTTGTATGAGAAACTTACTGGAATTGTTCCAGGAAGATCCTCATGTAGTGCATGTTTAACATGCGCTATATGAGAAACTTCCTGAAACAATCCCGGAACTATTCCAAGAAGATCCCCATATATTGCATCCTCAAGATGCACTACTGTTGTAGTTCCCAGGTGTAAAAAAATATTGCAGGTGTCGCATGTTCAACATGCGACACCACCATAACTTCGGTGTAAAAACAAAACTTCTCGTAGTACATGGGGATTTAAGTAAATCCAATGTACTACTTAGGAATTTGGTTCAAAGATATAGGCAAGATTCCCCTAAGATGACAGATATATGAATAGTTAAGAGAAATTCTAAACTCCAAAATTTGGAGCAAGCATGGGTCAAGAATATATATATATATATATATAATATAAAACATGTATGACAACAATGAGAAGGGGAGGAATTGTACCTATAATTAGATCTTTAAACTTGTAGAAAAAAATGCAAATGATAGAAAGCAGGAAAATGAGAGGAGGTAGTAATTGAGGCAGGAGTTTTTTGGCTGAGTGGAAGGATTGAGAGCTGTGAGGTGTAACCACACACGGTGGGTGGGAAGATGTGGTGCGCGAAAGGGAAGGCGGTGAGTGCGAGTGCGAAAGGGAAGGCGGTGGTCTGTCGAGGAGGGGAGGGGGAGCGAGATGTGGTGCGCGTATGCGAAGAGGGTATGTTGGAGGAAGGTGGCGAGGGGTGGGTGTCGGTCTCGCACCGGAAGCCTAGTCAAAGGTGTTTTCGTTGCGGGGCGAGGGGTCATGTGGCTTCGCTTTGTCCTTCCCCCCAAGTTGCTTCTCTTGTGGGATGATGGGTCATCGCCAGGCTGCATGCATGGCGACTCGCGGGGTTCGTGGCTTCTTCTTGGGAGCCGGGCGTGCTTCCTCTTCCGAGGTTGGTCGTGGGGTTCGTGAAAGGAGGTGCAACATGCAAGGTGCGGAGGTTTTGCGCGGGGGTCCTTCATTTGCAGAGGTGGTTCGTAACGAGCGCAGGGTTGTCAGTTGCTCGAAGCCGTCATCATCTGGGATTGCCACGGAGGGAAGGTGCTCGAAAGATGTGAAGCAGGAGGGGGAGCTCGATCGGGGAGTGGGTGTGCATGCTCTGATCGGGTTCGCTATGAGGGTCCTGCTTGATTGGGACGTGGTCTTGCGCCACGTTCGTGGGTTCTTGGGTGCTAGCTTCGGTGGAGATGTTGTGAAGCTGTCTGCGACGAGGTGTTGCGTGCGTGGTTTGACGTCGGACTAAAGGGATCGGTTGCTTCACAGTGGAGATGTCGCGAACGTCTGCTGGAGGCGTCTTCGTTACACAGATGGGGTATGTTCGGAGGTCGAACTGTGCGTGGTGATAGTTAAGGGCGTCCCTTTCTTGTCGCGCTCGCTTGGATGTTTGAGGAAGGCACTGAGGAGGTGGGGCTCGGTCAGGGAGGTGCTGGACGACGACCTCCATCCTGGGTCTCCTGTGCATGACACGCGTATCCTGTTCGAATGCAGCAAGAGTATTCTCGACGGTATCGGGGAGAGGAGCTTGTTCGCAGAGATGGAGGTCGGCTGCTTTTCCTTTACTGTGGAGGTGGTGTTTGAGGTTCCTCCGCCTTCTCCAGCGGTCGTGGCGGCGCAGGCTGGTGGCGAGTCCGGTGACGCTTCGGTTTGAGAGCCGGCGGTTGGGTTTCCAAGGGATCCCCTTGGGGGAACAAACTTTCCTCTTCCTTACGTGTGGAGGTTCGGTAACCTCTCCTCGGCTCTGTTCCTGCTGCCAGGATTATTCTTTTTGCATGATGACGTGGCGGCACGTGCCTGTGATGGTTCGGCTCCTGTGGTAGAGTCGGTCGCGGTCGCAGATTCTTTGTTGCGGTTTGAAGTCTTGGACCGGCTTCAGGGTCCGTATATTGGTTGGAACTCAAAGGCGGGTTTGGAGACTCTTTGTGATTCGGGTCGCGATAACTCAGAGGCGGGTTTGGTGACTCTTTATGAATGGGGTCGCGATTGGTCGTGGCCGGATCCGGCCATGCATGTTCCTGTTACGACATCCTTCAGCTCCGTGAGATGCTTTATTCCGTTCAGGAGATCCTTCGTGCGTGGGGGGATGATATGAAGATATTCCCTTTCTCCTTTCTCGATCAAGGCCCGATGGCGGGGTATCCTCGGGACCCGGCTGAGGTAGGGGGGGCTGCCACACCTTCTTCGTCGGTCACCGGCCTTTTTTCCTCCGGTAACTCCAGCCGGGACGATGCGGGTGGCTCTAGTTTGGTGGTCTCCGACGGCGAGGGGGCGGCCGACAGTAGGAGCGCTAAAAGATATAGAAGGAGGAATAGAGCTAGGTCGGCGAGGCCGGAGGTAGGGCCATGTCCTCCCTTGAAGAAGCTTGTTGTGGAGACCGCGGGGGTGGTCAGGATTGTGGGAGGTTCCGATGTTTCGAAATTAAGGTTCTCTCTTGGAATGTTCGTGGTCTTGGAGACCCAGATAAGCGGAGAACAATGGGATCTAGGTGTATCGAATGGGGATGTGACATCGTCATGTTTCAAGTGACGAAGCTTCAATCTATGACGGATGATGTTTGGAAATCCTTGGGGCAGGCGCCCTGGATCAGTTTTGTGCTCTTGACGCGACGGGGTCCGCGGGCGGCTTGCTGGTGGCGTGGAAGTCTTCGTGTTTCTCTATGGAGTCGGTGAGCCGCGGGAGGCACGTATCGACGGTGGTGCTCAATTGTTCAGCTCCCTTCGCGCGTCTGGCGGTAACCTGTGTCTACGGTCCGTGCTGTGGGGCGGAGCGGGTGCAACTTTGGAATGATTTGATGGAGGCGGGTAGGGCTGTGGGTGGTAATCCGTGGCTGACCGGGGGAGATTTCAACGTCACCTTGTTCTCGTCCGACAGACCTAGGGGCAGGGGTGGCCAGGACCCGGGCTCTCTCGCCTTCGCTGACTCTGTGGATTCTTTGGACCTCGAGGTGTTGGATGCGGTGAACACCGCGTATACTTGGAGGAGCTCCAATTCTCGGTCGCGTCTCGATCGATTTCTTGCTTCCTGCGCGCTTTTGGAAGCCTTTGATCTTGCTTCCGTGGAGGCGAAGCCGCGGGGATGCTCGGATCATAACTCTATCTTATGGTTCTCGGGGGAGGCGCTGGAGCAGCGGGGGCTATTCAGATATGAGAAGTGCTGGCATCTCGAGGAAAATTTTAGGGGCCTCGTGGAATCGCATTGGTCGGAGTCGATCGTTTCGGGCTCCGCGGCCTCTCGTTTTGCCCAGAAGTTTGATTCACTGCGGGTCCGGTTAGCTGCGTTCAAGAGGGAGTCTAGGGCGTCTAGACGTGCGGCCAGGGTGGACGCAGAGGAGGTTATCCGTCGCCTCGACGCGGTCGGGGACAACAGAGATCTTTCGGTGCTGGAGCTTGCCGATCGCGCCGCTGCACAGCTGGTGGTTGCTCGGGAGGACAAGATGCGTGTGACGGAATGGAGGCAACGCTCGAGAAGCAGGTGGCTTAGGGAGGGGGATGCAAATACCTCCTTCTTTCATCGTGTGGCCAGCGAGAGGCGCTGGGCGAATGTTTTGCGCTCCATCATTATTGGGGGGACGCGTGTCGAGGGGAATAGAGAGATGGGGCGGGCTATTGCGGAGTACTTCAAGGGGGTGGCTTCGTCGACTATCCCCAGGCGATGGCGGTGGTTGGGCTCGGGCACGCGTGTGGTGGCACAGGATCAGGTCGAGAACCTTGTTCGCGACTGGTCTTTGGAGGAGATTAAGGATGTGGTGTGGGAGCTAAATGCTGATGCGGCTCCTGGCTCGGATGGGTTCCCAGTGGCGTTCTACAAGGATTTTTGGGATCTAGTGGGCCACGAGGTGCTTGAGGTGGCTATGGAGTTCTGTAGGGAGAATGCGGGTTTCGACAAGATCAACTGGGATCTCGTTATTCTGCTGCCGAAGTCGTCGGCGCCGGTCTCCATTGACAAGTAACAGCCTATTTCGGTCTCGAACGCCATTTATCTCATTATCGCGAAGGTTCTCGCTGCTCGGCTGCCTGGCATTATTAGCAGTGTTATCTCCCCGTCGTAATCGACCTTCGTCCCGGGCCGGCAGATTGCTGATTGTCTTACGCTGGCATCGGAGGTCATTACGGATTGGAAAAGGAGGGAGGTGCATGGCATTCTGTGGAATGTGGACTTCAGAGAGGCCTATGATTGCCTTGATTGGAGGTTCTCTGGTCGGTGCTTAGAAGGAAGGGGTTCCCGGAACTGTGGATAACGTGGGTGAGGCGTTGTATCACCATCACCTCATTCTCTGTCTTGGTCAACGGTTGCCCGGAGGGGGGTTGGATTCAGCCGAGGGGGGTTCGGCAGGGCTGCCCTCTTGCTCCGTTGTTATTTATTCTGACGGCTGATGTTCTTTCTGATTTTGCGGCTAATTTGGTTGGCAGCGGCCTATCGCGGGGCTTCTCCAAGTGGGACGTGCATATTCCTATCTTACAGTACGCAGACGATACATTATTTCTTTTGGAGGGGGGCTGTGGCGGAGGCCAGGGCTATGGCCGTGACTTTGGAGATCTTCGGCGAGTTGTCTGGGTTGGTAAAGAACGAGGCCAAGTCCATGTTCGTGCCTTTCGGCCCTGCGCTCCTGGACCGTGACGATTATGCGGTGGCTTTAGGGTCGGCGTGCTCTTCGCTATCGATGGATTACTTGGGGATGCCGTTGAATGTGGGGAGGACGCGGTTGAGGGACTGGCTGAAGGTGGTGGAGAAAGTGGAGGCGAGATTGGCGGGCTGGAAGTCCGCGATTTTATCAAGAGGTGGCTGGCTTGTTTTGCTTAAGGCGGTCCTTGCGGCGATTCCGATTTATTTCTTGTCCAACCGTAAGATGCCCAAGGGGATAATGGTACGACTGGAGAAGCGCATGCGTGCCTTCTTATGGCGAAAGAGAGGGGAGGGGGCGAGGGGGATTCATTTGGTTGGGTGGGATGATATTACTTTCAGGAAGGAGCAGGGGGGCTGAGGGTCAAATCCCTTGCTCATATGAACGAGGCTTTGCTCCTCAAGTGGGCTTACAGGATTTGGGGGCCGGGGGAGGATCTTTGCATCGCTGCCGTGCGAAGGATTTATGATGTGGGAGGAGGCTTGCCGTCGCTGCTATGCAATATTGCCTCCCCAACTATGTTTTGGAGGGGGGTGGTAGACGTGTTTTTGAAGAACGCTGGACTTTTCAGGCTGGTGCTTAGTGGGGGAAGTCATTTTCCTTTTGGTTGGACGTTTGGGGGGGGTCCCTATGCGTCCATTTCCCGCGCCTATTTGCGTTGGCTGATGATAAAAATTGTTCGATTGCGGCTTGCTGGTTGGATGGGGTCTGGTGTCCAACTTTCGCGGCGAATTTCTCGGATCAGAGGTTGGAGGAATTTTTGGCGTTGCTAGATGCGGTGAGGGAGGTTGGGAGCCCGCCTAGGGGCGTAATCACTGGTGCTGGAGGGAGCCCCCCTTCACGGTTAAGAAGGCTTTTGGTGTTATCGCTAGGCCGCCTCCGTCGCTTTCGGGGGATATCACTCTTGATTGTGCCTTTCTTTGGGCCCTGAAGATTCCGGAGCGGGTTGGCTTCTCCTTATGGCTGATGAGAAGGAAGAGGTTGATGATGAGAGATCGGTGTACTTGTCTCTTAGGCGTGTTGTCGGATAGATGTCTTCTCTGCGATGCGACCGTCGAGTCAGTGGAGCACCTTTTATTCTTATGCCCATCGGTGGTTGAGGTTTGGTAGGGGGTTGATTTGGATTGGTGTTGCATTGTTGACTTGCACTCGTTCTGGTCTTCGCTTCGGGCTAATAAAGGGAGGCTGAGGCTGGAGGTGCTTTATCCGGTTGCCGTGCTATGGGCGGTGTGGCGAGGGAGAAATGATATGGTGTTCTCGGGCCAAAGATTCTACAAGGAGAATGTGTTAGCTTTTGCAAAACACCTAGTGAGGGATTGGGCGTTGTAAAGGGGTTTAGTGCGGTTGTTGCTGTTTTTTTTCTCGTCTCTGTCTTCGCTGTTTGCAGCTTTTGTTGAATAAAATTGTTGGGGTGTGCACCATCGAGTGTATCCCCCTTGTGTCTGGATTTCAAAAAAAGATCTTTAAACTTGTATGCATGTGCTTGATCAGCTGGTGGAATTTTGGCCAGTAGTTCCTTAAGGAAGGAGCAGCTCCAGTAGGGCAGAAACCACCACTATTTGGAGCAGGAGCAAGCTTTAGTAACAAATGGAGGTGGATGCTGAAATGGATAAACGACAACAAATTGGAATGTTGGGTTCTTTTCCTCGTTGAAGATAGAGTAGAAGAGAGGGAGAGGTTGGGAAATACAAAGGGAAAAAGGGGGATTTCATTGAAGAAAAAGAGATGGAAGAAGGACAAAAAGATGGGGAGGAAAGAGGGAGGAAGTTTCCTCATTGATGATGTCAGCCATGACATCAGCAGACTGACATCAGCCTGTTGATGTCACAAATCCCTTCTTTTTTTTAAAATATCACGGGATGTAGCGAAAATCTGCTACTGTAGCAGCTATGGTTACTGTAGCAAGTTTTAAATTTTATTATTATATTGGTTTTTGTTTCATTTATTCGAGATGTAAAAAAATGTCCGTATTCGCGCTTCGAATGTCGTGTTTCGACGCGCAATATCTCATTTTGATCGTAATAAGTATAATATTGATATACTTTTGATCGGGTTTGAATGCCCTAATTTTTCGAGATACGGCTTTGGTTTTGGATTAAATTTTGCGGTTTAAAAATATCAAACGACCTCTGATTAACGAACGTTCGATTCTGTTGATCTTATTCGAATCGGATTTTATGACGGTCTTGGTTCACTTTGGGGTTTCCAATTTCGTATTGCTGCTTTTTGGACACGCATTATGGTGCAACCGATTTTTGGTTGATTTTGCTTGAACGACTTTTGATTTGCTGTCAGTTGATCGATTTAAGTTATTTAGCATTGACTAATAACTTTATTGAGTTTATTGGACACAAGTCGGATCGGGTTTAGGTTTGATTGGAAATCGGATATTACAAATATAAAAATCTCAAAGGGATTTTTGTCCTTGAGATTCGAGTCAAGGTTACTTTAGGTCTTCTTTAGATTTCATTCGACCATAAAAACCTTTAAGGGTTTTGAACCCATAAAAACCACAAAGGGAAAACAAGCCACATCCTTTAATATATAAATAATTAATATGCTTGTTTTATTGATTACCTGAGAAAAGTTGCGGGTAGACTTGGCCAAAGTACGGCCCGGGCCGGGCCAAACGGGCTGAGGTTCTAAATCCCCTTGTCCAAGGCCCGGCCTGGCCCGATCCACGGGCCATACTTCAAGGTCCAAGCCCGGCCCTTGTCTGGATCGGGCCGGGCTGAGCCGATCCATGGGTCGATTGTAAAGTATTTTTTATTAATTTTTTAATCAAATTTATGGATATTTAAGTTTTTTTAAGCATAATCTAATCTTTGTAAATCCAAGTAACCATAATGTGTGTTACTTTGCATATAAACTATAAAATAAAATGTAATATTGATAATGTAAAACAAAAACTCGAAGTATATTATATTAAATGTATCTAAAATATAATTTTTAAACCTATATTTTTATATATGCTGGTCAGACCGGGTTTTGTAACACTTGTCCATGCCTCGCCTAATTGACGGGCGAGCCAAAGAGCAGGTCGGGTTTGGCCGGCCCATTCCCGAAATCTCTTGGCCCAAGTCTGGCCCATAAGCGGGTTGGGTGGGTAGGACCTCGACCCATTGGCCAGGTCTAGTTTCAAGTATCGTGCCTGCATGTTGGCTTCGATCTCCCACGTCGCCTCTTTGACGCCTTGTCGGTGCCACAACACCTTGATCAATGGAATCTCTTTGCTGCGAAACCTCTTCACAACACTATCAAGTATCTGCACTGGCCTCTCCTCATATGTCAAATCTGACTCCACGTCAAGATTCTCCTAGCTGATGACTTGTCGAGGGTCGTGCACATATTTGCTCAGATTGGATACATGAAAAACGTCATGAATGCCGCAAAGATGTAGAGGAAGGGCTACTCGGTATGCTACCTTCCCCACTCTAGCAATGATCTCGAATGGTCCAACATATCGTGGCACCAACTTGCCACGAACGTCAAATCTCTGTATCCCTTCATGGGAGATACACAGAGAAATACCTAATCTCCTACTTGGAATTTACCGGAATGTCATTTATATGTGAGATTAATTTGAATATAGATAAGTCATATTTGAATGGATGAAGAGAAAGAATTGGATTACCTGAAAATCTAAGTCTCTTCTTCGACGGTCTGCATAGTTCTTCTGACGGCTTTGTGCTGTCAGAAGCTTCCGTCTCACCAGATCGACAGCTTTCACTGTCTCCTCCAAAATATCTATGGAGTAGAGAGCATGATCACCACCTCACGCCAACTGAGAGGTGTGAGGCATCTCTGACCATATAAGGATTCGAATGGTGCTATGCCTATGTTGGAATGATACATGTTGTTGTAAGCGAATTCCACTAACGACAGATGGTCCTTCCAGGACCCTTTCCACTCCTAACTGTATGCACGAAGCAAATCTTCAAGCGTCTGTATGGTGCGCTCACTCTGTCTATCGGTCTGCGGATGGTATAATTCCTCTTCAACTCTATTTGCAGTGCTGACATGAATTGATGCCAAAAATGTGACGTAAATCGACACCACCTCGTGTGGTATACCAAGAAGTCTGTTAATATTCTGCACATATAGCTTGGCCAATCTGGATGGAGTGTACGTCATACTGACTGGAATGAAATGGGCTGACTTGGTCAACCTGTCAACAATGACCAAAATAGAATTATGGCTACCTGGTGTCTTTGGCAACCCTGTGACAAATTCATAGAAATACTCTCTCATTTTCATTTGGGAATGGGAAGAGACTGCACTAATCCCGGTGGTCTCCTGTGCTCGGCCTTGACCATCTGACAGGTCATGCATCTGCTAAATTATTACGCCACATTACGCTTCATTCCATCCCACCAAAAATGTCGACGCAAATCACGATACATCTTGGTGTTGTCCAGATGAATAGATAATCGTGAACTGTGTGCCTCATCAAGAATATCTATGCGTAACTACTCGTCGTTGGTTACAAATAGAGTCTGCCACAACAAAATCATCAAGCTCACCCTTGACGGCTCGCATGTATCTATCTCGGATCCAAGAATCTGTCTTCTGGCCTTCGACGGTACCATTCCAAAAACTATTGTATCGTGGAGGCACGACTATGGATATGGATGCACTATCCTGAGGATGCCAATCAGTCAAAGTTGTGAGCATATCCCACGTGTATAGCTAGTTCGTCGTACCCTCTGCATGAGTTCTCCTGTTGAGTGCCTCAACCACCATGTTTCCCTTACCGAGATGGTAAGAGATCGTGCAGTCGTAGTCCTTCAATAACTCGAGCCACCTGCGTTGTCTCATACTAAATATAAGACCCGAACTAGGAGAATTCTTCAAGTATCTTAAGATCATATGAACGGCATCCATGTGGACCTTTCTGGGATGCTCCATGAACTGACTGACTTTGCTAACTGCAAATTCAATATCTGGCCTGATGATAGTGGCGTATAAGAGCTTCCCAACAAGCTCTCTATATCTTCTTCTGCCAACCTCCACAGTGTCCTCGTCATACAATCTCATACTTGCATCCATAGGAGTATTAGCGGGTTTACATCCCGTCATACCTGTCTCAGAAAGAAGATCCATAACAAACTTCCTCTGAGTCATTACAAGACCACGCTTGTTCTTGGCGAACTCCAATCCAAGGAAGTAACGAAGATTACCAAGATCCTTAGTTGCAAACTCTTGGGCTAGGAATTCCTTGGTAGCATGAATGCCTATTTATCATCTCCTGTAATGACAATATCATCCATAGAAACAAAAATAGACACCGTACCTATTGGTGTTCTCTTGACAAACAGAGAATGATTCGCAGTAGACCGTACAAACCCTTGTTGCTCTACAATTCCGATAGCTTCTAGTGCCAAGCTCTTGGACTCTGCTTCAAGCCATAAATTGCCTTATGGAGTTTGCACACCTTCTGTGACCCCCCCTCAGTAGCAAACCCTGGAGGATGTTGCATATACCCTTCCTCCTGTAGATCACCATATAGAAATGCATTCTTCACATCTAGTTGGTAAAGAGGCCAGTCCTTGGACATAGCAACCGATAGAAGAATGCGGAGTGTCGAATGTCTTGCTACTGGAGAGAAGGTGTCTTGATAGTCCACCCCATAAGTTAAGGTAAACCCCCGGGCTACAAGTCTTGCTTTATAGCGGTCGACACTACCGTCTGCCCGTTGCTTCACTATAAATATCCATTTGCAACTCACAATAGATGCACCAGGCGGAGCAGTAACAATGCTCCAGGTACCACGCGACCGTAGAGCTGTCATCTCTTCCTTTATTGCAAGTCGCCACTTGCTATCTTGAAGTACCTCATGATATGTATGTGGTATAGTAATAGCAGATAGCCCCACTACAAACAACCTGTAGTCCTCGGAAATATGATCCAAGGAGACATGCGCAACAAGAGGATACGTTGCACATCGACGCCGAGGTTTCTTTAGGGCAATAGGTATCTCCAGATCATCTGCTTCGCTGTCCTTTGGAATCAATTCTTCCTGTGTGTCATTCAAAGTTCCAGTGCCATCAGTAGAAATAGTATTTTCATGACATACCTGTGGCGTGATGGATGATGTAGTTGGCTCATGAGCAGAGATGCGAGTAGAAGACGTGCGAGTATAGACATGTGGCAAAAACATGGACTTATTTGCAGGTGGAGGAGGTGGTGGCAGTGGTGGTGATGGAAACAGTAGTAGAGGTTATGGAGGTTTCCCCTACCACGAGATGCTGCCATGACTGAAGAAGTCTGAGACAATTGAGTACCACCAGAAGATATGGAGAGATTGCTCAGCCTGCAATATGCCTCCTCTGTAGAAATAGTTAGTAGTGTTATTATTTATTTATGGAGTTTGTTGTTATTTCTTTCTTTTCTATAGACCTCTCTGTAATTTACCCTGAGGTCTCTCCCTATATAAGAGAGCCTAGGGTTTTCTGAATAAACAACGAAGTCTTTTTCCCAACATGGTATCAGAGCCGCCTTAGGGCTCTCCTTCCTTCCCCCACCCGCCGCCCCTCCCTTCTTCTTTCTTCTAGCCGCTGCCGGCGGCTTCCATCGGCCCCCAGCCCCCAGCGCCCAGTCCAGCGGCTCCCAGCCGCCCAACACCCTTCCCAGCGGCTCCCAGCGCCCTCCCCAGCGGCAGCCAGCCGCCAGCGGCGCCCAGCCGTCCTCCCCAGTGGTCCCGCAGCCTCTTCCAGCGGCACCTAGCCGCTCTAGCGGCGACCACCAGCCCCAGCGGCAACCCCATCTGCCGCCGTAGGCCTCCCAGTGGCCTCCAGCGGTCCATAGACATCGTTCTCGAGGCGATTCAAGGGCTGTAAGCCTCTTGTTAGGCGTGCCCTAGTTTCTTCCACATCTATTCTATGGATTTGAGTGCGTAACGTCTACATACGCACTCAAATCCGATGCAGTTTGTGTAGACATCCAGCATTACGTCTACATATCCTAGTTCTTCTCCAAGCGGCAGTATGTCAGAATCAAAAGTTGATATGCCCTCCACTGGCGCATTCAAAGGTCCTGCGCCAATAGTCAAAATGGACGGGTCTAATTACGAGCTCTGGGCTATGCAGTTCATGAGCCTTATGAAGTCGAATGGTAAGAAACATATTCTTACCGAGGATGAGCCCGCGGAGAAGACTGGGATCTATGCCTCATGGGAGGCTGATGATTCCTATGCAAAGGTCTGGTTGTCCGGCACCTTAACGATGGAGATTGCCAACGACGTCCTCCATCAGCCCACTGCTAAGGCAATGTGGGAAATTCTTGCCGCTACATATTCGCAAGTGCGAAATGAGACGAAGATGTTGCAGCTTCAGCACGACATATTCACAATGAAGCAGAGCGGCAGACCTCTCCATTCTCTTTATACATCCCTAAGAGGGATGTTCGAGAAGTTATATAGTATCATCCCTCTGACTGCAACTCCTGAGCAGCAGAAGGCGTTTCGAAACGCCACCATGGTTGGAGTTCTTCTTGCGGCCCTTGACCCAGAGTACGATGCAGCTCGATCTCAGATTCTCGCAGATGCAGTTATTCCTCCAGTTGAGGATGTTTACAGACGGCTTAGCCGCATTCCAGTCTCCTCCAGTTCTTCTACTCCACCCCCTTCAGCGATGGCAGTCTCGCGTGGGAGAGGTGGACCACCATCTGGTCGTGGTCGTGGACGTGGCCGTGGACCCCAGGGGAGGGGTGGTCGTTTTAGTCAGACATGCTCCTATTGTCGTCGCACAAGACACTCGGAGGAGACATGCTATTTGAAGCATGGATTTCCAGCATCAGCCCGCATTGCAGAGCACTCTCAGTCTCCACTGACCTCTACTGCAGATAGTCGATTTGACGAACTTGTCGCCCGTCTCCGAGAGATTATGCCACATGCTTCTGGTGATTCACCTGGTGGTTCCTCAGACATTGCTGCCACTGCCTCTGCCAGTTCTTCCGCAGCCGCAAGCTCCTCAGGTAGATCTACTACATCTCATGATATATCCGACTGGATTATTGATTCTGGAGCCACACATCATCTCTGCCGAGATAGAGGTAGATTACAGGCGTACAGGGACATTCCTCCCGGACGTTCAGTACAGATAGCAGATGGTACCCATTCGCCCCTTATTGGACAGGGGGAGGTTTTCCTGTCCTCCACTTAGCATTTACAGAATGTTCTGCATGCTCCTGAGTTCTCAATGAATTTGCTATCTATTAGTCAGATTACGAAGGATTTGAACTGTCGTGCCATATTTGACCCGTCTTCTCTCATTTTTCAGGACATACTCACGGGCAAGGTGATTGGCTGTGGCTCTGAGCAGAATGGTTTATATAGGTTGGTCCGGGATTCATATGCTGGTGTCTCCTCTCATTCGGCTGGACCAGTCTCTCCGTACATTTGGCACCTCCGATTTGGTCACCTTCCGCTTCAGAAAATGCGCCATCTTTTGCCTCAGATCTCTCCTAGTTCTTCGTTTCAATGTGAAGCGTGTCAGTTGGGAAAGCATCACAGGTCGAGCTTCCCACGTCGTCTGAGTCGGAGCAGTAGCTCCCCTTTTGAGTTGTTACATATAGATATATGGGGTCCGAGTCGTGTTCCCGATCATCAGGGACACAGGTTTTATCTTGTGGTAGTGGATGATTTCTCTCGTGTGTCGTGGGTCTTTCTCTTGAAAAATAAATCCGAAGCAGGAAATGTGATCAAAAACTTGATTAATGAAGTGTTCAATGTCTTTTCTGCAAATGTCAAATATGTTCCGACTGATAATGCTCTTGAATTTTGTACACGCTTACTGTCACAATTCCTGTCATCAAAGGGCATTATTCACCAAACCACCTGTGCATATACCTCACAACAAAATGGTGTCGCGGAAAGGAAGCATCGCCATCTCTTAGATATTACTCGTACATTGTTGATTCAGAGTTGTGCCCCTATTTCTTTCTGGGGTGATGCTGTCCTTACTGCTTGTTATCTAGTCAACCGTATGCCATCCTCTGTCCTTGGTGAAAAGATACCTATGTCCATTATTTTTCCAGACAGGGAGTTATTCTCCCTAACTCCACGTGTCTTTGGCACTGTTGCTTTTGTGCATCGTCTATCTCCCGGACTTGACAAACTCTCTCCTAGAGCAGTCAAGTGCGTCTTTGTTGGTTACTCCAGAACTCAGAAGGGCTACCGGTGTTATGATCCCACAACTCAGAGATACTTTGTGAGTGCCGATGTCACTTTCTTTGAGTCTGTCATGTATTTCTCTCCTGCAGGTGACCGAATGGTTCCATCCACTACCACTGATGAGATCTATGTTCCTCCACCACCTACATTGAGTACATCTGAGTCTTCCCCTCTGTCTGTCTCCACGCCAGCACCACCTCCACCACCTCCACCACCTCCTCCACCTCCACCCAATCCACGGCCTATCATATCACCGTTACCGAAATTCTATACGCGCCGGTCAGGTCCTGCTCAGACCACACAGCAGTCGATCATCCCGCCTCAGGTATGTTCAGATGGCACTACTACTGACGGGTCAGGTTTGGTACATGTGCAGGATCCTTCAGTTCAGGCTGACACTAGCCCATCTCGTACAGCAGATGACAGTCTTGATGTTCCGATTGCTCTTCGGAAACAAAAGCGGCAATGTGCCGCTTATCCGTTTGCTTCACAGGTTTCTTTTCACCGTCTCACAGATGATTTTCAGAGATTTGCCACAGCTTTGTCTTCCGTGGAGATACCACGGACATACCAGGAAGCCTTGCAGAATGAATGCTGGCGATTAGCCATGGAAGAAGAAATGAGGGCCCTGCAGTCTCGTGGCACATGGTCTTTGGTCACTGCACCTTCTGATGCATCCGTTGTGAGCTGCAAATGGGTCTTTACAGTCAAATACCATGCAGATGGAACCCTGGATAGGTATAAAGCACGTTTGGTTGCTCGTGGGTTTACGCAAACCTACGGTGTGGATTACATGGATACTTTTTCTCCAGTGGCGAGACATTCTACCCTTCGCATTCTCTTATCTGTTGCTGTAGTCCGTGATTGGAGTATATCTCAACTAGATGTCAAGAATGCATTTCTGTATGGAGACTTGCAGGAGGAAGTCTACATGCAGCAGCCACCTGGGTTTACTGCTGAGGGGGAGAAGCAGATGGTCTGTAGACTTCACAAAGCGATATATGGTCTCAAACAGAGCCCCAGAGCATGGTTCCAGAAGTTGTCCAACCTGATTGAGCAACAAGGATTCAAGAGGTCAAATGCCGATCACTCATTGTTTGTTCAGAAGTCATCGGCAGGTACGGTTGTTATTATGGTCTATGTGGATGATATTCTTGTTACAGGAGATGATGCACAGGGTATAGAAAAGGCGAAGGCATTCCTTGGCCGTCAATTTGTCACAAAAGATCTTGGCACCCTGAGATACTTCCTGGGGTTAGAATTTGCGAGGTATGCACAGGGTTTGGTAATGACCCAACGGAAGTATATTACAGACTTCCTGACTGAGACGGGCATGGATGGTTGCAAACCATCAAGTATTCCTATGGATCCCAGCGTGAGGCTGTATGATGGTGATACTGATGAAGTAGATAAGAGGAGATATAGAGAGATGGTGGGCAAACTCCTCTACATCACCATAACTCGCCCAGACATCCAATTTGCAGTTAGCAGGGTGAGTCAATTTATGGAGCAGCCAAGACAGGTTCACATGGACGCTATACACATGATACTGAGGTATCTGAAGTCTTCTCCAGGTTCAGGGCTGCTATTCAGAAAGGGCACGGACTTATCTGTCTCAGCATGTGCAGATGCAGATTATGCAGGATGTCCTAAGGACCGAAAATCAACCTCAGGGTTTGCAGTATTTGTTGGAGGCTCTTTGGTTTCTTGGAAAAGCAAGAAACAAACTGTTGTGGCAAGGTCCAGTGCCGAATCCGAGTATAGGGCCATGGCTCAAGCCAGTACGGAAATGATGTGGGTTCGCTCAGTACTAGAAGATCTACATGTAGCGGTACCTCTACCTATGAAGCTTCAGTGTGACAATCAGGCAGCTTTGTTCATTGCCAACAATCCAGCTTTTCATGAAAGGACCAAACATATTGAAGTTGACTGCCATTATACTAGGGACTTGATCCAGAGAGGATTGATATCTACTGCACATGTGAGCTCAGGAGATCAGACTGCAGATATATTTTCCAAGCCACTGCTCAGAGGACCATTTCAGAGATGTTCGTCCAAGTTGAGCATGATAGATATCTATGCTCCACCTTGAGGGGGAGTGTAGAAATAGTTAGTAGTGTTATTATTTATTTATGGAGTTTGTTGTTATTTCTTTCTTTTCTATAGACCTCTCTGTAATTTACCCTGAGGTCTCTCCCTATATAAGAGAGCCTAGGGTTTTCTGAATAAACAACGAAGTCTTTTTCCCAACATCCTCCATTGGAGGTATAGTGGTATCGATAAGAATTTGTGCTCAAGCAACATCATACTCGAGTCAAGTGCCGCTAAGAAAACTCCTGTCAACACCGAATTGCTATATGCTTTAAGCTGCTCTGGTATGGCAGTCAAGGGAATGTATCCATGTAACTTCTCAAACATACCTCTAAGAGAAGTGTAAAGGGTATGAAGAGGATGACCATTTTACTTCAACGTGAAGATGTCTTGTTGTAGTTGTAGAATCTTCGACTCGTTCTGTGTTGGAGACTAAGTAGCAGCGAGAATGTCCCATATAGCCTTGGCCTTAGGTTCATTCAGCATATCCTTGGTTATCTCCATGGACACCGTCCCAGAAAGCCACACACAAGCATAAGCGTCGTCTGCCTCCCATGAGGCATTAACCCCAATCTTGTCATCAGGCTCTTATGTAAGAATATGCTTCTTGCCATTACATTGAATTCGACTCATCAATTGCATGGCCTACAATTCATAGTTCGTTCATTCCATCTTCACGATGGGTGTTGGATCTTTGAAGGCACCGAAAGATGGAACGTCTGCTTTGTTGTCTGACATGATGACAACAATCTTCAAGAATGACGTTACGAACTGGAATATCTGTCTCCACAGACATATAGGAAGATGGTTGTGGGTGTAGATTCATACCACAACCTCTTCCATCAACATGAAACTTCTTTAGGTACCTATGTTGGTTTTATAGGATCAAAAATCACACCCTATAAACCAAATTAGAACTATTAGTACCCGCTAGAACATGGGTACAACTGCCCTTCTAGACCCGGACTCTCGGAGACCGCTGCAACGCCCCTTGTGCATGCAGGCGGCAACGGTGGGTTGTAGCCGCTGCTGCTCTTTGCAGCGGATGACGATGGTTGCGGCTGCCGTTGCTGCTGCTTGCGGGCAATGGCTGGCTACTACTGTACGCAGGTGTCGGTGGTGGCGATGGCCGCACGAGGATGCGCTAGGGCTTTTGGTGAGGTAGAGATTCTAGGAAGAGGCTCCGGTCTAGGATCGTCACTCTGATACCGTGTGGAAAGGATTGAAATGAAAGAGATGAATTCACCATAGCCCTAGAGCTCTCTTATATAGGAGAAAAGCTCTAAGGGGAGAGTACATAAATAGACAAAAGAAATAGAAAATTACAATATAACAATAAAGAGATACAAATATCTCAACAGTGATAAATGGTGATGTTTTTGGGCAAACATTTATACGATGGTCACCCTTTTTTCTTTAAAAAAAATTATTCTTGTGTTGACCTTTTTTTATCTACTGCATGTATGTCATTTAGAATGGTATTTTATGCTCTTTGGAAAAAATGAGGTCTTCCTCTTCATCACAGATGTTGATTTTTTCCGAATTTATCTGCTTCAATTCAGTTGTAATCATAGTCTTTGCGGTCCTCTCATCCAATATCTGCTATAAGGAGCAAATTCTCTTGTTTTTTTAGTTTTTACCTCCATCTTCCTGGTAGGTCATTGCAGAAAAAGATAATATAGAAGCATAATCAGAGAAAAAGAGATAAAGAAATATGAAGCACACACAGGTTTACATGGAACCCTACTCCATAAGGAGTGGGATGAAACCATGTGAGAAGGCCTCATAGGGCATGATATTTCAATATATTTCTCTCACGGAATACATGAGATGTGGGGCTTTCTTATATAGCCTCACCATTATGATCAAGTCCTACTCTTATACTACGTGGGACTAAACATGAGTTAATGGGGAAATTGGATTATGGAGAGATCCAATTACCTATCTAGACACAATACTCTCCCTCAAGCTAGAGCATGCAATGCTCAGCTTAGACAAATAAAAATTAGGAAGTCACTTATGGAATACATGGCACTATGAAAAATATGAACTCAACGCATACATTGGTTATTGCCTACTAAGGATGTTTCTTCTCATGTCATGCTGGTGAGGAGGAACTAGAGGGCTATGTGCGAATGACGATTCGTAGAGATATCTGGATCAATGATTGGCTCGTGTACAATGTACTGCGTCTATCATAGCCACCGATACTAGAATGATTCTCCTCAATGTACTTTAGCCCGCAACATATTGGAATCTACGCAACGTGAAGAAAACTTATCCATATCTTTGAAGGGATAAACAAATAGCAACGTGGGAATATCTATACGTAGATCTAAGTAGTCAGTCACTCTCATAGGGATCTCAGAAGGATTGAAGAAGGCCATGGGAATATTCGTACCAAAGTTCACGATCACCGGAGGAGGCTGTGTGAATATTGTACATGAGTTCACAGTCGCTGGAGATGGAGGCTGAACCGAGTCTCCGGAGAACTCAAAGAAATCGGATCATTCAAGCATTGAATGCCTCGAACAATGATGAAGTCTGAAACTGAATGGTAGAGTCTGAATCTGAATCTCTACAGAATACTCCCCTTTCTCCCGTGCTTGTCGAAAAATGAGAACACTTGACTAAATTGGGAGAGGAAATGAATATGAGAAAAAAATCAAAATATATTTTTTCTCGGTTTTTTCATTTTTTGAGCCATCTCTCATATTTTCATGGCTTCTCGCTTGCCCTAACTTTTCGTGGGCCTCCGTTTTTCTCGATCCGGGTCAGTGGGGCCAAAACATAACCAAATAGTGCCCCCTTTTTCTCTGAATACAACCTAATCAGGCCTGGAAATATCTCCTTTTTTTCCTGTAGCAACCCAACTTTGGGTTCAAATGTCCTCTGCTCCCTTATCAATTAATAAATGTGGGCCTCCAAAAATTTCACCCATTTTTTGTAGTAGAGAACAAGGTTTAATAGGATTTGAAGTTGAACCGACCAATTGTCGGTTTGGTCAAATCAAGTCGGACTGTTGGTTCAAATCGGGCATACTGGCAATGCCGTCCGCATAATATCATCATTTCCGAAAAAATCAGACTGAGCAGAATTTTCTGGTTGGATTGGCCAAACCGGTTTTCTGAATCGAGAATATTAAGATAAATATATCTTTATGTCTCTTTCATGTAGTTTTATTTTCTCTGCATACTTATCATGTAATTAACCCAAGGGGTATTCTCTTATATAAGAGAGCCTTCGGGTACGTCGAATGCATCTCATTCATTTTCTCTCCTATCATGGTATCGGAGCAACGGTCCTAGACCGGGGTCCCGATATCCCACCCAAAACCCTAACCCTAAACCCCCCCTCCGCGCCGCCGACTGCAGGCACAGCGGCTCGCGGCACCACCGCCCTCCCCAGGTGTCCTAGCACCTCCCGCAGGCGCTCCAGTGGCACCTAAATCGGCCCAGCGACAAACCCCTAGCCGCTTGAGCGGCGCCTGCGCCGCCCCCAGCCGCCCAAGTGGCCCTAGCGTGACTCCAGCCCTCGACCCCATCGGCCCCTAGGCTTCTCCAGCGCACCCGTGCATTTCATTGGTGCGTATGGGTGTTTGAACGAGGATTAGGGATGGTTGTATGAGTCTACACATACAACCTATCCCTCATATGATTATGTAGACCGCCTATTTCTTCTTCCTCAGTCGGTCTGTGGCTCTTTTCCAAACATGTCAGAAAACAAGGGTGACGTTCTCACATCTTCGGGTGCCTTCAAAGGCCAGACCCCTATAGTGAAGATGGACGGGACCAACTATGAACTATGGTCCATGCAGTTTGGTACCCTGATGCAATGCCATAATAAGGAGCACATCCTGACAGACTCTGAGCTGGAAGACAAGACTGGGGCGCATGCGATGTGGAAGCAAGATGATGCTTATTCTCGTATATGGCTCTTTAGGACCCTCACTACAGAGATCGCGAATGATATTGTGAATCAACCAACTGCAAAGGCTATGTGGGACATACTGGCGGCTACATATGGGCAGTCGAAGAATGAAAGCAAGATACTTCAGCTGCAATTTGACATTTTTCCACCAAACAGAATGGGAGACCACTTCATGCCCATTTCTCTTATCTGTGGGGCATGTTTGAGAGATTGCATAGCTTCATGCCAATCACAACCAGTACGGAACAACAACAAGCATATAGAAATGCCACGATGACAGGAGTTTTTCTGTCCTCCCTTGACCCTGAGTACGATGCAGCATGTACTCAACTTCTGACTGGCGAGACCATTCCACCTATGGAGGAGGTCTATAAGCGATTGAGTAGAATTACGAATACGTCGGCGTCTACAGCACAACCTACTCCTTCTGCTATGGCTGCTACTCGTGGCAGAGGAGGTTTGTCCCACTTTCGGGGTCGTGGACCTCGTGGTCGAGGGGGATGCCGACATTGTGGTCCTTGTGCTCACTGTCATCGTCCAGGCCATTCTGAGGAAATATGCTTTCGCAAGCATGGTTTTCCAGCCTCTGTATGTGTTGCTGAACAGACTTAGACTCCCTCTGCTCCTATTCCAGACGCTCGGTTTGACGATATTGTCTCCGGATTTTGGGAGATGATGAGTACTCCTGCGCTTCCATCTCCGGGTTCCACAGAGGCTGCCGTTTCTGCCAGAGCGTCCTCTAGCACATCAGGTACTCATTTTGCACTTACCAGTTCTGCTTGCTTAGACTTGTTAGATTGGATTATGGACTCCGGGGATTCCCATCACATGTGTGGCGACAGGATGCAGTTTACTACCTACAGATCTCTTACACCTGGCAGATCTATTGTCATAGCAAATGGGGTTCGATTACCCACCGTTGGTCAAGGGGAGATTACTCTAACGCCTTCCTTGAGTCTTCAGAATGTCCTATATGCTCCTTACTTTCAGATGAACCTGTTGTCCATTAGTCATCTTACAAAAGATTTACATTGCCATGCCATCTTTGACCCATCTTCTTTTGTGTTTCAGGACATACTGACTGGCAGGGTGATTGTACATGGCCATGAGCAGAGAGGATTGTATAAGCTTGCTGTTCCATCATGTGCTGGGATTGCTACTATTCCGTCTGGATCCGTTTCTCCATTTCTTTGGCATCTACGATTTGGTCATCTTCCTCTTCAGAAGATGTGTCATGTCCTACCACAGATCTCTACCCGTACTGTGTTGGCTTGTGAAGCCTGTCAGCACACCATCGGTCTTCGTTTTCGAGTCGTCCGAGTCGTCATAGTAGTCGTTCTTTTGAACTATTTCATTTTGATATTTGGGGTTCAAGTCGTGTCCCTGATCATCAGGGACATCGCTATTATATGGTTGCTGTGGATGATTATTCCATATTGTCTTGGGTATTCTTGTTGAAACAAAAGTCTGAAGCTGGTGCTATTATAAGGAAATTTATTCTTGAAGTTAATAATGTCTTCTCTGCCAATGTCAAACTCATTCGCACAGATAATGCTTCGGAATTTTCAACTTTACATTTGTCTGAGTTTCTCAGTTCCCATGGCATTATTCATCAAACTTCGTGTATCTACACTTCGCAACAAGGTGGTGTGGCGGAACGCAAACATCGCCACCTTCTTGATGTCACACGTACATTGTTGATTCAAAGTTGTGCTCCTCATTCTTTTTGGGAGATGCTGTTCTCACTGCTTGGTACTCGGTGAATCGTATGTCGTCTACTGTTCTAGGCGAAAAGGTTCCCTTCTTGATTGCGTTTCCCGAGAATGACCTATTCTCGCTTACACCTCGAGTCTTTGGATATGTGGCCTTCGTGCATAACTTTACCCCTGGTCGTGATAAGCTCTCACCGCGAGCTATCAAATGTGTGTTTATTGGATACCCTCGTACTCAAAAAGGGTATAGGTGTTTTGATCCGGTTGGTAGGAGATATTATGTCAGCGTTGATGTTACTTTCTTTGAATCTATTATGTACTTCTCTTCTACAGGTGATAGGTTGTCCACTACCTATGAAGAGGATTTTGTTGTTCCTCCACCTCCATCTCTTCCACCACGTGAAGCTGAACAACCATCACCTTCTCGATCACCTCCTCCTCCACCACCACCACTTACACCTCAGCCAAGATTCGTACCCATTGTTTATACTCGCAGGTCTTCTACTATCCCCTCTGCTCATAAGCCGTCCACATCATCCAGCATGCGTGACGTATGTCATGATAACATTATTTCTACTGATGGCACTGGTGTTCTTCATCATACACAGGATGATTCTAGCATAGAAGACAGAGGTGATGCGGATTTGGATGCTCCTATTGCACTAAGGAAGTCTCGACGTAAATGCGCCACCTAACCACTTGCTGCACATGTCTCTTTGGATCATCTTTCAGATGAGTACATGAGGTTTGTAGTCGGACTTTCTGCGGTCACTATACCTCAAACATATATGAAGGCTTTACAGAATGACAGGTGGCGTCGTGCCATGGAAGAAGAAATGGTGGCCTTAACGTCACGAGGGACATGGAGTGTTGTCTTTGCACCACGCGGTGCTTCGATTATAAGCTGCAAGTAGATATTTTCAATTAAGTAAAACACAGATGGGAGTGTGGATCGTTACAAGGCAAGGTTGGTGGCGAGAGGCTTCACCCAAACATATGGGGTGGATTATCAAGCCACCTTTTCTCCTGTAGCGAGACACTCAACGCTACGAATTCTACTAGTTGTTGTAGTTTCACAGGATTGGCCATTATTTCAGCTTGATGTGAAGAATGCATTCTTCTACGGGGACCTTCAGGGGGAAGGTTTACATGCAGCAGCCACCTGGGTTTACTACTGAGGGGGAGTCCCAGAAGGTATGCAGGCTACATAAGGTCATTTATGGCCTAAAGCAGAGACCTAGAGCTTGGTATCAAAAGTTGTCAGAGTTGATTGAGTAGGAGGGGTTTGTGAGGTCCACTGCAGACCACTCACTTTTTGTTCATAGACACAGAAAGGTACGATTGTCATTCTAGTTTATGTGGATGCCATTATTATTACAGGAGATGATGCTCAAGGCATTCAGATAGCCAAGAAATTCCTAGGTAAAGAATTTGTGACCAAGGACCTTGGCATCCTTCGCTACTTTTTGGGGTTAGAATTTGTCAGGAATCATCGTGGTCTAGTGATGACACCGAGAAAGTTTGTAATAGATCTCCTCTCTGAGACATGTATGACAGGATGCAAGCCTGCTACTACCCCTATGGATCCAAGTATGAAATTGTATGATGAGGATACTGAGGAAGTTGATAGTAGGAGGTATAGAGAACTAGTTGGGAAGCTTTTATATGTTACTATCACTAGGCCAGATATTATGTTTGCAGTAAGCAAGGCCGGTCAATTCATGGAGAAGCCCAGGAAGGTACATATGGATGCTATCTATATGATCTTGAGATACTCAAAGAATTCACCTGGTTTGGGACTCTTATTCAGTAGGGATGATCCCTGGAGGTGACAGCTTGTGCAGATGCTGACTATGCAGGATGTCCTGTGGACAGAAAGTCTACTTCAGGTTTTGCAGTCTTTGTTGGACACTCACTTGTCTCATAGAAGAGCAAGAAGCAGACAATGTTTGCTAGATCAAGTGCAGAATCTGAGTACATGGCCAAGTTACAAGGGAGTGCAGAAATGATGTGGGTTAGATCGGTGTTGACTGATCTTACCATAGAAGTTCCCTTTCCTATGCAACTTCTATGGTATAATCAAGCTGCATTATTCATTGCAAACAATCATGCATTCCCTGAACGAACAAAGCATATTGAGGTGGACTGTCATTACGCTCGATATTTGATACATAAAGGCCTCATATCTACCTCTCATGTGTCTACAGGAGATCAGACGGCAGATATCTTCACCAAGGCTCTATCTCGAAGTCCTTTTCATAAGTCTTGTTCCAAGCTGAGCATGATCGATATATATGCTCCAGCTTGAGGGGGAGTATTAAGATAAATATATCTTTATGTCTCTTTCATGTAGTTTTATTTTCTCTGCGTACTTATCATTAACCCAAGGGCTATTCTCCTATATAAGAGAGCCCTCGGGTATGTCTAATGCATCTCATTCAATTTCTCTCCTATCAGAGAAAATTGGATTATAGTATATATCCATATGTGTTTATAAAACAACTACTGAATCTTTCAAAGAATAACATGTTACAGATGACAAGTAAGATAAATATAAAAAAGATTAATTAACAAACAGATGAAAAATGAAAAATGTAAGTTCTCATTTGATACATATAGTTTTAATATCATGTTATGACCTTGCAAATTAGCATAGATAAAAATAATAGTTTTATCCAACAACTGAGATAAATTCATAATATTGTTCATTTAAAAGTTTACACATGGTATACCGTATACATGAAATACACCACTTGCCTCGAAACAACAACATGTTATAAGTTACAGTCCTAATATCATCCTTGATTTTATTTGACCTCATCTTGAATTTTATTTTATCTCACATTTGATTCTATCATTTATATTACATACACGCTATGATTTCTTCAAGTTTATAGCTACGTTGTGGAATGAAAAGGAATTTATATTATCTATATCTCACATTTAATTATGCACGCATCCTTTGGAGTTCCTGAACGATACATCTGATTATATTTATCTGTATCTATAGCACCATCAACTTTATAACATACACGTTTTGCATATAGTACAAAATACCCCCTCCCACTCTGCCCCCCCAATATCACACACAAGTTCGAGTTTCCAATAGTGAGAACGACTAAACTCAATTTTTGGGCTAACTAAACAAAAGTAAACAAACAAAAACCTCCAGATTCACCACCATGTACATTCACTATTCTGAGATAAAGAATCTTTGGTGTTATCGAGATACCAAGAGGGCTTGTCGTGACCAATGTCGACGAGGAGGCTGGAGGTCGGCGAGCAATGACGAGGAGGTCAACGAGCAGTGACGAGGGGTCTTTGGGTGGCAACGAGGAGGCATGACTACGTGGAGGTCGCCTGCGACAATGAGGAGGCATGGTTGGGCCGTTTTTATGCGTAGGAATAGTTTGCATATGTTGGTTTCAATGGGGGAGGAAAGGACAGAACTTGGGTAGTATTATGGCTTTACAAAATTGAATTTGTGGAATCTTATATTTGTTCAAATCGGTCTGGTTGAATCAAACCAACCGATGGTCGAACGCATTTCCTTTTTTATTTAATTTTATGTAATTTATGTAGAACCGTTCGAACCGATTAGATTGACGTCAGTTCCTTGTTGAATCGGTTCGAGTGACCAGTTCTGTCTGTTTTTTAAATCATGTCAGAGAACTCTCTCCCCCTCATTTTCTCTCTTTTTTTAAAAGGGTATTGGGTCTCTTTTTCACATCGAATAGGGTTCGTCGATGGGTTGGGAACCTATCATTTGAAGCATGCCAGACAGTGATGCTTTTCATCTCATGTGATCGTCGCTTGAAGTTGGAGGCTAGAGTCACGTGCGTGGGATCGCATGGAGGAGATCACAACATCTGGGATTCTTTGCTTAGGGTTCTCTTATAGGTGCATATGCTATGGGAGATGCGAGTGTAGGGCTTCTGGATCGGGGCATCATCTGATGGCCGTAGGTGGCAATGCTTGGAGCTAACCCATCTCCACTGATGATTTTGGAGGAGGCTATGGTTGCCGGCTAGAAGATGGCTTGGAGTACGTGGGCGCAGGAGGTGAGCATGGCGCTTGAGCATTGTTCTAGTCCATAATACTACTTCTTCTTCTTTAGACACATTTGTCTGTGAAGTAGCAATGCTGAGGGTATCTATAGATTGCACTTTCGTGCTAGAGGAATCTTGCGTCGTCGCTATTGCTTGTGTGGATTTGAGATCTAGTAGGTTTCTTCTATTCCATCAGGCTTTCTTGATGGGGATCAAGGCATAGAACTTCGATTGTACTTGTATCGCTAAAGCATGAAATCGATGTGGATTGCCATTATTACAACAATTAATTGATCCCGGAAACGTAAATTTACTCAGTCTTGATGTCTTGATGTTGTAGACTGACTGGGAATTTGCCATAAGGAAGCACTGTTGATGATCATGCAAGTTGGAGACCGATCTGATCATCATTAGTGGTGGCTGCGTAGATTCAGGTTTCATCAGAAACCCTAGATTTTTCTTGAATTTTATGATGATCATCAGAACTTGCGGATATGTGCAGGATGGGCATGTTACAAAACAAACCCTTGAACAAAATATTTGAAATAACTCTTTTCTCGAATAGATCTCAATGATTAAAGAACATAATAAAATAAAGGGATATTTACACCCATAACCCTGAGTAATATGGTAATTACCCCAGGAACCCTGCGTAAGTGCGAATTACGCTAAAACCCTCGAGTAATGCTTAACTCTTGCATAGCATATCCCTGTGTTAGTGGACGTTTGTTTTTGTTGGACGACCGTTAGTTGATGGACGAAAATGCCTTCAGCTTTGAGGGGCTCCAACGGCTAGAAATAGATCCGTTGGGTGTCTCCCCTCCCATGCAAAAACCTATAAAATGGGTTGTAGAGGCCCCATAGAAATAGGAATTTTGAGGAAGGTTGCTGGTAAATCCACAACAGAAGGTGCGAAATTTTTTTTTCGTTATGTTGCAAGAAGTCGATTTTTTTGTGTCTACAAGTTATTGTTTGAAGATGTATACGATAATTGCAGGAAATGCGGTCGCGTTCCTTTGAATCATCATCTAGTATGCGTTGCGTTTGCGGCGTCGAGGCTGTTTTGAAGACCTCCACCAAACCATGGAGCAAAGGAGCACGATTCTACACATGCGCCTTCAAGACTTGCGATTTCTTTCGCTGGATGGATGAACCATGTAGTAAAGAACCACAATCTTTCGGCACTATGAAGAAGCCTCCATCAACAGATGCGAATGTTAAGCTAGTATTGAAGAAGCTTTCAGCAATATTGATATGGCTGAAAGCAATATCGATATGTTTGCTATTCATAGCCATGTTAATCACATACATTGCTTTCATATAATATTTCGCAACAAAAAAGAAATCTCATGTATACATGACAAAATGGCAATTGCTCATGCAAGTATCTAAAAACAATTACATAGCACATGTAAGGATTGTTCGTCCAAATATACAAAAACCGACAGCCAGCCAATCTAACACACAATACTGAAAGGATTGTCCCATCCAAAAATATACATATAACAAGTTTCTTGTGCATCCAAAAAAAACACCCATCCAGAAGTTCACATCGCAAATTCTGTATTAGCTGATCTCCTCCTGTCCAGGTAGATCCATGCGCTCAAAAAGTCTCCAAAAAAGCTTCCATTTCCCCTTTCTGCACTTTTCCCTGCAATGAGAAATAACGATTGCACTGAACATTGTCACAACAAAGATTTAGTGATGATTGATGAGAATTGATGTACCTATGGATCCATCGAAAGTGGAGGTCCATCTGGAAATGCTTCGAAATTTCTTATTCTTTTTCGTCCACGCCCCCTTCTTTGTAGTCCTCCACCCCTTCTTCCTCTTGTCCAAGAACCTCTTGTCCTGCACCCAATTCCACTACGAAAATACACATGTTTTAGGTTGACGATATTTCTCAAATAAAGATCCAATGTAGATAGAATGTAAGACCATCGAAATTAATACCTTCTGTTGGCTAATGAATTTTGAGTGCTTGTTGAAGCTTGCGTTGAGGGGCCTAGTGGTATCTCTTCGATAGGTCTTACGAGAGACGATGGTGCATTGAGTGGTTCTTTGCAGGTGCGGGCTTGGTGCCCGAACTTGGTACACCTGCTGCATCTATGCCTTGATTTGCCATCATTCTCGTCCCTTGGCCGAATGCGATTCTTTCTGGGACGTCCTGGTGGCCTTGTGGTGTGAGGCGGTTGCACCTTGAATGGCAGATTGACCGCCAACCACTGCGACTTGTCGGGCATTGGTGCTATGCATGCACAAGTGTAGGCTTTCCTATAACGATCAACTTTGTAGTAATCAGCGACGTAGTTCTCCCACCGCACTCCTCTGATGGTTCCCAACGCGGCTGCTGCATGTGTGCATGGAAGCCCACACAGTTGCCATCTTCTACACGAGCATTCGCGGGCTAGAAGGTTCAGAACGTACCTCCCGTAAGGAGTTTCTACTTCCACATTGCTGTCATCAGCTCTTCTAACAATGAAGCCCTTCAAGTCCCTTGTGATGCCTCTCACGTAAGACAAGGCTGATGGTACAACTTTTTCTTCCCAATTCTTCGACCGTCGAAGTCTCTCATCCATCGTTGTCATCAACTTTTGCCTTATCTAATCAATAAGCTCACAAATGGGCATATTTCGCGCTGGTGATATCCATGCGTTGAATGATTCACTCAAATTATTTGTGACATAATGGCACTTCGTCGAGTCACCAAATTGATGATGGCTCCACTTCTCATGTACATTTGCCAACCACTGGTATGCACCCATGCTATGTTTTTGAATCTCAGACATCCAGTGAGTATAGTGCTTGTTATCGAACGCCCGTGCAGCAGACCAAATCATGATCTCTAATTCTTCGCCAGAGAATTTCTTCTTGAAGTTTTTATACAGGTGTCTCATGCATGTCCTGTGCTCTGCTTGGGGGAATAGGGTCTTCACCGCCAACTCGAGACCCTTCTGTGCATCTGATATGAAAGTCAACCCATCACCATTGCCAAACTCGATAGCATGGTTCAAATGAGTCATGAACCAATTCCACGTGACATTGGATTCGCTTTCTACAACTGCGAAAGCCACAGGGAATAATGCATTGCATCCATCTAAAGCTGTCGCTGAGAGTAGTGTTCCTAGGTATTTCCCCTTCAGGTGGCACCCATCCAGACCTATGAAAGGTCTACATCCTTGAATAAAACCTTCCCTTTGTGCTTTCAACGATATGAAAACACGTAGAAATGAATCGTCCTTCTCAGTTTCATAGTGAATTACACTTGAAGGATTACGATTCTTCAATTCATAAATGAGAGATGGAAGTCTCTCATATGACTCCTCAACTTTTCCTCGAATCTTATCTAGGGAAATCCTTCTTCCCCTCCATATCCTCATGTAAGGTAAACGGACTTGGAATTGCTCGGCTAGTCGTCGAGATATGGCGTTGACAGTCATTTCTGGGTTGTCCTTGATCCATGGATCAATGTACTTGGCAATCCACTCTTGTGAAGCCAATGAATTGCCAATCCTACTGACAGAGGAACAATTGTGCTCGTCATGTAGAGTCCTGACTCGGAATCGCATGCTATCTTGGAGTCTAGAAGCATGGATTCGCCATTTACAATCTTCTCCCCTGCATATGGCTGTCACCCGTACTGCCTCACTCTTTATAAATCTCACATCAAATTCATTCCTCAGACAATAAGTGCTTAATGCATGTTTAAATTCATCGTGTCCATCGAACTCGGTTCCAACCGCAATGTCAGGAATCTCCATGCCGTTGGTGGATATTCTACCTTCGAAGTCCTCAACATCCTCTAAATCTGAATCTAAGAGATAGTGGTAGCTATTCTCAGACTCAAGACCGCTGAGGTCATCGTCACTGGTACTTGAGCTATCAACAACAAAATCAGAATCTTCTGATTCGCTTACATCGATACATAGGGTTTGAGAGCGCAACACTCTCTTCGATCTCATTATACGCGAATGCTGAGAACTCAACATCTGTGACTCCATGGCATTGGGAATGATGGGTGCCCTTGATTCCTCCTCTCTTGATTCATCCCCAAGTGGCTCTCCAAATAGGGGATCATCATCCATCTCCACTGCCTCATTCGGGTCGATGTCCATTTGCACAACTTCATCCTCAAAATCCATGGCTTCAGTAGTAATCCCTCCACTCCATCCCCTTGCGCAAATTCGGTATTAGCAATGCATTGAACTGTCTCCAAGGATTCATGCGTAACCGATCCCAACTCTTGTAAAGCCTCCGTTGCCTCATTCGCATCAGTCCCTAAGGACGTGGGAGTTGGATCTTGACCTGCATTCGCATCCGCTTCCTCCTCATTAAGTGGTTCAGCATCTTGATCAAACTCCACCACCAACTCAACTTGCGTCCCATCTTGGTGCAAGTGAAACATTTCCATCATCTGCTTCTCATCAGATAACTTCGCATACCTAACGAAGACAAAATGCGAGTACAGTTCGTATACCTATATAAGCGAGTAGGCCAATAACATCTCACACCATGACATAGTTTCATACCTGGATGGATGGGAATTAGGAATTTTGTAGCTCATCCGCAAGGAATCCTTTGGTTGCCATGGAACAACTTCTGCGATGTCATCCAAGATGTCGAACCAACACGTGTAATCTGGGTCTGTCCCTATGACGACTTGCTGTCCCAGCAAGTACCTATCGCCACCACGACCTCGCACCTTCTTGAAGTATCCCCCATACCGGACACAAATGCTAAGGACCCCATCGCGGCCTTCGAACCAACCCATGCCCTAAGGTACATGCAGGTTTCTTTCTCATGTACTCAGTTGGATTTTACGAAGATTTTCAGAGGCGAAGACGATAGGGGAGGACATACCGTTGCCTTTCGAGTTACTTCTGGTAGTTTGGTGTAGGAGGAAGCGTGTCGTCGGCGATCGGTGGGGGGCTCTTCTTCTTCCGCGAGTTGGAGAAGAGGACGAAGACGATGATCCGAAGGCGGGAACGATCGTTGAGGATGTCGAGGGCGGGCGGGACGAGGGCAAAAACATATACCTCGTCACCCAGGCACTATTCATCGATTCGACTTCCGCTTCCATCTACACCATACACGTGGCGGCAACAAATCCCAGCCATTTGATCTCCACCTCGAAATTCGGTGGTGGTAGGTGGTAACCCAACCGTGGTTACCCCTAACGTCCCAGCGTAACGAAGGGTTACGCACGTAATCGTTAAGCATTACTCGGGGGTTTTAGCGTAATTCGCACTTACGCAGGGTTCCTGGGGTATTTACCATATTACTCAAGGTTATGGGTGTAAATATCCCTAAAATAAATCTTCAAGAATAAACCCCAGAATCTAACTGCTCTGATACCATGCAGAAAGTGATAATCCAGAAGAATAGTCATAGATAAAGAGATAAAGAAACATGAACACACGTGTCTACGTGGAACCCTACTCTATAAGGAGCAAAATGAAACCAGGGGAGAGGGCCTCAAAGGACCAGATACTTCTTTATAATTTTCTTTCTGTGTACGTGGGATGCGATGCGGGGCTTCTTATATAGCCCTGCTAATATGACCAACTCCCACTCATATATGATGTAGAACTAATTATTAGTACATGGGGTGTAGGACTATAATTCTCTTATTGATTACATACAATGCATGTGGTAATTGGATTATGGAGAGATCAAGTTACCCATCTAGATGCATACTCTAACAATTATAGGAGGTTTCTATGCACGAGGAGCATTTGAGCAGCATTAAGGATGTGGACATGTTTTATTTGCGCTACTCCTTTTTGTTGAGGATCATATGGACAAGATGTTTAATGGATGATCTTAGGATAAGGAGAAATATATGGACAAGATGTTTAATGGATGATTCCAGGGTCAAGAGAAATATATGGACAAGATGTTTAGTGGATGATCCCTAAGTTCTGAATGAAGTTGCACAAAGACATAATTTATAATTCAAGATCATTACCAAAGAGATTACTTTTAATTGTAGCAAGAAATTGATTGACATTTCTCCTTGAATATGCCAAATATCTCCCCATTTTAGATTTAGCTTTGCACATTAATACCCAATAAAAACGAGGAAAGTCGTCATCATTAACAATGACAGTTTTTTTCCGCATTAAGTAGTGTAAGCTACATGGATTCTTGGCCTTCATTCAGATCTATCTTGGGTCATTCCTAGACTTGGATCCAAATAACTAAGATCCCTTCGGATAGTCGCAACTCTCATTCCAACACTTCATGGGCCTTCCTTGACCTTTCTTAACTGGCCCAACATCCCAATTCTTGCATCTTCTAACTAGTGCATCAACCGGTCTCCTTTGTAAATGACCAAACCATCTTAAGTAATTTTCTATCATCTTATCCTCTATCGGAGCCACATCAACTTTCCTTCTGATCACATCATTCCAAATCCAACGTGTAAAGACCACACATCGATCTTAGTATTTTTATTTCTGGTATTGTCATTATTGAACATGTCTGTGCTTCACCTGGCAACATTCATATCCATAGAGTATAACAAGTCTCGTGATTGTGTTGTAATACTTTCCTTTGATTTTCAAAGGAATTTTCTTATCACATCTGGCGTTTGGTGACTGCATTAGCCGATAGATGGTGTTCTCGTAGCCATATTGAATCACTCACCTCGTTGATATGGTCCGAAAAAATTACTTGACTATTTAAGTCTGTGGTAATATTTTTTAATAAAGATTGGGTGAGAGCTCGAGTTGAGTCACACCACAAATTTATTCAAAATCAAAGATGCAGTCACCGATTCTCCTGACCTGCCACAATTACCACGAGCAAACATATTCCATTAATGACTAGTAATGTGTTTTTGCTATGCTACTAATACTTGTACTTACTCTGCTATTCTGCCCAAGCCTGACTGAGGGAGAGTTACGGGGAGTAAAACAAAAAGCGGATTCCGGCCTTGCATACTATATGTAATTATAGTACCATTTGCTAGAAAAAAGTAAGGCCATTCCATTTCGACAAAAGACTCGTACCCATGTTTGTGTCTGCGACCCAAATCATGATTTTTCTACCCCCAGAGGTAAAGGTCCTTCCCTTTGGACCGATGTGGGTGCGGAGAGATTCAAACCCCATACACCATGGTTCGTAGCCACATGCTCTAATCCTATGAGCTACAGACCCCACCCCGTCTCCATCGGATCTGTTCGGGAGTACCCTCAAAACAAAAGGGAACCTTTCCTCTCTTCAACTAGTTCGGGTTACGAAGATGTGAAAGTGTGTTTCTCTCTAGAAGAAGGTTACAATGACCAGCCCTCCCAAATGGCCATAATTTGTGACATCATATTCTCAACATATTGGTATTTCTAGCGAAACACAACCAACCCTAATCCTAAGAAAAATAGCCCACAATTCCGCAATTGGACGGAGGAGCCATTCTGTGACAAAGCACATGCATAACACATAGAGGACCAAAAAGTATCCAAGTTTGCAGTAACTAAGGAACATTTGCACAGATCTAGAGATCCACAAAGGAAGGGGATGTGAAGAAAATATGGTCACCTCTAGGCAGTTCTCACATTGTAGTCAATAAACATCATTCATAGGGAACAATCTAGATATAAAATCTTACGTCTCCAGCCTGTTCTTTTTAACTGCCAAAGACAAATCTTCACTCCTAAGGGGAGGGTGACGAAGAGTGCCAAATCAACTTGTAATTAGTCGCCTAAATGCCTAAGTTGGAGTCAGGGTTGGTAATATTGGTATTGGTATCGGTATCGGTTACTTGTCAATACGATATATCGATGCCATATCGCCTAAATCGGCCCGATTTTGTGAAGGAAATAACCTTGGAAGGGCAAATATCGGCCATATCGATGATATATCAATCACTTGTCGATACCGATATATCATCGATATATCACAATATGGCTTACCCTTGTTGGAATCACCCTCGTACACAAGAAATCTATAAAAGCCTTCTTTACTGAGAATCTTCTCCGAGCACTCCCTGTAATCTCTACCAATAGATGAACCGTCAATGTCTCCCATGTCCATTAAGGCTTCACAAATCAATGTAGTCATGAAAGCACTTCTCAAAGAAGCTCGAAAGAAAAGCTGGGCACATGCCCATTATTGCACACATCCATGACTAAAGAATCTCCATACATGGAAAGACCAAAGAGTTTGGGAAAATGGTCCTCAAGAGAGTCGAGCCTCGACCAGTCATCCATTCAAAACCTAAAAGAATTCCATACTCCCAAGTGTCATGTCGACATAGGTTTCATAATTGGAAGCACCACACAAATTCCACTCTAGATAATGGATGTATGGGGCACATCCCTTAGACTTGCCTTCAAGCTCATATCTACCTTGTATATACTGTGAACAAACCGACCATAAGGTCATCTCGATCCCCCAAATATGCAATATCCACTTCGTAATAAGGGCCTTCTTCATTTCCATGATCTTCTTTACCCCAAGGGTGCCACATCTTTCAGGCGATTAATCATATCCCAAGCAACATGATTAAATTTCCCGGGCCTCCTGCTTTGTCCCAGACCAAAGGAGCCTCTGCGCGATAGCCTCCTAATATTGACATGTACCCATTGGCACACTTCTAGTAGAGAAGAAGAAGATCGAGATAGCTGCGAAAACAGACTTTAGAAGCACCCTCCTGCCACCCTTACATATTGTGGCAGACTACTATCCTGCCAACCTTTTCTCCAACTTCCCAATTAGGGGGAGCCACTACGCATTCCTCTGCCTCCTGCAAAAAACGGGAGCCTAAGATAGGAAATGGGGAAATCTGCCATGGGGGTACTGAGGACCCTGCTACAACAGTCAATCTCCTCTTGGGAGAGGCCAAAAAGGACGAGAGATGAATTGCTTCTATTGACTCGAAGATCCGATAACTCCAAACATGTCCAAACCACGGACAAACCCCGAGCATCTCGAATATGGCCCTCAGAAATGAACATCGTGCTGTCCATGTATTGCAGCAAAGGTATGGAAATGCCATCATGGGAGATTCTGGAAGTATAACCACCATCAATTGCTTCGTCGGCTAAGATAGCAGGAGTGTCACCAACAATCGTGAAGATAACAGGAGCGAGCATGCATCCCTGGCGGACCCCCTTTTCTTTTGGGATGGGGGTCTTGATAGAAAGCAAGCTCAATACGAAATCGTGAACTAAAAGGATTCACTGAATTCCCGATGGGGTAAGAGTTTTATTCCCCCTTGATCAGTCACATGAGAATGGCATCCATTGGATAGTTTCTGTCCATCCCTTAGGAACATAGTTAAACCTTGTGGACTATTTTATATCTTCACATAGGTGACTGATACACCACAATCTACTAACCATCATGTTCACCATCAAAAGTACATCAACTCATAGCTGTGACGACTGCATCTGTAGAAGTTGAAGATTCATAAGGAGCATGAGTGAGATGATTAAGACATCCAACCAAATTATTGTACTCAATACCAGAGACATAAGAATCCTGGTTGGATTTCTTCAGCTGCATGGTGAACATAAGCTGGATGACCATGGTTTTGACAATAATTGTCCTCAATATGACCTTTCTTATCAACATGCATGCACTGCTTTGTCGATCCATACACACTAGTAACATGTCCTTATTGTCTTGGGCCACATCCACGACTATGGAGATCACCATGGTAGAGGCAGTATCTGGAGTTTGAAGAGTACCACATTGATATGCATTCAGCTCAATCTATCTATTGTAGGTCTCACCTATAGTAGGTATCTTTGGAAGCATCAACATCTGGCTATGTACAACTTCATATGCAAGATCAAGGCCTAAAAGAAAATAACCCTCCATGATATGTGCCCTGAATGCAATTTGGGAAGGACATGCATGTTCAGTAGCTTGACTGTGTAACCCCAGAAAGGCTCCTTTCATATTGGAATAGCACTCTGACATTGGACGACCATGTTTCTCATATGTAAATCGGTACTCCTAGTAAATGAATAATGAACCTTAGAGAGTCCGACATCCCTTTGGCTATGGTGTAGTAAAGTACTTCATTGGCTATCCATGGGACAAAAGTGGAATGAATCCGTCACTTCACAGGTGCATTGTCTCTTTATTGTGTACAACCACAACATCGAGGAGGCTTTGTGTATGCATTTAATAATTTGTCCCATCAAACTTGACGATTAGTCAAAAAATTTGCTCTTCATTTCCCCATAGTTGGTTTAGGGTTGACAATCAAAATCGAACATCTCTTATGGTATTCCTGAAATAAAAGAGCCCCATGAAATTATATAAACACAATCTTTTTTAGTGCACCACCACTTGTAGCAAGTCGGAGGAGATGAACCCCTCTGGCAATGAGTTCAATCCCGTAATTGCTAGGCTTTTTAATTAAGTTAATTGCTGGGCTTGAGATCTTTTGTGAGATTCAAATGGTACTTATCTATCAATTTAGTTTTTATACACAATTATGTAAATGTGTTCGCATCATCTTTCGTAGGCCAATATCTGGAACATAAACATGAGAATGATTTAATAGAAGTCAGAAGTTGTTTTACTTGTTTTATCTATCTTCTTATTAAGTAGTTCAATTTTGATAAATTGTTAGTGTTACTAGAAAGATCTGAACTGTGTTATATAAAAATGAGTTGGCATCCATAATTTCATACTGACGCTTGGAATGGTGAATTTATCATTGATGCACCTAGTCTTTTGAATTATTGGTTATTTTCTATTTTAATGTCGCATATACTTTTTTCCATATTGTTGCTTGACAATTTCTTATAGGGTGATTACCTGGAAGATGACTCATCATCTGGAGTATATTCAGACTCAGAGGATGCTTATGAGGAGGAAGAGGAGGAGGAGGAAGAAGAAGATGATGAGGAGGAGTATGAATATGAAGATTCAACAGAGAATGAAGTAGGAGATGATGATTGTAATCATGATGGTCAAAATGACACTGATGCAGAATCAGAGGATGATTCTGGGCAGGCATCTGGTGGAGGGTCAAGTGAAAGTGGTGAAGGAGATGACGATTCATATAACAAGAAGGTATTGAATCTAATATATATATTCTATGTACTTGAACTTGGTTTGTTCGTATTCTATTTGTCACATTCATCTATCTTAAATATTACCTATCACACGATCTAATTTATTAATATCCACCTTTCTATTTCGATTATCTAATTTTCTTGTGGGATGCCATCTCTTATAATGGTATGAATGAAGCCATCATCACCAAAAAAATTCCTTTTTTACTCTGGCATTCAAAAATTAAATTAATTATTCGCATTCTTGCCAATAAACTTCTGTGGAAAGTTTATTCGGATATTCATTTTGATGTTTCTTTTGATCTGATATCACTTAACCATGTTAAATCTAAAAGCATGTAGTTTTTCTCTTTGATCTCGAGTTAGTCCTTTATAAATTGAGAATTTTCATTTTATCACAGATTTTATGATGGCGTGGGACTTTTTTTAAATTTTTGGAAATTAAAGCATTTGTATTGTTATTGTGATGATGGTGATGTTTGCAGTGTTACCTTCCCCTTCGTATATGTAAGCTGCTCATGTTACTACACGTGTTTATAAACTTACAATTCTATGTGTGCTATCTATGGTATCTTTTCTCAGCTAGATTCTTTTTCTCCCTGGAATCTAGCTGAACTTCAAAAGTGTGAGGAGATATACAGAAAGTTTGACTACTTCCTTTGGATTGGCTTATTCTGTTGCTGAGTTCCCAAATTCCAAATGCAGGAATCTGATGCTGGTGGCTCTGATAAAGTGCCTCCAAAAGTTCATGGGGATTTGGAAGTTAACAAGAAATTACCAGATGTCGCATACGAACTACCGGTGCAACATGAAATAGATAAGGAGCTGCCATGTATTAGTAGATCTGCACTGTCACGAAATTCTACACATGGCAATATCAAGTTGTCAGAACAATGTAGTAGTTCTTTAACCAGTGAAGTTGGCGAAACCCCCAAAGCTCCAGAGCCAGGGATTAGCAATTCAGGATCTGATATTTCACCAGATAAACACACACTTCCTTCTTTTTCTGGACAAATGTCAGCATCAGTTGAACTATCATGTAGCACCAAACGCAGAAACATCTTGGGACGGGCCTCTGTGAGTATCTGTGTTTATGCTAGTTAGTGGATATGCATTTTTTAGAGGATACTGGAGAAGCTTTTCCTAACAACTATTTTATCTAGGCAAGAAAGAACCTGTCTACGGAGTCAATTGAATATGTTAGCGACGAAGAGTAAGTTTCTAGTCTGGTAGCATCCATCAAAATTTCATTCATACAACTTGGGAATTATTGTTTGGGGGGTTTCCTTCTCTCTCTCTCCCTATTATGGAATTGTTCTTTTTGAAATAACTGATTCCTAATGAAACCTTGTAGAGATATATTTATCTTTCTGTATAGTTTCCTTATTTTATTTTCTTATGTCCGCCTTATGTAATTTATCCATAGGTTTCTCCTCTATATAAGAGAGCCTAGGGTTCTCATGAATAAACAACTTATATTCTTTTCCCAACATGGTATCAGAGCAACAATCCTTGATCGGAGCTCTCGTCCTTGATCAGAGAATCATATTGAAGAGGTTGTGATATGAGTCTACATTCATAATCATCTTCCCCTATGACAGTATGGGCACATGTTTTTCTTGTTGTAGACTCTATCTTACATATAGTTGTCATCATGTCCGACAACAAAGCTGACGTTTCATCCCTGAGTGCCTTCAAAGATCCATCACCCATCGTTAAGATGGATGAAACAAACTCTGAATTGTGAGCCATGTTGTGCAATGTCAAGAAGCACCTCATGATGGAGGAGCCAAGCGATAAGATTGTGATAAATGCCTCATAGGAGACAGACGATGCATATGCATGTGTGTGGCTATCTTGGACTATGCCAACAGAGATAGGTAATGATATTCTGAGTCAGGCTACTGCAAAGGCTGAGACATTCTCGCTGCTACATACTCTTCGACAAAGAATGAGTCGAAGATACTGCAGCTCCAGCACGATATCTTCACATCAAAGCAGAATGGTTGCCCCCTTGATACCCTATACACTTCTTTAAGGGTACGTTTGAGAATGTAGAAATGTAAAAGAGATTGATTAATTCATCTTAGACCTAGAGCTCTCTTATATAGGAGAAAAGCTTTAGGGACAAATTACATAAATAGTCGAAAGAATAGAAAAATTACATAAGAGATATAAATATCTCAACACTCCCCTTCGTGTTGGAGCATAAATGTCTATCCAGCTCAGCTTGGAACAACAACGATCAAACAGTCCCTTTGAAAGAGCTTTGGTGAACACATCAGCAATCTGATCGGCGGAGCACCTCTTTTTCTCTTGCCCCATGGTCTCTCAAATTTGGCAGGAGGTTGGCTTAGCATGGTGCCATAATGACAACTTTCAGGCCTTCTGGAGCTCGATCCACGCTAATGTGACCAGACCGAGGAGGGAGCGGATCTATCCCATGGCTATTCTATGGGCGGTTTGGCGTGGAAGGAATGACTTGTTGTTCTCGGGTCAAAGATTTTATAAGGCGAATGTGGGGGTGTTTGCCAAACGCATGGTAGAGGACTGGGTGTTGTAGTGGATCTGTAGGGTCGATGTTTGCTTTGTTTTTTTCCCGTGTATTTACTTTTATTTCTGGAATAAATAATCATGGGGCGGACACCATCGAGTGTTTCCCTCTACCTTTTAGACTTCAAAAAAAAGCAACATGAGAGGTGGAGACAAACCCCTTTTGAATCAAATCACGGGTATAGTGGCAATCAACCTCAATGTGCTTTGTTCTTTCATGAAAAGCAGGATTATTTGCTATAAATAGTGCAGTTTGATTATCACATTGTAGATGCATATGAAGTGACACATCCATAGTTAGGTCAGTCAGAACTGACTTGACCCACATCATTTCTGTGCTCCCTTGAGCCATTGCCCTATACTCCAATTCTGTGCTTGATCTAGCCACAACAGTCTGTTTCTTGCTTTTCCATGAAACCAACAAGTTGCCTACAAACACAATGAGGTCTGAGCTTGACTTCTTGTCCTTGGGACAACTAGCACAGTCTGCATCCACACATCCTGACACTGTCAGGGTTGTGTCTCTCCTGAATAGAAGTCCTGTACCCGAAGAAGACTTGAGATACCTCAAGATCATGTTGACTGCATCCATGTGAGATTACTTAGGTTGCTCCATAAATTGGTTAACTCAGATGACAACAAACAATATATCAGGCCCGATAATAGTTACATACAATAACTTCCTTACCAGCTCTCGGTATTGTCTCTTATCTACCTCTACAGATTCATCGTCATATAACTGTGCATTAAGATCCATCGGAGTAGTAGCAGGCCTACATCCTATCATAACTGTCTCAGATAAGAGATCAATGACATATTTCCTTTACACCATTATCATTCCCTGTTGGTTCCTTGCAAATTCTACACCAAGGAAATACCTTAACTTACCAAGATCCTTGGTTATGAACCATTGTCCAAGAAAGTCCTTGGCTGCCTGAATGCCTTCGTTATCACTGCATGTGACAACAATATCATCAACATAAACCAAAATAACAACAATGCCCTTTTGGGTCCTCTTAACAAACAGAGAATGATCCGCTATAGATCTTACAAAACCTTGTAGTTCAATCAACTCTGAGAGCTTCTGAAACCAAGCCTTCAGACTCTCCTTAAGGCCATATATGACCTTATGAAGTTTGCACACCATAGTAGTCTCCGTCTCAACAGTGAACCCTGGTGGTTGCTGCATATATACTTCTTCGTGCAAATCGCCATATAAGAATGCATTCTTGATTGGAAAATGGGCCAGTCCTTTACCTCAACAACGACAACAAAGATGCATAGTGTAGTGTGACGTACAACAGGAGAGAAGATATCTTGATAGTCCACCCCATAAGTTTGAGTGAATCCACAAGCAATCAACCTAGCCTTGCATATGTCCATGGAACCATCTCCGTGGTGTTTAGTTGTCAACACTCATTATTGCCAACAACAGAAGCACCTGGTAGAGAGAGACAACACTCCACGTACCACGAGATTGTAAGGAGACCATCTCCTCTTCCATAGCAAGACGCCACGGGCCACTCTGTAAAGCTTCCTGATAGGACCTTGGTATTTATACATCGGATACGGCAACAAGTCTCTGAAAGTCCCCAGATAACCGTGCCAGAGAGACATGAGAGGAAAGAGGATGCATTGAACAGGCATGCCGCTTCCGCTGTAGAGCAATAGGTACATCCAGGTCCACTGTATCCTCAGGAACAATATCATCCATAGCATCATGCACACTCAAACCACCAGTGCCATCTGTAGAACTCAAATGCTCAGGACATACCTTGGGCGTGCTGGATGTTGGTGGAGGCACATGAGCATGAGGCTGGAGGTGATAAACCTATGGAAAGAAGGGAGGTGTGGCAGGAGGTGGATGTGTTGGTGGAGGTAGTGGACGTGATGGTGGTGGTGGAGTAAAAGAGATAGGAGGTGGTGGCATGTGAACCTCTTCTCCACTCTCTAAGGGAATGAGCTTGTCACATGTAGGAGAAAAATACATGATGGATTCAAAAAAGGAAAATACATGATGGATTCAAAAAAGGTGACATCAACACTAACATAATACCTTCGCCGAACAAGGTCAGGCAACGATACCCCTTTTGTGTCTTGGAATACCCAATGAACACACACTTGACTGCTCTAGGAGAGAGCTTGTCAAGACCTGGAGACATCTGACGAACGAAAGCAACACAACCAAACACACAAGGTGTGAGAGGAAAAATATCCTTCTCAGGAAACACAATCGAGAACAGATCTTTTCTCCCAGAATCGATGAAGGCATACGATTCACCAAATAACACGCAATGAGAACAATATCCCCCCAATATGAGTGGGGAGCACAACTCTGAATCAGAAGAGTTCTGGTGACATCCAATCCAAGAGATGGCGATGTTTCCTTTCAACCACCCCATTCTGTTGGGATATATAAGCACGCGATATCTGATGCATAATGCTATACGATCTAAGAAATTGAGTAAGTTGAGTACTACAGAATTCAAGTGCATTATCAGAACGTATATACTTGACATTTATAGAAAAGACATTTCTTATTTCATTAATAAAAAGACGGAATAGTAGACCTAGCATCAGACTTGTTCTTAAGCAGAAAGACCCATGACAATCTAGAAAACTCATCAATAGCAACAAGATAAAAATGATATCCCTGAAGATCAGGAACACGACTACGACCCCAAATATCCAAGTTAAACAACTCAAAAAGACCATGACTAGTTTGACCCTGACGACCCTGGAATGTGGACCTATGATGCTTCCCAAGCTGGCAAGCCTCACTCGGGAAGGTAGAGCGAGGAGAGATCTGAGTAAGAACATGCCGCAACTTTTGCAGAGGAAGATGACCAAAACGAAGGTGTCACATATCCAGTGTGAAGGGAAGACACAACAACATACAGAGATTGCAATAGTCTGTATAGGCCTTATTGCTCAGTACCCGAACCAATCAACCTGCCCATTAGAATATCCTGAAACACTAGAGCAGAGGGGTTAAATATGGTACGACAATGCAAATCTTTGGTGATTTGACTAATAGATATTAGAACCATAGAGAATTCAAGTGCGTAAAGAACATTCTGAAGCCGCATTTCAGGAGTTAACTGCACCTCCTCCTGACCAGTGATGAGGGAGTGAGTCCCATCAGCAATCAACACAGATTTGCCTGACTGAGTCGGGTTATAGGTACTAAACTGACCTCTGTCACCACAAAGATGATGGGATGCTCCTGAATCCGTGATCAACTCTGACAAGTCTACCTTGTAACAGCTAGTAAAAGCATATGTTGTACTTGATGAGGATGTAGTGGTTGAGGCCGCTACCTCTGAAGATCTCGACTGTGAGCTGGATGACCCTAGAGATGGCATAATCTCCATGAGGCGTACAACTAACTCGTCAAACCTCTGGTCAGATGTGACAAAAGAGCTTCTACCTTGTGGATATGTTCTGCCACACGTGCTGAAGCCAGAAACCCATGCTTAGAACATCATGTTTCCTTTGAATGACTTGGCATGTGGAAATAAGTGCAAGGCTGACGAGGGGGTTGTTGGGAAACGCAAATGAGATGATCTATTCCATAGCCCTAGGCTCTCTTATATAGGAGAGTAGCCTATGGGTAAATTACATAAAGAGAATAACAAGAAAATAAAATGACAAAGAGATACAAAATAGCTTATGCGTCAACACTCCCCCTCAAGATGGAGCATAGATATCAATCATGCTCAGCTTGGACGCACACTTCTGGAATGGGCCTCTAAGTAATGCCTTGGTGAAAATATCAGCAGTCTGATTCTCTGATGTGACGTGAGATGTAGCAATGAACCCCTTCTGAATCATGTCACGTATGTAGTGACAGTCGACCTCAATATGCTTGGTCCTCTCATGAAAAGCTGGGTTATTTGCAATGAACAAGGCGGCCTGATTGTCACATTCCAACATCATAGGAAGAGGTATATCAAGACATAGATCTGCAAGTAAGGATTTTACCCACATCGTTTCTGTGCTCGCCTGGGCCATAGCCCTATATTCTGATTCAGCACTGGATCTAGCTACTACTGTCTGCTTCTTGCTCTTCCACGAAACTAGAGCATCTCCAACATAGACTGCAAACCCTGATGTTGACTTCCTGTCCTTGGGGCATCCTGCATAGTCTGCATCCGCACATCCTGTAACAGAAATCTCCTTTCCTTTCTTAAATAGCAAGCCTGCACCTGGAGATGATTTTAAATATCTCAGAATCATGTGTATGGCATCCATATGGGCCTGGCGTGGTTGCTCCATGAACTGGCTCACACGACTCACTGCAAACTGTATATCAGGTCTAGTGATAGTGACATACAGTAATTTGCCTACCAGTTCTCTGTACCTTCTCTTATCCACCTCTTCTGTGTCATCATCATACAGCTTCATGCTAGGGTCCATTGGTGTCGTAGCAGGTCGACACCCTAGCATACCTGTCTCACTCAGTAGATCTGTGACATACTTCCTCTGTGTCATGACTAATCCATATGGATTTCTAGCAAATTCCAGCCCCAGAAAATATCTAAGGACTCCCAAGTCCTTGGTGACAAACTCGGTCCCCAGCCTTTCCTTTGCTTGCTTAATGCCTTGGTCATCATCACCTGTAATCAAGATATCATCAACATAAACCATGATTACAATGATACCTCTCGCCGTCTTCTGCACGAACAAGGAATGATCAACATTGGAGCGTTTATATCCTTGTTTCTCAAAGAGGTCTGAAAGCTTCTGAAACCATGCTCTGGGGCTCTGCTTAAGACCATAGATGGCCTTATGTAATCTGCAAACCTTGGAACACTCCCCCTCAACAGCAAAACCAGGTGGCTGTTGCATATAGACTTCCTCCTGCAAGTCTCCATACATAAATGCATTCTTTACGTCCAGTTGATAGAGTGGCCAGTCTTTAGCAACCGCAACAGATAGCAGGATCCGTAAAGTGGAATGACGCGCCACAGGGGAGAAGGTGTCTAGGTAATCTACCCCATATGTCTGCGTGAAGCCCCGAGCAACAAGGCGTGCCTTGTACCTGTCAATGGAACCATCTGCATTGTGCTTAACTGTAAACACCCATTTGCAACTCACCGGGCTAACATCTGGAGGTATAGGAACCAAACTCCAGGTTCCTCTAGACTGAAGTGCCTCCATCTCTTCTTCCATTGCTAGTCGCCATCTAGCATCCTGCATAGCATCCTGATGGTTCCGTGGAATGGCTGTAGCTGAAAGTGCCATAGCAGACGTCCTGAACTCTCCAGATAGCCTCTCAAAAGATACCGCTGTTGTCAATGGATATTTGGCACAGCTTCGTTTCGGCTTGCGTAGAGCGATTGGAACATCCAGGTCATCTGTGTTATCACCGTGCTCCTGTAATGCATCCTGCTGAGAAATGTCGTCAGATCCATCAACATTAATACTTTCATGACATACCATAGGAGAGCTAGTTGACTGGTCAGGACCATGAGCTGGACGCGGCCTGCGGGTGTAATGGAATGGTAACGGGGATACTGTTGATGGCGGTGGTGGTGGTAGCGGTGGTGGTGGTGGTAATGGTGGTAACGGTTGTGATGTTGGTGGTGCCATGAATACGGTATCAGGAGATATAGGTGGTGGCTGCATGTTCCCGGATTCTGAAAAATACATAATGGATTCAAAGAATGTAACATCTGCACTGATCATATACCGCCGACGCACAGGGTCAAAACACTTGTACCCCTTTTGAGTTCTGGAGTACCCCACAAAGACGCACTTGACAGCCCTAGGAGAGAGCTTGTCAGAGCCAGGCAACAACTGATGGACAAAAGCGACTGACCCAAACACACGAGGAGTAAGAATGAACAGATCCTTGTCAGGATAAATAAGTGAAAAAGGAACCTGTTCATTCACGACAGACGAGGGCATACGATTTATCAGATAACATGCAGTGAGGACTGCATCACCCCAGTAAGAGTACGGAACATGACTCTGGATGAGAAGTGACCTTGTAACATCAAGTAGGTGACGGTGTTTTCTTTCTGCAACCCCATTTTGTTGAGACGTATGAGCACATGATGTTTGGTGAACAATTCCCTTAAAAGAGTAGTAGTTGGCTAGATTGTTGGTGCACAACTCTAAGGCATTGTCAGTTCTTATAATTTTGACCGTAGTGGAAAAAACATTCTGAATCTCATTTAGAAAGTGAATAATAATATTTCCAGCTTCAGACTTCTTCTTCATTAGAAATACCCATGATGCTCTAGAAAAATCATCCACAAATACAATATAAAACCTGTGCCCCTGATGATCAGGAACACGACTCGGACCCCAGACATCGACATGAAACAACTCAAACTTGGAGTTACTACTCCGACCTTGACTACTGGGAAAAGATGACCTGTGATGTTTTCCCAACTGACACGCCTCACACTGGATAGGTGTGTGAGAAAGACTATAAGGTAGGACTAGACGCAACTTCTGAAGCGGTAAATGACCAAATCGCAGATGCCACAGGAGAGGAGATACTTGTTCTGCGGGAGAGGCTGTGATTCCGGCAAATGGGGTCTGGTTCAGACGATAAAGGCCTCCTTGCTCATAGCCATGACCAATCACGTTGCCCGTACGGATGTCCTGAAAAATCAAAGAAGATGGATCAAAAATAGCTCGACATTGGAGATCCTTCGTAATCTGACTAATAGACAATAGATTCATAGAAAAGTGCGGTGCATGTAAAACATTCTTGAGCTGCATAGAGGATGTCAATCTAATCTCCCCCTGACCCGTGATGGGGGAGTGTGTGCCATTGGCAATCACTACTGTCCGTCCTGGAGGAATCTGAGTATATCCTGAAAGTAGACTCTGGTCGCCACATAGATGATGTGTAGCGCCTGAGTCCATGATCCATGGCAATGTATCCGATCTACTACTGTGAAATGCAAGTGTACTACCTGAAGTACTCGTAGAGGCAGAAGCAGAAGCGGCTGCATCAGTATGACTCTCTGTCGACGGTGTTGGGCCAGATGGTGGGATAATGCCCCTGAGACGGGCAACCAGATCATCAAAACGTTGATCCAGTGAAGCAGCAGAAGGGGGCTCTATCTGCTCAGCGACTCGTGCAGATGCAGGAAATTCATGCTTTGAGTAGCATGTGTCCTCAGTATGTCCGATGCGGTGACAATATGAGCATGTTGGCCTAGTGCGACCACCCCTTCCACGAGGGGTACGTCCACGGCCCTGATGATAAAATCCACGACCTCTGTTGGCTGCCATAGCTGAGGGATTCTGATTCGCTGCTGCTGACGGTACTGTGATCCTGCTCAATCTGTGATAAGCTTCCTCCATGGGAGGAATAGTCGAGTCTGCCAGAATCTGTGAACGTGCTGCCTCGTACTCAGGATCAAGTGCAGCTAGGAACACGCCCACCATCGTCGCATTCCTGTATGTCTTCTGTTGTTCTGGTGTGGCTGTCAAGGGCATGAAGCTATACAGCTTCTCGAACATCCCTCTCAGTGATGTATAGAGAGAATGTAGAGGGCGACCATTCTGCTTGATAGTGAAGATATTATGCTGAAGTTGCAGAATCTTTGTCTCGTTCTTTGCTTGGGAATATGTAGCCGCCAGAATGTCCCACATATCCTTCGCTGTGGGTTGATGGAGAATGTCATTAGCAATCTCAATTGCCAACGTACCAGATAGCCAAACTTTGGCGTATGCGTCATCAGCCTCCCAGGAGGCATAGATTCCAGTCTTCTCAGCAGGCTCTGGTTCGGTAAGAATATGCTTCTTACCGGTAGACTTCATCATGCTCATGAACTGCATTGCCCACAGTTCATAATTGGTACCGTCCATCTTGACAATAGGCGCTGGACCACGGAATGCGCCAATAGATGGGAGATCTGCCTTGCTCTCTGACATATTGAAAAAGGAAGACTGGAACGATTGACAAACACTGTGATTTGTCTACAACGACATAAATGGGTTTAGTTGCACGTGTAGACCTCACGCAACTAAACCCATGTTGATGTTCTGGGTCTTAGGGCTGAAAAACCGTGTACCCGCACGGTAGCTACCGGACTTGGCGCACTGGATGCGCAGTAGATCGCTAAGTGCTGTGCACTTAGGGCGCTGGATACGAGCGCTAGATGCGCTGAGATGCTCGGTCAGGCGCCTGGGATATGCAGATCATGCGCGATATCGCGCACTGGATACGCGCGTGTAGGAGAGACGCAGATCACGCAGTGGTGCGCGCCGTATGTGCGCCTGGGTTGCGGCGAAATGCGGCTGTGATGCGCCGCAGATGCGCAGATGTGCGCCTGGATGGGCCGCAGATGTGCTGGAGTGGCACCGATCGGAGAAGGGGCCCCGCCGCAGATGCGCTTGAGAGGGGCGGCGCCGATCTGCGGAGAGGAGAGAGAGAGAGAGAGAAAGAGGGGGGGGGTGGCGGGTAGGGTTAGGGTTAGGGTTTCAGGAACTCCGGTCTAGGACCGTCACTCTGATACCATGTTGGGAAACGCAAATGAGATGATCTATTCCATAGCCCTAGGCTCTCTTATATAGGAGAGTAGCCTATGGGTAAATTACATAAAGAGAATAACAAGAAAATAAAATGACAAAGAGATACAAAATAGCTTATGCGTCAACAGGGGTCTACTGCCCCCTCCTTTTCCACGGCCCCCTCGGCCCTGGAACTACGTAGTGCTCCCCCTACCACGAGATGCTACCCTGGTTGAAGATGTCTGTGACACGGAAGAGACACCAGAAGGTATGGAAAGTCTGCTCAGAAAGCGATATGCTTCCTCCATCAGAGGTATAGTGGCATCGGTAAGAATCTGCGCTCTAGCTGCATCATACTCTACATCAAGTGTTGTTAGAAAGACTCTCGTCATCACGGAATCTCTATATGCCTTGAGTTGCTCTGGTGTTGCAGTTAGGGAAATGTAATCATGTAACTTTTCAAAAATACCCCTTAGATAAGTGTAAAGGGTCAAGCCATTCCAAGGAAACTTACTACTCTAAGCATGGGTTTTCCTGCTTCTGCTCGAGTTGCAGAGTAGACTCAATGGGTTGGTAGTCCATTGCATGTTTCTAATCAGAGATTTGACGAACTTGTGGCTTAGGGAGATGATGCCTTCTTCTCCTGGGTCAACCTGCTCTCCTTCAAGATCCACGATATAGCTGCCTCAACATAAGCATCCACATGGTATCAGAGCCATGCTCCTCATTCATACTGGGGGGACGCGGTTCTAACTGCTTGTTACATGGTAAATCGTATGCCATATATGGTTATGGGGAGAAGATCTCATTCTTGATTGTGTTTCTTGAGATGGATCTTTTCTCACTTAAGCCTCGTGTTTTTGGTTCAATAGTTTTTGTTCATCAGATGTCTTCTGGTCTTGATAAACTCTCTTCTAGAGCTGTCAAATGTGTGTTTGTTGGGTATTCCAAGAGTCAAAAGGGAGATCGTTGCTTCGACCATGTTCGACGAATGTACTACGTTAGTGCATACGTCACCTTCTTTGAGTCCATTATGTATTTCTTTCCTATAGGTGACAAGCTCATTCCTTCAAAGGATGAAGAAGAGGTCTATATTCCTCTACCTCCGATCTCCACTACCCCATCATCGTCACCACCATCACATTCACCTCCACCACAACCACCTCCTCTACCACCACCTTTACACCACCTACCACTCCTACTTTCTTTCCACAGGTTTTCCAGCATCGACCCCATGGTCATGCGCCTCCTCCATCATCCAGCATACCCAAGGTATGTTCTGAGCATTTGAGTTCTTCTAATAGCGTTGTGATTTGCATGTGCAGCTTGAGGTGCAGTATGTCTTGGATGATACACCTTCTATGAGTATTGAGGACCTAGATGTACCTATTGCTCTACGGATCCAGAGGCATGCATACACTATGTATCCTCTTGCTTCCCATGTTTCCTTGGAACGTCTCTCTGAGGATGTTCAGAGGTTTGTTGTGGGATTTTTGGCTGTAGAAATATCACGGTCCTATCATGAGGCATTGCGGAGTAGTGAGTGTCGTCTGGCCATGGAGGAGGAAATGGAGGCCTTACGATCTTGTGGCACGTGGAGTGTTGTAGAGGCTCCTACCGGCTCACCTGTTATTGGCAATAAGTGGGTGTTTACTGTAAAGCAACGTGTCGATGGTACTGTGGACATGTACAAGGCTAGATTGGTTGCTCGTATGTTTACCCAAATCTATGGAATGGATTACCAAGATACTTTTTTGTAGTAGCACGTCATTCTACGTTGTGGATTCTTATTGTTGTTGTTGTGGTACTTGATTGGATACTTTTCCAATTGGATGTCAAGAATATGTTCTATGTAGATCTGCAGGAGAAGGTTTACATGCAGCAGCCACCGGGGTTCGCTGTTGAAGGAAAGTCCTGTATGGTGTGCTGAACTCACAAGGCCATATATATATATATATATCCTTAAGTAGAGTTCGAGAGCTTGGTTTCAAAAGCCCTTCGAGTTGATTGAATAGAAGGGGTTTGTCAGATCTAATGCATATCACTCTCTCTTTGTTAGAAGAACCCAGAGCGGTACCGTTGCTATTCTAGTTTATGTTGATGACATTATTGTTACTTGCAGCGATGAACATGGCATTCAGGCAGTTAAGAAATTCCTCGGACGACAGTTTGTGACCTAGGATCTTAGCAAACCGCGTTACTTTCTTGGCCTAGAGTTTGCTAGAAATCAACATGGTATGGTAATGACATAAAGGAAGTATGTCATTGATCTTCTATCTGAGACAAGTATGACAACATGCATACCTGCTACTGCTCCAATGGACCAAATGCTCAGCTTTATGATGATGACTTTGAGGAGGTGGATAAGAGACAATATAAAAAGTTAGTAGGGAAGTTGTTGTATATTATTACTAGGCATGATATATCATTTGCCGTTAGCAGAGTTAATCGGTTTATGAAGCAACCCAAAAAGGTTCGTATGGATGCGGTTAATATGATATTGAGATATCTGAAGTCCTCTCCAGGTGTAGGCCTTTTATTCAAAAGCGATACGTCTCTCACAGTTAGTGGATGTGCAGATGCTGATTATGCTGGGTGCCCCAAGGACAGGAAGTCCACCTCTAGTTTTACTATGTTTGTTGGTAGTTCTCTGGTTTCATGGAAGAGTAAGAAACAAACTATTGTAGCTAGATCTAATGCAAAATCAAAGTATAGGGCTATGGCCCAAGGGAGCACGGAAATAATGTGGGTCAAGTCTGTCCTGACTGATCTAACTATTGACGTGTCTCTTCCTATGCACTTCCAATGTGATAATCAAGCTACTATGTTCATAGCTAATAATATAGCCCTCCATGATAGAACGTAGCACAGTGAGTAGACTGTCATTACACCCGTGATTTGATTAAGAGGGGGTTTATTCTCCCTTTTCATTTGACTTTAGACGATCAGATTGCAGACATGTTTACCAAAGCTCTTGCGAATGATCCCTTTAATCATTTTTGTTCCAAGATGATGACGATAGAGATATATGCTCCAACTTGATGGGGAGTGTTGAGATACTTATATCTCTATATCTTTATTTTATACACTTTTATTTCTTCGGACTATGTTATGTAATTTTCTCTCGGAAATTTTCTCCTATATAAGAGACTCTTCGGCTTCGTGGAATACAACTTTTCATTTCACAGCTTTCCACATTGCTCAATAACAACACCTAGGGAGATGTAGTTGTGCTGTTTTTTACCCTCAAACTGGAGTAGACTGTCCCACTTGGTCGTGTATATATATTGTTATAAAATATGAAAGCGGAAGCAAAACATGGAAAGAGAATAAACATCTCAAAAGAACAGCGGGATTAATGTGGAACCCTACTCCGTAAGGAGCGGGATGAAACCACGGGAGAAGCCCCTTTAAGGGGCGTGTTTCTCTATTCACTTTCTCTCAATGAGTACAGGAGGTCTGGGGCTCTTTATATAGCCTCTCCAGAGCCTCCAAGTCCCACCCACAGGCGGTATGGGAGTAAACACTGGATGGGGTAAATGGATCTTCTCCAGGATCCATTTACCCTGCTACAACTCAACATGGCGCACTACCAAATACTCTAACACTCCCCCTCAAGCTGGAGCATGCAATGCTCAGCTTGGACAAACAGAAAGAAACTCAACTCACGCTACAGGACACTACGGACAATATCAACCCAACGCGCACATTGCTGCAGTCGAGGACGTTGCTTCTCATGCCGTGCAGGTGAGGAGGACAAACGGGCTGGAGTGTGAGTCAACTGAAGACTCGTAATCTGACCATCGAGTCTGAAACTGCGCCTGAAGTCTCCTCCTCGGAGAACTGGGTCTCTCCCATCTGGCTCAGAGAATGGTGCACTGCTCTGGTGTACCTATGATACCACATGAAAACCCTTACCCTCAATGGCATAGGGAATGGTCCTCTGCTCTGGAGTCCCTATGGCTCACATGAAAACTCTGGCCTGACAACAAGAAGAATGATGGGGATCTCTGACAATGATGGCAACATATGCTCATTTGACAATGACCGCACACTTGTGCGTGTCTGAAACTGGACTCGGAAGACAATCGTCGAGTCTGAAACGGAACTGTAGAGTCTGATCAACTTGCTGGTCTGGAGACTGGTATCTGAATCTGGATCTGGAATACAAGACCTGTGACTCTACATATATACTCCCCCTTTCTCCCATACTTGTCGGAAAACATGGACGTCGACCAAGTTGGGAGAAGACAACAATGATATGGGGGTAAAAGCAAAACTATTTAGCCGATCACAAAATCTTCTTCGGCTTTTCAAAACATGAACATCACAAAGAATTTCTTGCGGCTTTTCTTTCTTTCTTTTTTTTAAGCCGTCATCTTCATTTTTTTTGAAAACATTTTTTTTGTTTTTTTAAGGCCGTTTCATTTTTTTCGGCTTTCATTTTTTTAATGCGGCTCTTTCTTTTTTTTTAATTGCACGCGCCCCCCTCTCTTTTTTTTAATTTCTTCTCTCATTTTTCCCCCGGCCCAAAGGGCCCAAATCAACGACCTTGCCTCTCTTTTGTATCATGCGGGCTCAAAACAACCCATTTGGACTTTACAAAATCTCTCTCTCATTTTTTTTAATATAGGACATCTCCTCTTTCTATATGGACTTTGTCTCCCTTTTTTTCTATTAACGTTGGGACGACCCCCTCCCTTTTTTTTAAGCCCAACAAGAGCCTTACAATAAATAGGGCATTTTATTTTTAATAAAACCCGGGCCTACACAACCCTAGGGTTCCCGTTGGAACCTCTCTCGACTATTGCCGCCGCCGCCCCCAAAGGGGGTTCTCTGTTTCGCGAGATGGTGTCGCGCGAGTTGCGCGCAAGGAGATCTCGGAAGGACGCCGCCACCGCCTGGGTTGCTGAGCGATTGGGCTGCTGCTGCCTGCCTGGGGCCGTGGTCGAGGTGGACCTGGGCGAGCATGAGGTAGTTGGGCTCGTTCTCGGAGGTGTGGGTACCGAGGATCATCTTCTGGACGGAGTAGTCCTTGCCGGGGGGCTCGACGCGGTCGGGGAGCCACTGGACGGTGAGGGAGGGCCACTCGAGGGCATGGGTGATGACGAGGTCGTAGAGTCAAGGGCTGCCGCCAGTGGCCTTATTGTTGACACGGGAATCGGAGGGCGCGACCTGGAGCATGGGGCCGCCTGGCGCGAGATGGGAACTTCGGGCGACGGAGGCGCGAGGGGGGGGGGTTCCTCCTGCGTTTGGAATAGCAGCATCAGGGGATTGCCGCTTGGAATCACGTGCGCCGCCTGGGAACTGCATGCGTCGCCTTGGAATAGCGGCATCAGGGGCAGGCCGATGGGGCTTCCAGTTCTCGCGCTGCCTGTGCGCTGGACTCGAGATACTCGCCAAAGGAGCATCCTCTTTGGCCTGCAGAAGTCCCTGGTGGACTTGTCTTGGAGGATGGCAGCGAGCATGACTTCAAGAGATTAGGGTTTCAAAACCCATAAAAAATCCCAGAACTTGAATCATGAACATAAATATAAATGATCTTCAAGAATATCAACATTACAATCGAATCTCGGAAAAACAAAAGAACATGAAATTCTCGAGAATCGACCCGCTCTGATACCATGTTATAAAATATGAAAGCGGAAGCAAAACATGGAAAGAGAATAAACATCACAAAAGAACATCGGGATTAACGTGGAACCCTACTCCGTAAGGAGCGGGATGAAACCACGGGAGAAGCCCCTCTAAGGGGCGTGTTTCTCTATTCACTTTCTCTCAATGAGTACAGGAGGTCTGGGGCTCTTTATATAGCCTCTCCAGAGCCTCCAAGTCCCACCCACATGCGGTATGGGAGTAAACACTGGATGGAGTAAATGGATCTTCTCCAGGATCCATTTACCCTGCTACAACTCAACATGGCGCACTACCAAATACTCTAACATATATCATATTGAAGCTGAAGGATCTTCATTTAATTATTCACCTAAGAGTATGTTATGGCAAAAATGTACCACACTACCTTCACAATGGGTTGATGCAAGATCTCATTGGCTATCTTTGTTGTTATAGTGCTTGATAGCTACATTCGGGCCTATGCGTGGTCCTGTTTCCATGTAACACTGGCGCCTATCTTGTCGCCAACTCTGGCTCCGTCATGATGTACTCTTTATTGTAGTTCCACATGATGCTCATGAATTGCGTTGTCCGCAACTCGTAGTTCGTTTCATCCATTTTGATGACAGGACATGTGCCCTTGGTACCCCCAGGAGATAGAGTAGCATCAACCTTGCTCTCTGCCAATGATGGTTGAACGGGGTATGGGAAGGACAAGATCGGGAGATGAGTCAATGCCGGGTGAATGAGTCATCTTGATACAGATAGCAATTTCTTATTATGTTTACACTTCTTAGCTTTATCTTATTCCATTTTCGTATTGTATCTTAACGTGGGACATTTGTTTGAATATAAACTACTGTTAATTAGTGGAGCCATAATTTTATATGATTAGAGTGACTACTGAAATAAGCATGATATCCATAACAACAAATCGCTAATAACATACCCCATTTATTAAGATGCATCCATCGTCCATGATTACAATTTTGGAACTGATGGCCAATACCTTTCTTAATATTTAACAGAGCTGCTATTCAGAAGCTTGAAACGACCAAAATGGAGATGGAAAGAAAATTAGCAGAAGAGGTAGTTACCTCATATCTTATTGAATGACACCCGAGTCAATAATAGAAAATCTGAAATATGTTTCTCTGCCCAGGTAAAAGAAAATGAGCGCCTGCAAGCTAGCTTGGAAAGAAGAAAACAAATTCTGCAAGAGCGTCGTAGGGCTCTTCTGCGAGATGTATGTGCATTTTATTTCATGATAGCATTTGCAAATTTCTATAAATGGCATCAGACATTGCCCTAATGGTGGTTGTCATACAGGAATACTGGGATCAGCAGGGATTTTATTAAAATTTCATGTATTTGTGGTTTCCCATACCATAGTTATGGAAAACTGGTAACATGGTTCCCTGATTCATGAAAATAGATAGTAGTGTTATTCTTGTTACATGCTCTATCTTTTTGAGATGCTGGTTTAGACAACAAGAGCATAAACACTGGATTTCTTTGGAGCCTACTTCCACACTTGTGTAAATTATTTGCTTAATAGAGATCCAATTTGGGTCATATTTGTCATTATATCTAGATAAACCAGATCTTCTTGATAGTTTCAACACTTCTTTGTTCTTCCTTGCATGGCTAGGCCTCCTCTTTCTTACAGTAGGTGTTTATGTTTTGGATCGGGAATGGCAAATTCAGTTGCTAATTATGATACCCTTTCTTCTCAACATTTATCACAATTACCTTATACAGTATACCTTTGAAAATTGTAATGACATTTCAGTTAATCTAACTTTTAGTAATATATAACGTTCGATTCTTATTTTATCATTGTAATCCCCACTAGGGGCACTTATGTATTTTTCCTTTTCGAGCTCTTGAGGGTTTTGTCCTATATAAGGACCTCTAGAGCTCTAGAATAAAGCATGCTCTTTTCATTCTTTTATCGCTCTCAACATGGTATCAGAGCAGCGGTCCTAGACCGATGTTCTGACCTAATTCCCTCCCCACCAGCCAGCCCTGCGCCGCCAGACTTGCGCCTCCCCACCACGCCGCCTCATGCGGCCTTGCGCAGCCACGTTGCTCGTCTCCCTCTCCACCTCGATCGCGTGTATGATCTCTTCCTCGGGTGTTTCTCCATATCACAGCCATGCTGCGCAGCCCCGAGCATGAGGCATAGCGGGTCGTATCCCTCCCCGCCTGCCTCAAGCCTTGCCACCTTAGCAGCCTTCCCATTGTTGTTGTCTGTGCAAGCATCGTCGCTTTAGCGGCCTTCTGCCTGTTGCTGGCCTTGCCGCCCTAGCAACCTCTCGTCTGCGCACAAGCCCCAATGGCTTCCTTCCGCTCATGTGCGCCTCTGCAGAGGCATCCTCGCTCCAGCGACGTTCTTGTGCAAGCCTCAACAGCTCTGCGTGCCGCCCCAGCAGCATCACCGCTTCGCGATGCTCCAACGGGCTCCCCTGCACAAGCCCTAGCATCCTCCTACCGCTATTGCTTTATTCTCGATATGTGTGCGATATTCTTGTCGCATACTGCACTGCTCCTGCTCTTAGAGGACTCTTGGCGCTTCTGCTTCGCTTCTAAAAGACATCTCATCGGATCTACGCTGCCCCAGCGTGCTTTTATCATGCAATCTAATCGATTGACTCCAACCCTGCCGCATCGTATCAATTGTGCGCTCTTTCTACTTTTGCCGAACTATTGAATCGTTGTCTTGCTAAGTCTACATGACACGCGAGGCTACAAGGACCATCTAGGTCACTTTTTCTTGACCTTTGCGACCATCATGGCATCTGCAGAGTCCAAGCCCCTGTACATTACTCCTTCTATGATGGTACAAGGAACTTTTATCAAGGTCAAGGGCTCTGACAACTGTATTTTATAGTCTATATCCTTCATAGTGTTTATTGGTAGTCAACGAAAGAACTATGTTCTTACTAAAGATCTGCCCACAGAGACAGAAAAAGACCACGATACCTAGTACATCGACAACTGCCAGGTGATTACTTGGTTGACCAGTAGTGTCGACCCGGGTATAGCCTCCAACCTTCTTTACAAAGAAAAAGCAAAGGCAATGTAGGAGAGTCTTGAGAATACATACTCTTAAAAGACAACCAAATCCAGGCTCTCAGACATCTACACAAGGATCTGGTAAGCGAATCAGGGGGATACTTCTCTAGTCAAGTACTACAGACTCCTCACAGGCCTGTTTGAGGAGCTTCTTATTTTTCAGCATGCTTGCTGTGATAAAAAATTGGCGAACGAGCAGAATGGCAAGTATATCACTTCTTATCAGGACTCCATCCACGATACAAGTCTGTGAAAAACCTGTTTCTAATTGTTGCTGCACTACTCACACTTGAGTCCATATATGATCGACTGCAGGAACTTGATTCTCCCTCTCCTGTGTTATCTACAGAGACTACTGCATATGTTGCTTGAGGATGGCTCAACTACCAGGGAGGATGCGGTCGTGACTTTGGTCGTGGTCGTCGCCGAGAGGCTGGACGTAGACATGACTTCAAACTCGGATGCGGACGGGATCCTGCCACCGTCCCTATCCGCATGCATTCACTGCAGACACTAAATCATCCCTCTGAATGATGTTGGGTAAAGTTTGGCATGCCTACTAATGCCAACATTGCCTATGAGACTGTCATATGATGGTTCATGTGATGTTGCAGAAACCTTGCCAGATTAGTCGTCTTGTGATAGCCAAGCATGCTTCAATGCATCTGAGTATGCTCGTCTAGGTCAGTTATTACAGAATTCTGCCAGTGACACTAGTACCCCTGCTTCGACTGCGAATCTAGCCACTACTTCAGGTACATTTGCCAATGTTGCCTCCACATCCAACCCTGCATGGATTATTGATTCTGGTGCCTCTACTCATATGATGGGACAAGGTAATCTTCTCACATCCGCTCACCCTTTCTATGCTATGAGGACTGTTCAGGTTGCTAATAGAGCACATTCCCCTATCACTAATGTGGGGATTGTGGAGTTTTCCTCCAATCTTCGCCTTAATGATGTGCATTATGCTCCTAATTTTTTGCTTAGTCTCTTATCTGTTCACAAGTTATGCCATGAACTTAACTGTCGTGTGATATTTGATGAATTCTGATATTATTTTTAGGACATTCGGACAAGACAGTTTTTTGGTGGACATGTTATTTTTGTACCCACTTAATGGTTTAGTGGTAATACATTGTGTCTACCACACAAAAGACCCAGTTTTAAATCCCATTCTTGTAGGGTTGCGTTAGGTAGTTGACGATTAGCGTAAAAAATAATTTAATCTTTCAACATGGATTTGAGCAAGAATCCATGTAGCCGACCCTACTTATAGTGGGAGAAGGCTTGGTACATTTAGTACAGACACGAGAAGAATGACCTATATTATCTTGACATCCCATCTGATTCTACTTTTGTTGGTGTTGCGTTTATATCTACTGATCTTGCTCATTGGCATCTTCGCCTTGGTCCATCCGCCAAAGCTCTCTCTTTAATGTTCCCCGAACACTCTACGCTCAAGCCCTTTGAGTGCAAGGTGTGTCAATTTGGGAAACATCATCGAGCGTCCTTCCCTGCTTGTTCAGAACCTCACCGCAAAGTTCCTTTTTCATTAATCCATTGTGATATTTGGGGACCCTATCCGGTCCGTACTCTAAGTGAACATAAGTACTCCATTGTTTTTGTTGATGACTATAGTCGATCATCTTAGGTCTATTTGTTAAAAGAACGATCGGAGATTAACAATATTATTAAGAATTTCTTTCATTATATCGAGAATGTTTTCTCCTCCGGTATTCAGATCTTTCACTCAGATAACGCTTTGGAATTTACTCAACATGATCTAACCACTTTCTTTGCATCTTAGGGCACCATTCACCAAACATTATGTCCTTACACTTCACAACAAAACGTGGTCGCAGAAAGAAAACTCAGATACTTGCTAAATATTGCATGATCCCTCCTCACCATTATTGGGGGATGTTGTTCTAACCGTTGACCATCTTATCAACAGGGTTCCATCTGTATCCCTAAATGAATCCACCCCATTTTCATTACTCTACCCAAATGAGCTGCCTTTTCCACTACCGTTATTCAGACATATTCTTCACTAGTAATACTCAAGATAATCTAGAGAAATCATCCACAACAACCATATAACTCTAGATATCAAAGTGAATCAACTCAAACAACTGACCACTATGACGGCTCTGACAACTCGGAAACGAGGAACGATGGTGCTTCCCAAGCTGACACACCTCACACTCCAAGGTAGTACGAGTAAAGATCTACGGGAGGACATGACACAACTTCTGCAGAGGAAGGTGTCCAAAACGAAGATGCCACATGAAATAACAAATATATCCAGAAGGGATAGTAGCAGCACCAGCACACAGAGGCTGGACAAGTTTGTAAAGTCCTCTCTGGTCACGATCACATCCAATCATCTTGTCCGTGAGTATGTCCTGAAATACAAAAGAAGGATCAAATAGGGCACGTCAATGTAAATCTTTTATAATATGGCTAATGGATAAAAGATTCATCTGAAATGTTGGAGCATGTAAGCCATTTCGTAGACGCATCGAGGGAGCTAAAACAATCTCCTCCTGTCCAACAATGGGTAGATGAACCCCATTGGCAATCACCACTGATCTACAGGATAGACCTATAAGAAGTAAATTATGCTCGACCGCCACAAATATGATGAGATGCTCCAGAGTCCATGATCCAATCAGATAAGTCTGAACTGCTACTACTAATAAGGGCATAAGCAATATCTGATGAGCTCGAAGATGCTCTAGCAACGTGTGCAACATCTGAAGTCTTTGTAGTCGAAGTAGTAGGACTTGTCATAATCTCCTGTAGTCTGGAAACAATATCATCAAAGGGTGCATCATGAGGCAGAGCAGGAGTAGAAGTAGGCTCGGTCTGCTCAGCAACTCGGGCAGACACAGAATATCCATGCTTCTATAGCATGCCTCCTCAGAATGACCAGGACGGTGGCAATGTGAACATGGACTTCGCTGATGTCCTCCTCGATAACGTGGTCCTCGGTCACGAAACTATGAAGTACCTCCTTTGCCACGAGAGGATGCCATAGAAAAGGAAGTTTGAGCCACAGTAGTAGATGAAGTAGTAATCCTGCTCAGCCTCTTGTAAACCTTCTCCATTAGAGGTATCGTCTCTCTAGTAAATAGTTGATTACGTGATGCATCGTACTCATAGTCAAGAGATGACAGAGATGCTCTTGTTGTAGTAGCATTTTGATATGCCTGTTGTTGCTCAGTGCTAGTAGTAATAAGCAGAAGCTATGCAGACGCTCAAACATGCCTCTAAGATGCGAGAAGTGTTCATGAAGAGGTCGACCATTCTCCTTGGTCGAAAAAATATCAAACTACAACTGTAGAATTTTGCTCTCACTTTTTGCATTCCCATACATGTCTGCTAGGATTTCCCACATAGCCTTTGTTGTGGGTTGATTGACAATATCATTGGCAATCTCCGTGGTGAGCATCCCGGAGAGCCAAATGCGAGCATAGGCATCATCTTGCTTCCAAGAAGCATTTGCCCCAATCTTGTCCTCCGACTCTGGATCCGACAGAATGTGCTCCTTATTATGGCACTCCATTTGTGTGTGAAACTGCATGGACCATAACTCTTAGTTGGTCTCATCCATCTTTACGTTGGGAGCCGGGACCTTTAAGGCACCGGACGAAAAAACATCACCCTTATTTTCTGACATGGTAGTAAGAACGTCGATATATGGAACAATACTGAGGAGTAGATTTCTCTGAATGAGTCTACACAATCACATATAGAGGATTGGCTGTATATGTAGACTCATACAACTATCCTCATATCTCGTTGTTGTTGGCTAGTGTCGGAAGTCGTGATTTATATGTTGAAAATCATGAAAAAGCCCACAAGATCTGACTTCAGGCTGCACATGCGAAAGGGCAGTGGTGCGCGTGGGCACATGTGCAGGTGTTCACGGGCGCAGGTGCATGGGGGCATAGTACGTGTTATGCGCGGGCGCAAGGTGCGTGTAGACTCGTGATGCGCAGTGAGCGATGCGCGTGTGTGTAAGGGCACAACCGTGCATTGTGTGTGGGGCACAATATGCTAGGTGCAGAGCGCGGTGCACGTGGGTGCAAGGTCACGGGTGCATGTGGGGCGTAGAGGCACTGGGCGTTGGTGCGCATGGGGCGGTTGGCGATGTTGAGAAGGAGGAACTTGGCGGTGCGTGGGGGGTGTAGGGTTAGGGTGGGATACAGGAACCCCGGTTTAGGACTATTGCTCTGATACCATGTTGGGAAAAATGAATAGCTTGTTTATTCATGAGATCTCAAGGCTCTCTTATATTGGAGAAAAGCCCGGGTAAAAAGCATGAGAGGTACATAAAGAAAAAAATAAAAAATAACACCAAAGATGTATTGTAATCTCAACAATCTTCCATTGATGCGTCACGTTTATCCTTCAGAAGAACATATAACATAAAAGTCCCTGCAAGCTCTGTCTTTGCTATCTATGAACTAATCTTCATCTCTAGAATGAGAACCACATCACCTTGCCACCCATCAAGGACTCTTATAATAGATCCCCGCTTCTCGAGGTCTCCAATATCCGCACGTTCCATCTAATAACTGTTGAGATAATATTTATCTTTTGTTTCTTTTATATGTTATGTTTTTTTTTCATTCTCTTTATGTAATTTGCCCAACAGGTCTCTCCTCCATATAAGAGAAACCTAGGACCTCATGAATAAGCAAGTCATTTTTCTCCCAACATGGTATCAGATAGACGGTTCTAGACTAGAGTTCTCGTACTTCACCCTTGCTCTAGCCCCGTGTCGCCCTCCCTCACGTCGTGCCCTGCCACCTCTCATACCCTCCATGGCACCATTGACCCCTTCCTTCCATGTGGAAGCCTCGCACGCATCGAAGCCTCCCACGCAGCTGCTCAATGTGTTGTGTGTCGCCTCCTCCTTTGTAGCACCACAACGCCACAACCATTTGCTGATGCGCATCGCAGTGCGTTCCTGCACGCTCGAGTAGGCTGTTGTGGATATTCACAGGCTCTTCCAATGCTCGTCAGTGCCGCCAACAACCCTGTGGGCATTCTCTGTCATCTCTGTCATCAAAATGTTGTCTGAAACAGTTTGATTTTTATTGGAAAACATGATTTCAGACCTATAAATCGTGTTTTCCGACCCTAGTACGAATTTAGAGTGACGAGGATGGTTGTTTAGGTCTACATGTACAACCAATCCTCTATATGATCGTGTAGACTTGCTCGGGTTGATCTTTCTTCCCAATCGAGTTCCATTTCAACCTTCTTTCTCGTCGTGTCAGAGAACAAGGGTGACATTTTCTCTTCGTATGGTGCCTTCAAGGACCTGACTCCCATTGTAAAGAGGGATGGGACCAACTACGAGTTGTGGTCCATATAGTTTTTGGACTTTATGTAGTACAATAACAAGAAGCACATTCTGACAAAGCCCGAGCTGATAGATATGGTTAGATACAATGCTTCGTGGAAGCAAGATGATACATACACATGTGTTTGTCTCTTTATGATCCTCACCGCAGAGATCACCAACGATATCGAACATCCCACCGCCAAGACGATGTGGGATATTCTGGCAGCCATGTATGCTCAACCGAAGAACGATGCCTAGATTCTTCAGTTTCAGTTTGATATATTCACAACCAAGTAGAATGGTCGTCCTCTGCATACCTTTTACTCTTCGCTTCGAGGCATGTTTGAGAAGCTTCACAGCTTCATGCATGTTAATATTTCCACGGAGCAACAAATGGCTTATAGGAACTCCACGATGGTTGGAATTTTCTTGGCAGCCCTAGATCCGGAGTATGAGGCCGCACACACAAAGCTCCTAATAGGCGCGACCATACTTCCCATGGAAAAGGCCTATAATCGCCTCAACAAGCTTCTTACCCCACCCGATGCTGCCACACAGGTCTCCTTAGTATAGATGCATCTCGCGGTAGTGGAGGTTTTACGCTGTTCAGCAAGTGTGGCACCTATGGCAGAGGAGGTGGATGTTAATGTGGCCCCTGCACCTACTGTCGTCATCCAGGACACTCCGAGGACACATGCTATAAGAAGCATTGATAACACATATCTGCTCGGGTGGTAGAGCAGATTAAGCCTCCAGACAATTCGGCTCCTCAAGTTGATCCATGCCTTGAAGATATCATCTCTCATATACGAGAGATCTTGACTATTGTTGTCGACACCATTACACGTTCCTCATATGTTACAACTGTTGCTAGAGCCTCGTCAAGCTCCTCAATTATAACATATGCTTTCATCAATTATAGCATGATAAATATGACAGAGTGGATCATGGACTCCAGTGCTTCTCACCATTTGTATGGAGACAGGACTCAGTTCAGTTCTTATAGGTCCATACCCCTTGGTAGATGGGTCATCATTACAAATGGGGTTTACTTACCCATAATAGGACAATGGAAGGTACATTTGACGTCATCCATGTGTCTGCAGAATGTTTTATATGCTCCTAATTTTATGATGAAATTTCTTTTTATTAGTTAGATCATGAAGGTTCTACATTGTCGTGCCATTTTTACCCCTTTTCTCTAGTATTTTAGGACATACTCACGGGCATTGTAATTAGATGTAGTCGTGAGCATTAGGGGCTCTATAAATTGGTCCGACCTCATGTTGGTGCCTCTACTATTTCTACTAGACTAGTCTTACCGATGTCGTACTTGTGGCATCTTCGTTTTGTCCACCTTCCTATGGAGAAGCTGTGTCATGTCCTCCCACAGATTTCAACACGTTCTTTCTTCCAGTATGAGGCTTACCGACTTGGGAAGCGTCACCTCTCCTTTTCCTGGTCATCAGAGTTATCACAATACTCAGTTATTTGAGCTTATTCACATTAATATTTAAGGTCCGAGTTGTGTTTATGATTACCGGGGACATTATTTTTATCTTTTTATTGTAGATGACTATTGTAGACTTTCTTGGGTCTTATTGTTAAAAAATAAGATTGAGGCTCTGTCTCTAATTAAAACCTTTATTAACGAAATAAAGAACATTTTATTTACTACTGTCAAGTATTTGCGATCTGACAATTTCTTAGAGTTCTGCACTTTACTGATATCTTAGTTTCTCATGTCTCTAGGCGTTATACACTAGACCTTGTATGCCTACATATCTCAGCAAAATGGTGTTACCAAACGCAAACACCGTCATTTACTCGATGTGACCCGAACCCTTTTGATTCAGAGTCATACTCTTCATGCTTACTAGGGTGATGCGGTCCTCACATTTTGCTACTTGGTGAACCATATGTCATCTTCTGTTTTAAGAGAAAATGTTCCTTTTCCTGAGAAGGACTTGTATTCCCTTACACCTCGAGTGTTTGGTTGTGTGGCCTTTGTTCAAAATTTGACGTTAGGTCATGACAAGCTCTCCCTTAGAGCTATGAAGTGTGTCTTTGTTGGCTAATCTTGAACCCCGAAGGGGTAATGTTGTTTTGATATGCTTTGGCGGAAATACTTTGGCAGTGTTGTTGTCACCCCTTTATGTTATGTATTTCTCTCCTACAGGTGACATGTTGACTCCATATGACTCTGGTGGGGAGGTATAAATGCATCCTCCTATGGCTGCACCAACTCCAATACGTAGTCTGCATTCACCACCTCCACTACCACCACCACCTCCGATGCCTACACCTGGTCCTTTGGCTACCCATGGACCGCTACCCATTACCTTGACTCAATTTTTGTCATGTGTGTTTACTCGTTGGTCTTTCCCTGCCCCCCCTATTCATGGGCCTTCCCCATCATCCAACACACCCCTGGTATGTAATGAGCACGTTATTTCTACTATTGGCACTACTGAGTTTTCATGCAGCAAGATTCTTTACAGGATGAGCAGGTGTCCTCTCAAGAGGGTAGTTTATAATTTATGAGGTGATAGATGATCTAGATGTTTCTATTGCTTTTCGGAAACAAAGACGTACTTGCGCTGCATATCCTCTTGCAGCTCATGTCTCTTTCAACAGACTCTCAGAGGACTTTAGGAGATTTACTGTGGTACTATCTGTCATGGATATAGCACAGACATATCAGGATGATATACATGATAGTCCGTGGAATCTTGCCATTGAGGATGAGATTGTCGCCCTACAATCGCATAACACTTAAGAGTATTGTTACAACACCTACAAGGGAATCTATTGTTGGATGCAAGCGGGTGTTTACGGTGAAGCACCGAGCAGATGGTAACGTAGATCGCTATAAGGCGAGACTTATGACACGTTGGTTCACCCAGATATATGGGGTGGATTATCAGGATATCTTCTCTTTAGTTGCTAGGAACTCTTCACTTGTATTCTTCTTTATATTGCAGTGGCATGGGATTGGCCTCTGTATCATCTAGATGTGAAGAATGACGTTCTCAATGGTGACCTATAGGAGGAGGTCTATATACATCAACCACCTGGGTTCGTTTTTCAAGGGGTGTGTCAGAAGGTTTGCAGGATTCATAAGGTGATCTATTGCCTTAAGAAGAGTCCAAGAGTATGGTTTCAGAAGCTCTCTGACTTAATAGAGCAACATGGGTTCATGAAATCCTCTGTCGATCATTCATTGTTTGTTTAGAGGACTTAGAGAGTTATTGTTGCCATACTTGTTTATGTTGATCATATCGTTATTATAGGGGATGATGAGTAGGGCATCCATGTTGTTAAGGATTTCTTAGGTCAATAGTTTGTGACCATTGCCCTTGGCAGTTTACACTACTTCCTTGGACTGGAGTTTGCTAGTAGCCCGTGAGGTCTGATGATGACCCAGAGGAAGTACATTACAAATCTTCTCTTTGAGACAGGCAAGGCAGATTACAGACCTACCAGTACTCCCATGGACCCGAGCATGAAGCTATATGATGATGATGATGATGATGATGATGAGCAAGAGGAGGTACAAGGAACTCGTTGGGAAGATCCTATATGAGACCATCACAAGGCCAGATATATCCTTTGCAGTAAGAAAAGTGAGTCAATTCATGGAACAGCCTAGACAGGACACATGAATGCAATCCATATGATTATGAGGTATTTGAAGGCCTCACCTGGCACCAGTCTTCCTTTCAACAGAGGTACATCCCTTGCCATTACAACTTGTGCAGATGCAGATTATACAGAGTATCCTAAGGACATGAAGTCTATCTCTAGCTTTTTGCAGTGTTCGTAGAGAGATCCTTAGTGTCATGGAAGAATAAGAATTATACAGTGGTTGCCAAATCCAGTATAGAGTTAGAGTATATCGCCATGGAAAATGCTAGTACAGAGATTATGCAGGTAAGATCTATTCTTACTGACCTAACAATTGAGGTGCCACTTCCCATGCGCCTCCAATGCGACAATCAGGTTGCTCTCTTCATTTCCAACAACCCATCCTTCCATGAGAGGACCAAACATATCGAGGTAGACTGTTACTACACTTGAGACATGATCTAGAAGGACTTCATATCCACCACTCATGTTTGTTCTAGAGATCAGATAATAGAAGTGCTCACCAAAGCCCTAACTAGAGGGCCTTTCCAGAGATGTTGTTCCATGCTGAGCATGATTGGTATCAACGCTCATGTTTGAGGGGGGTGTTGAGATATTATTTATCTTTTTTTCTTGTATGCATTCTCTATTCTTTCCGTTCTCTTTATGTAATTCGTCCAACGGGTCTCTCCTCTATATAAGAGAGCTATATGGCCTCTGCTAAGATATTTATGTTCTTTTATCTTGTTTCCTGTATTGTTTATTTCTTTTGTCATGTTTATGTAATTTACCCTCGGAGCTTTTCTCCTATATAAGAGAGCTCTAGGGTTAGGGGGAATATAGCTTTTTCTTTTCCCTTCCACATGGTATCAGAGCGATGGCCTTAGACCAGAGCTTGTGCCCTAGAATCCTATCCCCACCAAAAACCTTAGCCCTTCACAGGCTTGAAGCCGCCCCCCGCACCTCCGGGGCTCATCGCCGCCGCCGCCAAGTCTCTCCTACGGGTTCGTCGCTGCTGCGAGCTCGTCCCTACAGGTTCGTCGTTGCGGGTTCACCGATGTGCCGCCCCCTGAGGGCTCGTCGCCTCCCAGCCCCCTTGTAGGTTTGCTGCCACTTCGTCCCTTGCAGGCTCGTCGTCGCACGACTAACCCGCCTTTTACGCGTCCAGGATGCGCACTTCTCTTCGGTTGTCGTTGCACACCACGTCGCAACTCTTGTAGTCTTCCGGTGAATTTTTGGGTACCTAGGGTGAACGTGAAGCCCTAAACACTCTAGTTACCCAAAGGACTCTCCAAAAGAATGGAAGAGGTTGTGGTATGAATCCACCCACAACTATCTTCTTGTATGTCAGTGTAGACGTCGATATCTCTTGTTGCTAGCCCAGTCTTGAATATTGTTGTCATCATGTTCGACAACAAAGTTGAAGTCCCATCCATGGGTGCGTTCAAAGGTCCTGCACCCATTGTCAAAATGGATGGAACTATGAACTGTGGGCCATGCAGTTCATGAGTTTGATGCAATGTGATGGCAAGAAGCACATTCTTACGACAGAGGAGCAACGTGACAAGACTGGGACAAATGCCTCATGGGAGGTGGATGATGCATATGCTCGTGTATGGCTATCTGGGACTATATCCACGGAGATAGCCAATGATATACTGAGTCATCCTACTGCAAAGGATATGTAGGACATTCTTGTCGCGACATACTCTCCAGCGAAGAATGAATCAAAGATACTCCAGCTTCAACATGATATCTTCACATCAAAGTAAAATGATCGCCCTCTTCACACTCTATATACCTATTTGAGGGGTATGTTTGAGAAGTTACATGGCTACGTACCCTTGACTGCTACACAAGAGCAGCTCAAGGCATATAGAGACTCTGTGATGACAGGTGTATTTCTGGCAGCCCTGGATCCATAATATGGTATCGCTCGTGCTCAGATCCTCACGGATGCTACCATACCTCCTATGGAGGAGGCATATCGCAGATTGAGCAGACTGTCTATACCCTATGGGAGTACTTTACAGCAACAGACTTCTTCAGCTATGGCAGCATCACGTGGTAGAGGCAGCCATACATTATATCGTGGCAGGGGAAGTTCCAATCGCGGTAGAGGATGAGGTGGTCGACCCCGTCAACTGTGGACCTTCTGTCACAGGACAGGCCACTCTGAGGAAACCTACTATCAAGGTTGCAAAAGTCGGTAGTAAGTACTCGATCGGCTGGGTCACTGACTAAGGATTAATCGGCAGTCGGACGACTAGTCGGATTTAGTCGGACTTTAATCGGGTTTGAATTTTATGATTATTTTAAATATATAACTCATTTTTATACATATATTTACATAGATTTTGTACATTTTTATATTATCATAATAAAATTAAAGAAGTAATTGAATTTAAGTAAAATATTAAGCTTATTATAATAAATTTGCTTATAAAAACATCAAAACATAAAAAAATATGGTATCTCCAAAGCAAAAATTGGTCGACTACTGTACCTAGTCGTAATTAGTCGGTACTCGGTCGGCCACCCCACTTACTAGACTAGTCGGACCTCGGGCCAGTCGGACGACTTTTACAACACTATCTATTATTCTAAGCATGGGTTTCCTGCGTTGGCCAGAGTTGCAGAGCATACACAACAGAGTGGGAGTCCATCACCTGCATCTGATCAGATGTTTGACGAGCTTGTAACACGACTGAGGGAGATCATGCCTAGCACGTCAGGATCCACTAGCTCTCCTTCAGTATGCTCAGAGGTTGCTGCCTCAGCATCTGCGTCTACATCAGGTATAGACGATGTTCTTACTAGTTGTTACAGGGCAGATTTATCGGAATGGATCATGGATTCCGGGGCATCTCATCATCTCTGTGGTGACAGAGGTCAGTTTAGTATTTTTTGTCCTAATCACACTGGATGACCATTTGTGATAGTAAATGGAACACATTCCCCCATCACTGGTCAGGGGGAGGTGCAGTTGACTTCTACACTGAGGCTTCCGAATGTTTTCTACGCTTCTGAATTTTCTATGAATTTATTATCAATTAGGTAAATCACCAAAGATTTACATTGTCATGTCATATTTGATCCATCTGCTCTTGTATTTCAGGATATACTCACGGACAGAGTGATTGGAACTGGCTGCGAGCAAGGGGGCCTTTACAGACTAGTGCAGTCCTCATGTATTGGCGCTTCTTCTTTTCAAACTGGATCTGTTTCTTCCTATATGTGGCATCTGCGATTTTGTCATCTCCCTCTGCAAAAGCTGATTCATGTTCTTCCACATATTTCTCCTCGTTCCACTCTTCAATGTGAGGCTTCTCAGCTTGGGGAGCATCATCGGCCCACTTTCTAAGGTCGTTAGGGTCCAAGTAGTCATTGTCTGTTTGAGTTGCTTCATTTCGATATTTGGGGTACTAGTCATGTCCCTGATCATCAGGGACATATTTTATCTTGTTGCGGTTGATCAGTTTTCTAGATTGTCTTGGGTTTTTCTTCTTAAAAATAAGTCTGATGCCGATCCTGTTATTGAGTCTTTTATTATAGAAATAAAAAATACTTTTTCTGCAAAAGTCAAGTACATATGTTCTGATAATGCACTAGAATTTTGCAGTACTTAGCTCTCTCAATTTCCTAGATCTCATGGTATTGTGCATCAGACATCATGTGCATGTACTTTCCAACAGAATGAGGTGGCTGAAAGGAAACACCGCCATCTTTTGGATGTCACCAGAACCCTTTTGATTCGGAGTCATGCTCCCCATTCCTACTGGGGAGATGCGGTTCTAATTGCTTGTTATCTGGTAAATCGTATGCCTTCTTCGGTGTTAGGAGAGAGGATCCCGTTCTCAATTGCGTTTCTCGAGACGGATCTTTTTTCTCTTACGCCTCGTGTCTTTGGTTTGGTTGCGTTTGTTCATCAACTCTCTCCTAGTCTTGACAAGCTCTCTCCTGGAGTTGTCAAATGTGTGTTTGTTGGGCATTCCAAAACTCAAAAGGAATATCGCTATTTTGACCACGTTCAACGAAAATACTATGTCAGTGTTGATGTCACCTTCTTTGAGTCTATTATGTATTTTTCTCCCATAGATGACATGCTTACTCCTTTAGTGGATGGGGAAGAAATCTATATGCCACCTCCTTCGTCATTACCATCTTTTATTCCATAATCACCTCCACCGCCACCTCCACCACCGTCGCATATTTTCTTTCCACAGGTCTACCAGCGAAGTCCCCATGCTCATGCGCCTCCTCCATCATCCAGCACGCCAGAGATATGTACTGAGCATTTGAGTTATTCTAATGGCACGGGTGATTTGCATGTACAGACTGAGCTACAAGATGCCGATACTATCTCTACTACTCCCACTGCAGATCTGGATATGCCTATTGCACTTCAGCGACAGAAACAAGCATGCACTATGCACCCTAACAGATCTCATGTTTCCTTGGAGCGTCTTTCCGAGGATTTTCAGCACTTTATTGCGAGGTTGTCTGCTGTAGAGATTCCATGGTCGTATCAGGAGGCACTGCATAGCAGTCAATGACGTCTGGCTATGGAGGAGGAGATGGCAGCTTTACAGTCACGAGGTACGTGGAGTGTGGTCAATGCTCCACCAGGTGCGTCTGTTGTTGGCAGCAAGTGGGTGTTTACTGTGAAGCATCGGGTTGATGGTACTATGGACAGATACAAGGCCATATTGGTTGCTCGTGGGCTCACCCAGACCTATGGTATGGATTATCAGGACACTTTTTCTCCTGTGGCATGTCACTCTACCTTGTGGATTCTTATTGCTATTGTTGTGGTACGTGATTGGCCACTTTTCCAATTGGATGTAAAGAATGCTTTCTTGTATGGTGATCTGCAGGATGAGGTTTACATGCAGTAGCCACCCGGGTTGTTGTTGAGGTTGAGTCCAGTATGGTATGTTGTCTTCATAAGGGTATATATGGCCTTAAGCAGAGTCTGAGGGCTTGGTTTCAGAAGTTCTCATAATTGATTGAACAGAAGGGGTTTGTCAGATCTACCGCATATCATACTCTCTTTGTAAAGAGAAGCCAGATAGGTATTGTAGTCATCTTGATTTATGTTATGACATTGTTATCACTGGCAGCGATGAATATGGCATTCAAGCAGCTAAGGATTTCCTTGGAAAGCAGTTTGTTAATAAGGACCTTGGCACACTTCGTTACTTCCTTGGCCTAGAATTTGCACGAAACCAGCAGGGTATGGTTATGACATAGAGGAAGTATGTTACGAATCTTCTATCTGAGACAGGTATGACAAGATGTAAATCAGCTACTACTCCGATGGATCCTAATGCGAAGCTCCATGATGACGGATCTGAGGAGGTGGACAAGAGACGATACAGAGAGTTGGTAGGGAAATTATTGTATGTTACAATTACCAGGCTTGATATATCTTTTGTTGTGAGTAGAGTGAGTCAGTTCATAGAGCAACCCAGACAGGCACACATGGATGCAATATCATGATCTTGAGATATCTGAAATCATCTCTTGATGCAGGTCTTCTGTTTAGAAGAGATACATCTCTTTCAGTTACAGGGTATGCAGATGTAGATTATGCTGGGTGTCCTAAGGACAGGAAGTCTACTTCAGGCTTCATTGTGTTTGTTGGTAGCTCACTGGTCTCTGTTGGAAATGCGAGCCCATGGCGAGCCATTATGCAATAAATGTTATTGCAATTCACTCCTTAATCTGAAATGAAGATTACATAATTTGCATAATAGGTCCCTTAGTACAATTAGGGTTAAGTACCATGGCCATCTTGATGATCATACAGCTGTTGATTCAACTATTGAATCATAGAGGCTGGTGCTTGAATGAATATCTAAAGAGTTAGATTGAGGACTCATCAAGCACCGTCAGATGATTGTTAAGAGATGATCTCCAGCCTGAGTAGGAGATGGCAATCCTTATCTCTGAAGGCTGATATCTGACCGACCTCTTGATGCAGGTCCTCTGCATAGGAATAGAGATTCGGAGGTGTCAGATTAGTTAGGTCAAAGAGTTGACTTAACGAGATCGAGATAACCAAAGTCCTATATCGTATGCTGTCAGGATATAGGCACGTATCCTCTGACCGGAGACAGATGTGTTGCTATATGTCTAAGTATGTACATTTGGCAGACCAATAGGTTGATGACCTAATCAAGGTCTACACACCGGCGCGCTGGTGTGCATATAAGGGCATATGAGTAATACGATCTCTCAAAGGGATCATACAGGTTCAGTTACTGAACCGGAAGACATGAGCTCACTCATGAGATATTGGGAAGAATCAAATTCCGTGCGCACGGTCGTCTCGCTTTGAAAGCTTGACTGAATTTGTAGGTTTGATATATACTTTTGGAAAGTATATGATCAAGACCTAGGTATGATATATGCTTTTGGAAAGTATATGATCAATACCGTCTCCCAATGATCGAATGAGAAAATTACTGATAAAACCATGAAGTAGACAGTATAAAGTTGATCGAATACTTCGGGTTTAGTCTGAGTCTTCCAGTATGCAGGATGTGCAGGTATTGGGAATACCTGAGGGTGATGTGATCATAAACGATTGTATAACCATGACGCTTCCATTCCTAGGGAGTGATGAAACGGGTTTGGATTTTAGTGACTCCTCTCAGTAGAGAAGTGATCTGATCTTGGTCCAAGTATTGGACATTGATCTGAATGTGATTCAGATACAATGAGAAGATTAGATTTACGGTCTTGATTTAATCAATCATCTATGGGAGGCCCGTGATCTGGATTTGAGATACGATCTCAATATCCATGTCACTATACGTGGAACAATACAATCACCCTGTCCTTATCTCCAAGTATCTGCGGAGAAAGCGCATTATCCTTGAAGGAGTTCATGGATAATTCTATTGTTGATATATGTATCCGAGCATTGAGAAAATGGATAATTAAATGTGATTTAATTATCATGAGTAATATGAATTTGATTCATATTATAAAGAGAGATATCTTAGATAATTAAATAAGATTTAATTATCAAAGATGTAAATAATGTGAATGTGATTCATATTATTTGGACACAAGAGAATAGAGATCCAAGATGATTAAATATGATTTAATTATCATGGATATGAATAATGTGGATAGTAATATCCATATTAGTCATATACATTATAAATGTGATTTATAATATATAAGAGAGAGAGCTATTTGTAATTTACATTTGTTAATTAAATGTTAATGTGAATTGGATTCACATTGGACATTAAATTGAAAATGTAATTTACATTTTGTTTTGGGTTGTGAATGTGATTCACAAATATCCAATGGCATGATTGCAATGTTCACAAAATAAATTGGATTTATTTTTGTGAAATAATTTGCAACAAAAGTTGTTGCAAATATTGGAGATATATGCAATCTTGGAGATTGCATTGGAATCTCCCTTTCCTAATAGGAGAGGGGGGACGGCCACCATTATGGAAGGGAGGAGCCTCCTTTCCATTATCTCCAATGTGAATTGATTTAATTTGGTGATTAAATTATATTGATTTATCAATATATATTTAACCTAAATTAAATTAATTGTTGTTGTGTTTTTAGCAACAAATCATGACCATTGAAAGAAACACAAATTGATGTGGACCATTGGATTTGTGTTGACACATGGATTGAGATCCATGGATCCCAAAACCCTATAAAAGAAGAGGCACCCCATTGCTCTTCTATACACATAAGTTGAGGCAACAAATCTCTCTCTCTCTCATTCTCTCTACACGTCCTCTCTCCATCTCTCTCATGTGGCCGTCCACCATGGATGCCCTAGAGAGGTTCTCTATCGCCGCGGCATCGTCGTTATGCTGCCCGATGGTTTGCTCGTGGATCTCCGTCTCCTTCGGTGCGCCCCGCTCGTGAAGAAGACATCGGATCTCGTGTGTCGAGATCAGGAGATCCGCCGCTTGGATCATCAACATGGATTGCGAGAAGCACGCGGTTCATCCCCGCGCTCGCAAGCGTCTCCTCCGTCGGATCGGACTTGAGACAGGAGGTCTCTTCGTTTAGAGACTTGATCGCAACCACGCTTCAAGAGGTAAACCTAATACTTGTTTTTGGTTTAGACGAAACGATCCGAGAAGTGTTCTTGGATCATGTGGTTTCGTCGCAAGAAAATTTTTTAATTTCCGCTGCATAGAACAACTAGTGCGACTAGTCGTTCTTCGTCGTATTTGATGCGACGCTCACGCTTCCGTGATGCGCTTGAGGATCTAACCATATCCTTCAAGTGGTATCAGAGCCTTAGGTCGGTGTTTTTGGATACGATCCATAAACCGAGGACGACTTGGGTTCATTAGGGTTTGCGAAAGTTTTCTTGCATTTCATTTTCGCATCTCTGTTTTGATATTATTTTCGTCACTGTTTAAATTGTTTAAACACGAAAATAATATTTGGATTTTATTCCCCATTAAATAAGTAAACCGTAGGATCTGAGTTTGCGTGATTTCGATTCCGTTTGCTCTAGATATGCTCATTTTAGTGAACATGTATCCACTGTTTCGGGGACTGCGGATCATGACGTAATTAAGATGTTAATTGCGGATTTGATACGCCTTGAAATGCGTGCAAATCACTTGGATTCTGTTGTAAATCAAGTTAGCAAACTTTAGAAATTTACTTTGCTTAATTTGGATTTAAATTGATTGAGATATGATATTTTTAGTAAGTGAGGGTCACTGCTGAAAATACTTTCCTAATCAAGAACCTAGTGATTGTCATTTAATTAATTAGTGAAATTAAATTGTTTAATTTCCTGGAATAATTATGCATAAATATTTGTGAAATATTTGATGATAATTATGCCCTTAAATGACTTTGCCCTAACCAACAAATGATTAGATGTGATCTAGATCAAGATTGGTTACATGATCTACATGATCAACATTCCAACAAACATGTTGCTTGAATAGGACTTGGGATTTGTTTAGCAAATCTCATTATAATGTTAATCAAAAATGTTTTGATTATTACTATATGGTACAATTTCGGTTGAAGAACCGATGATCATCTCAAGTACAAATTAATCAATTTGACATTATCCTTTCCCGAGGCGGATATGGTGCCTAGTCGGAGAGCATTGGGGTTGCGGGTTGCAACGTATGTGGTCCGTCCCACTCTCGTCGGTACTGGCCATGACAGCGAGTAGGGCCGGGATAATGTCCGAGGGATTAAGATGTATTTTTCTAATTATTAAAATTCGAAATAATACGTATTTGAGATAATACCATTATTCAAGTAACTATTAAAATGTTTGTTGGATATTAATTGGATCATTAATTTAATATGATTAGATTAATTGGAATCTAATTAAGATTGAAATACTCTAATATTATTAGAGTTAATAATTCCCTTGGAAGAATTAATTATGTGAATGTGATTCACGATAATTAATTAAAATTTGAATATGAGGTGGAGGATCACATAAGTGACATCCATGGTCTCCCGTCAAGGCGAAGGGTTCCGTCGCCAGGGATTGTATGTGGGAGACGCCTGTCCGAAGTGACAGCTCCTGTATGCAAGCGCATCTGGATCGGACTCTTTGCTTCTCGAAAGAGTAAGGCCGTATACGTAGTGACCCCAATATCAGATCCTCATATTATTGGGGCGATATTGGATTGCGTATAGCGAGTACTATTCCTGTTGACGGTTGGTTCAATTAACGACGGGTCAACATCGCCTTAGGGGTGGTGGGCTCGGGTGTTAAAGACCGAATTGGGAAATGCAAGTTGGACTTGCAAAGCGGAATGTGTTCCCGCTTCTTTTTATCCGAGTTGCAGATTCTCATATTATTGGGATGTAACAAAGATAAGGAAGGAGATCCCAGATCTTGTTGAGATATAATGGTAAGTATATCTCTTACATTGAAAGTGATTAAGGGAATGAACTTCAGTGTTGACAAGACAAGACAACTTTGATATAAAAAAAATCCTAAATCAAAGTAAAAATATGTATATTTATATATTTATGCAAATTTCTTATTGCAGATAATCCTTCATTAAAACCCACTCAATGATATACTCAATAATAACCAGTGAAATATCTTGGATTGGACTCATGATCCAGATATTGTACTTGCAGTTGGACACATAATGTATGTGGTTGCAATGAGCAAGTTTCCTCATAATAATGAGGAATGACAATTAAATAGATAATAAGACTACAACCCTAGGGTTTGTATGTCTCTATAGTCTTGATCTCTCATCGGATGTACTTTGGAAGTGACATGTCGATGATGATCGCAATTGTCAAATAATCCTTATAAAATTTATGAAGATATTCGGGCATACATATGTGCTCTTGACATTTAACATGAATGAGATGGTTCACTGCATCATGCAGAATGGTGGCTCTATAAGAGATGGTGTATTCAAATTGTTTGAGTACCTACCTGAACCTATGTTTTAAGAGTTTAGATGGATGTAGATGATGAGTGTCATCATTCTACTATCTATACTCTGGTCATTCATGAAGCTTCATAATATTCATATTGTATGAATTTAATGAAGCATGTATAAATGTTGAAATGCTCTTACATAAGAGATCCTTAGTCTTAAGCAATGGTTGCTTATAGATAAAGGGAGCGCAGTGGAAGCATGGGTTGGACCCGGGTAAGAAGTATGGTCAAAGAGTTGACTATACATCTTTGACTTCCATATATCATCCGAAGAGTTGGATGAATGCCAATACTGCAATAAGTTGATGTGTTGATAGTATGACTATCAAGTCTATCTAGAATCCTTAGAGAAGGACTCGGATGGAGCATCAGATTAATCTACATAAATCATTGATAAGATAAAGTCAAATAATTGTATCTCAATCTTCTGATGACATTTGCAATAGGTTGCATATGTTTTAGAAGACTGGAAAATTTGATCTTAAAAGTTTATAGTTATCCACATGGATATTGATGCAATTGTTGCAACAATCTCTGTTGGATTGATAGACTTGTTAATTTCAGTGGGAGAGTCCTTAGTCTTAGAGAATGTCTCTATGACCTAGATATAAGAATACACTTATTGTTTGTTTCTAAATGTTAGAAATGAACATGAATCTGAGATAGAACTATCATAAAGAGTTATGGTGTATATATTTCAGATAGTAATCTAATAATCTAGTGGACTTCACTAAATTAGAAAATTAATGAATGGTTCATTAACATTTCTAAATACTGAAATTAAACCTTAAGATCAATAGGAGGATGAAGATCATTTGACAATGATCTAGCATCAAGCCTTGGACATTTGTCTATTGATTTGATCAATAGACTAGTAAGAGATGAAACTTTAGAATGTCTAAAATTTCAAAACTTACATACTTTTGAATATCGTATTCAAAGAAAAATGTCCAATACACCCTTCTTAGAGAAAGGTGTAAGATGCCAAGGTATTCAGAATCTCATGCATATTGATGTATGTAGATCATCTATATCATAGTAAACATTATGGATATGTGATATCTGTTGATGATTATGTATGTTATGAGATTTCTTCTCTTCACCTAAGAAACCTTTGAAATGTTCAAAGATTTCATTATTTTTGGTTTAGAACCAAAGTTTGAAGGAAGATAAAATGAATTTGATCTAATCTAGGTAGCAAGTACCTGTTAGATAAATTCAAAGAATACCTTATAGAGATATGAATATCATTTCTATCTCAATCCTCCTAACACATCTTAACTCAATAGAGTTATAGGTAGATACAATTGGATCATGTGTGACATGATCTTATCAATGATGAATTTTAAGCATAATTATCCCTTAGTTTCCAGGTATGTATGTGTAGTAGAGACTACAATGTATATCCTTAATAAGGTTCCATGTATGTTGGAATCTAGCACTTGAGAGTGCTGCTTCATTAGGAAAATAAAGGATGGTATTGGATACCTACTTTATGACCTTGAGATTCTTAAAGTATCTCATCTCTGAGAATGTGATTCTTAGAGGTTGAGACTCTTGAGAATCAAGATGAAAATGAAGTGTAGGAACTCATTTAATCTTGAGAAGATAATGAGGCTCCTGAAATTGGAAACTAAAAAGGACAATTAATGATGAAACATTAATACCTCTTCAAATGAGTTTGAGGATGTATTCCATGTGTCGGTTAAGTCTGACAATGATCAGACTTCATGTGATGAAGCTCCTAAGGATCATGACATGGAAAGATGGATTTTAGCAATAAAAGTCTAACGTAGACTTCATATACAAGTGTTGTATATGGACCCTCGAGGATCCACCTATATGGGTAATACCTGTAAAGGTGTAAATGGATCTTCAAGAGAAAGGGAACCTGATGAGAAGGTACATACCTTCAAAGCATAGTTCGTAGCAATGAGCTACACATGGAAGAGAAGACATTGCTTGCAATGAGATTTGCTTTTCGGTGAACATGCTTAAAATCATCAGAATATTGCTAACCTTAGCTACACAACTTGACTATTGCATCTTCGAGATGTAAGTCCAGATTGCATTCCTCTATGAATATCTCTCTGAGGATATTCACATGAAGTAGCCCCAGGGCTTCATGGTTGAGGAAAGCAAGGTGCGCAAGATAAGGAATCCATCTAAGGACTCAAATAAGCTTCTTTGAGATGGACCATAAGATTTGATGAAATTATAAATGATATGATTTCAAATAAAATCTTGGTGAGCCATGCGAAGCTTAGTGGGAGTGCCTATGTGTTCATTGCGCTGAATGTAGATGATATCCTGATCATTTAAAATGATATAAGATTAATAATAAGTGTTTTATTCTCTGGTTATTCCATATCTTGAAATATGATTTCAAAGATACCTCTTAGATCTTCGTTCTGAAGTTGTTCAGAAGCCAAGAGAAGAGGATAATTGGACTGTCACATTTGTAGCATACCTTGGACATATTCTATTTATAGAAATTCCAAGAAAGGCTTCTAACCCTTAAGATATGGTACTGACCTATCTTAAGGGATAGCACCTCAAAAAGTTGAGGAAGTAAATGCTACAACTACTTGCACTTGTGCATTAGTTACGAGAAGCTGAGTGTATGCTAGAGTGTACAAATACCAGATGTCTGTCATGCAGTGGGAGTAGTAAATTGTTACTAATCCTACTGTAGAGATAAAACACTTGATTGCAGTAATAACAAAATCTTCATAGATGAGGAGATTTTTGAGATAGTAATCTCAAAGTCTTATCTTCAAAAGTTTAAGACCATGTAGATAGTGATCTATAAAGGTCTAAACTATAGATACCTTAGGAGATAGAGATCTCCGGGAATGAAGGTATTCTAATAAGGATTATGGGGATACTGGTTATGATGTCAGGGACAATGTAACCAACTAGATTGAGTATTGGTTGCATGAGATGCAACATTCGCATTAGATGCGAGCACTGTTACTGGGGATATGCAAGTGCCGTAAAAGGACTTGGCATAGTCTCGCGGGAACAGAGTGACTGATCAGCTTACCTAGCTATTTTCTAAATAGCCTATGATTGTCACATGAGTGCGGGTTTAAATGATTAGCCCATTAATGGCTCTTTGGGCTAGTGGGAGATTGTTGGAAATGCGAGCCCACGGCGAGCCATTATGCAATAAATGTTATTGCAATTCACTCCTTAATCTGAAATGAAGATTACATAATTTGCATAATAGGTCCCTTAGTACAATTAGGGTTAAGTACCATGGCCATCTTGATGATCATACAACTGTTGATTCAACTATTGAATCATAGAGGCTGGTGCTTGAATGAATATCTAAAGAGTTAGATTGAGGACTCATCAAGCACCGTCAGATGATTGTTAAGAGATGATCTCCAGCCTGAGTAGGAGATGACAATCCTTATCTCTGAAGGCTGATATCTGACCGACCTCTTGATGCAGGTCCTCTGCATAGGAATAGAGATTCGGAGGTGTCAGATTAGTTAGGTCAAAGAGTTGACTTAACGAGATCGAGATAACCAAAGTCCTATATCGTATGCTGTCAGGATATAGGCACGCATCCTCTGACCGGAGACAGATGTGTTGCTATATGTCTAAGTATGTACATTTGGCAGACCAATAGGTTGATGACCTAATCAAGGTCTACACACCGGCGCGCTGGTGTGCATATAAGGGCATATGAGTAATACGATCTCTCAAAGGGATCATACAGGTTCAGTTACTGAACCGGAAGACATGAGCTCACTCATGAGATATTGGGAAGAATCAAATTCCGTGCGCACGGTCGTCTCGCTTTGAAAGCTTGACTGAATTTGTAGGTTTGATATATACTTTTGGAAAGTATATGATCAAGACCTAGGTATGATATATGCTTTTGGAAAGTATATGATCAATACCGTCTCCCAATGATCGAATGAGAAAATTACTGATAAAACCATGAAGTAGACAGTATAAAGTTGATCGAATACTTCGGGTTTAGTCTGAGTCTTCCAGTATGCAGGATGTGCAGGTATTGGGAATACCTGAGGGCGATGTGATCATAAACGATTGTATAACCATGACGCTTCCATTCCTAGGGAGTGATGAAACGGGTCTGGATTTTAGTGACTCCTCTCAGTAGAGAAGTGATCTGATCTTGGTCCAAGTATTGGACATTGATCTGAATGTGATTCAGATACAATGAGAAGATTAGATTTACGGTCTTGATTTAATCAATCATCTATGGGAGGCCCGTGATCTGGATTTGAGATACGATCTCAATATCCATGTCACTATACGTGGAACAATACAATCGCCCTGTCCTTATCTCCAAGTATCTGCGGAGAAAGCGCATTATCCTTGAAGGAGTTCATGGATAATTCTATTGTTGATATATGTATCCGAGCATTGAGAAAATGGATAATTAAATGTGATTTAATTATCATGAGTAATATGAATTTGATTCATATTATAAAGAGAGATATCTTAGATAATTAAATAAGATTTAATTATCAAAGATGTAAATAATGTGAATGTGATTCATATTATTTGGACACAAGAGAATAGAGATCCAAGATGATTAAATATGATTTAATTATCATGGATATGAATAATGTGGATAGTAATATCCATATTAGTCATATACATTATAAATGTGATTTATAATATATAAGAGAGAGAGCTATTTGTAATTTACATTTGTTAATTAAATGTTAATGTGAATTGGATTCACATTGGACATTAAATTGAAAATGTAATTTACATTTTGTTTTGGGTTGTGAATGTGATTCACAAATATCCAATGGCATGATTGCAATGTTCACAAAATAAATTGGATTTATTTTTGTGAAATAATTTGCAACAAAAGTTGTTGCAAATATTGGAGATATATGCAATCTTGGAGATTGCATTGGAATCTCCCTTTCCTAATAGGAGAGGGGGGACGGCCACCATTATGGAAGGGAGGAGCCTCCTTTCCATTATCTCCAATGTGAATTGATTTAATTTGGTGATTAAATTATATTGATTTATCAATATATATTTAACCTAAATTAAATTAATTGTTGTTGTGTTTTTAGCAACAAATCATGACCATTGAAAGAAACACAAATTGATGTGGACCATTGGATTTGTGTTGACACATGGATTGAGATCCATGGATCCCAAAACCCTATAAAAGAAGAGGCACCCCATTGCTCTTCTATACACATAAGTTGAGGCAACAAATCTCTCTCTCTCTCATTCTCTCTACACGTCCTCTCTCCATCTCTCTCATGTGGCCGTCCACCATGGATGCCCTAGAGAGGTTCTCCATCGCCGCGGCATCGTCGTTATGCTGCCCGATGGTTTGCTCGTGGATCTCCGTCTCCTTCGGTGCGCCCCGCTCGTGAAGAAGACATCGGATCTCGTGTGTCGAGATCAGGAGATCCGCCGCTTGGATCATCAACATGGATTGCGAGAAGCACGCGGTTCATCCCCGCGCTCGCAAGCGTCTCCTCCGTCGGATCGGACTTGAGATAGGAGGTCTCTTCGTTTAGAGACTTGATCGCAACCACGCTTCAAGAGGTAAACCTAATACTTGTTTTTGGTTTAGACGAAACGATCCGAGAAGTGTTCTTGGATCATGTGGTTTCGTCGCAAGAAAATTTTTTAATTTCCGCTGCATAGAACAACTAGTGCGACTAGTCGTTCTTCGTCGTATTCGATGCGACGCTCACGCTTCCGTGATGCGCTTGAGGATCTAACCATATCCTTCAGTCTCGTGAAAGAGTAAGAAACAAACTGTTATTGCTCGATCTAGTGCGGAATCTGAATATAGGGCAATGGCCCAAGGTAGTAAAGAGATGATGTGGGTGAAGTCTGTCTTAACCGATTTAACAATTGAAGTGCCTCTTCCCATGCATCTCCAATGCGATAATCAGGCAGCCTTGTTTATAGCTAATAATCCAGCATTTCATGAAAGGATAAAACAGATTGAGGTGGATTGCCACTGCACTCATGATTTGATCCAAAAGGGGCTAATTTCAACATTATGTAGTGTCAAGAGACCAGATTGCATATATGTTTACTAAAGCTCTTGTTAGAGGTCCTTTTCATCACTGTTGTTCCAAGCTGAGTATGATAGATATATATGCTCCAACTTGAAGGGGAGTGTTAAGATATTTGTGTTATTTTGTCTTGTTTCCTATATTGTTTATTTCTTTTGTCATGTTTATGTAATTTATCCTCAGAGCTTTTCTCCTATATAAGAGAGCTCTAGGGTTAGAGGGAATATAACTTCTTCTTTTCCCTTCCACAACCTCATAAATAAGCAAGTCATTATTTTCTCCCAATAATAACCTTCATAGGGGTGTTGTGGAAACTCTTGCGACAGATTGCACCACACCCACATGTTTGTCTATTATATGACAAAACACTCCTGCTCCGAGGATGCCGGTTGGCCAGAAGATGTCAACACTACTTCATTCGCAAAAGTTTTTTGGCGGTAAACCCACAACTCTTCTCTAGTCACAGCCATTTTCTGCTTGATCCTTCAAGGTCTGTACCTCTTCATCCTCTTACTCGGCCTTTCCTTAGCAACCGAGCAAGAAGTAGACTCTTCCAGGGGCTTGCTGCCTCTCGCCGCCCTCCACAACGGCTCAGCAAGCTGTAGGGAAGAGTCACCCACATCCTCTGCAGAACACTTCAATGCAACAAGCACTGACCTCTTATCAGAAACGTCGACAGGAAAGTCCTCGGAAGGGAGCCGAGATAGCCCCTGGACACATGTCCAGGAGAGCAGGAGGTTTGGAATCAAAAGGCGAGAGGCTGAGTTCGGATCCAAACCCAGAGCCGAGAACATTGGTAGCTGAGCTCGGGGTATCCTCAACAACCAGATCCACGACATCGCCGAACTCAGAACATTAATCAGGTTGAAATGCGGACCAGACTAAAGACACTAGAAAATTAGGTCAAACAGGCACGATACCAACCACACATTAGGTGTTACCACTACATCCTGAAATCTTCGTAGAATTCGAAATTTTCTGTTGTAACGGTTCCAGAAGAGAAGCAGTCAGTGTCCCTGATGCAACATTGCCGGAAGCCTATTCTGGCAGCCCCCACTGCAAAATCCTAGCAGTAGCGGTGGAACCACCTCTTCGCCCAAAGACGAAATACCACCCTTCCAATTTGCAAGCTCAACTCCATGACAGGTCCCAAAATCCTTCTGCTCCAATTAGAACAAGAGTAGCCTCTACCGCTGAGCGAATGTTCTTCCATCAGAAAGGACTTCCAAAACCTCTCCAAGGTCTCACATTTCTCCGGTAACGGTTGTAACGGTTCAACTGAGTTCAATGTATGGGAGAAAAGGGACTATAGGATTCAAACCACTTGACATCTCTCCGGTAACTCATCGTCCGCAAACCTCGGCAATCTCCATCCAGACTCTCCATCAGAGCTCCTTGCTGCTAGAAGTTTGGCCTTCTCCACCTTCGACAGTCCACGGATACATGCACAGGCCTTTCCCAGAGGGATGACATCATCGGAAAATGAACCATCCAATGCCATCATGATTTCCCTCAACAAAGCCTCTCGATCAAAGAGGTACAACCTCCAGCCACCAGGCCTTTGCAGGTATCCCCACCAACCTCTGACTTCTCTGGATCGAAGGGAGCACCCCTGATGACTTCCTCAAACGAGTGCATGTCCAACCTTGGAGCCCCGGTGTTTGGTGCCCCCCCCCCCCCCCCATCCCAAAGAATGCGCCTCGAAAGGACATACCTTCGAGGCAGCCCTCGGCACCGCAGCCCTCGAGCATGAAACCCTTTGATGCCCGCATCCACTACGTGCAAAACAACGAATCTGGAATGAACAAACCGTTGCAAGATGTCCGAATACCCTGCACTGATTGCACTGAGGCCCCCATCGAATTTGCTTCCGGTGGCTGATCACACACGGGCCCTCTTCGTCCCCATCTCCCTTTCCCAAAGAACCTCAGATATATTAAGTAATATGTATGTCAATCATCTGTAATATGTAATATTTCAATCGTCTTTTTCCTTTTCTATGTGTAGCCCAACATGCCAACCTTTTTTGGTCTCTAGAATTTCCTCTCTATATAAAGATATCCGTAGGACACATAATAAGTACCTCATTTATTTTCTTTGGCACATACTGTTTGAAATGAAGATTCCATGATTGGCCCTTTCCTTGCGAAATAATAATATTGCTAACTATGTTTCTGTCAGTGGAATCGTTACATGACCACTCAGACTTTTTTACTTTTTGTGTCTCGCACATAACATGGCTTAGTTTTTCTAGACTTCTGAATTCAGTTAATAATGTGTTTGATCCTTGGTAAATAGGTGGAAAAACTGCAAGAGCAATTACAGAAAGAGAGGAAATTGAGGGCATCTATAGAGGATGGGATTTTGAACGTGCAACAAGGCTTACCCATTTCATCTGCTCTTGACGGCAAGGTGGGATTTTCACTTCTTCCCTTTTTATGATGATGTTGCTTGTAAACTTTTTTGGACGAGACTTGACTTGTGGTGCCATTGTGAAAGACAAGGGCGGATCTTGAAGAAATTGCTCATGCTGAAGCAGATGTAAGCCATTTGAACAAAAAAGTTGCCGATCTGCAGGATCAGCTTAACGACAGGAACCAGAATGCCCATGACATTCCACGTAAATTGAGTGGACAACGCCATCAATCAATAAAGCAAGTAACACATGCTAAATACATTTTATACCTTCGCACAGATATCCTTCTTTGTTATGTTAGATACTTTTTTAAAAAATTTTTGTGTTTTTTTATAAGAAAGAGGGTGAACTCCCGCCGGGAGTCACCGCAGGCCTGTTTCACAAAAGTTTTTTGTGTTGAATGCTTAGAAAGATCACCTCATCAGAGTGAGTTGTTCATTAATCTGAAACAACCTTAATAATGGTGTAGATGTTTAAGAAATACAGTATGATGCCGGAATGTACATCTTCCTAGTTAAAAAAAAACCCTTTGAATATTTTCTTAGATAAGGAATTGTCTTCATATGTCAAAAATTGTAAATGTTCATACAACCGTTGCAAGCTTCACCGGGAAACGATTGGAATAAGCAGTTTGCAGTAGTATATGTTAGAGCCGAGAATGCTTTGTTATGTTATTCCATGGAGCCCTAGGGTCTCTTATATAGAGAGAAAACCCTTGGGTAAATTACACAGACGTACATAAGATAAATAAGAAATACTTAACGATACACCACAACATAACATAAACGTCTACACTCCCCCTCAAGATGGAGCATAGATATCAATCATGCTCAGCTTGGAAGAACATCTCTGGAAAGGTCCTCTGAGCAATGGCTTGGTAAATATATCAGCAGTCTGGTCTTCTGAACTGACATGTGAAGTGGAAATCAAGCCCTTCTGGATCATGTCTCTAGTGTAGTGACAATCTATCTCGATGTGTTTTGTTCTTTCATGAAAAGCAGGATTATTTGCAATGAACAATGTTGCCTGGTTGTCACATTGAAGTTGCATGGGTAAAGAGACATTTACATTCAAATCTTCCAGGACCGCTCGAACCCACATCATTTCTGCGCTCGCTTGTGCCATGGCTCTATATTCGGATTCAGCACTGGATCTTGCCACAACTGTCTGTTTCTTGCTTTTCCAAGAAACCAACGAGCTTCCTATGAAGATAGCAAATCCTGAGGTAGATTTACGATCCTTTGGACATCCCGCATAGTCTGCGTCTGCACAAGCTGAAATAGACAGATCTATGTCTTTTCTAAATAACAATCATGTGCCTGGGGAAGACTTCAGATATCTCAATACCATATACACGGCTTCCATATGAACTTGCCTGGGCTGCTCCATAAATTGACTCACCCGGTTTACTGCGTAGGCAATTTCCGGACGAGTTATGGTGATGTATAGAAGCTTTCCCACCATCTCTCTATATCTTCTTTTGGCCACCTCTTCGGTATCATTGTCGTAAAGCCTCATACTTGGATCCATAGGCGTGCTCGATGGTCTGCATCCAGCCATTCATGTTTTCACAAGAAGGTCTGTGACATATTTTCTTTGGGTCATCACCATTCCTTGTGCATTTCTTGCAAACTCTATCCCCAGAAAATATCGTATCGTGCCTAGATCCTTCGTAATAAACTGGCTTCCCAAAAGGGCTTTGATCTTCTCAATTCCCTGAGTATCATCTCCTGTAACCAGAATATCATCAACATATACCATGACGACGACCGTACGTCTAGGAGTCTTCTGGATAAACAATGAATGGTCCGCATTTGACCTCTTGAACCCCTGTCGCTCAATCAGCTGGGAAAGTTTCTGAAACCATGCCCGTGGACTTTGTTTAAGGCCATAGATAGCCTTATGAAGTCTACACACCATCTGAGTCTCCCCCTCAGCAGCAAACCCCGGTAGCTGCTGCATGTAGACTTCCTCCTGTAGATCACCATACAAGAAAGCATTCTTCACATCAAGTTGGAAAATAGTCCAATCACGTACCACAGCAACCGATAGGAGAATGCGAAGAGTCGAGTGTCGAGCCACTGGTGAAAAAGTGTCCAAATAATCCACCCCATAGGTTTGGGTGAATCCTCGTGCGACAAGTCTGGCCTTGTATCGGTCGAGGCGCCCGTCTGCATGAAATTTAACCGTAAAAATCCATTTGCAACTCACCACAGATGCGCCCGAAGGAATATGAACTAAAGACCAAGTCCCTCTAGACTGTAAGGCACGCTTCTCCTCCTCCATCGCTAGACGCCAGCAGTCAATCTTCATGGCTTCTTGATATGTCCGTGGGATGTCAACCGACGAGACCGCTGCTGCAAACCTCTCAAAATCACCAGTGAGACGATGAAAGGATACTTGAGACGCAAGAGGATAGGATGCACATTGCCTCTTTTGCTTCCTATGAGCAATAGGACGATCAAGGTCATCTTTCACAGTACTAGCTGGCGGATCCTCCTCCTCTAGCACAGGTTCTTGCACATGTGCATTATCTAACCCATCATTAGTGATAACATCAGAACATACCTGAGGTGTGCTGGATGGTTGGCTTGTAGCTTGAGCAGGCCTTGATCGCCTTGTGTAGAACTTAGGAAATGGTGGGATGGGTGGTGGAGGTGGTGGTGTTGTTGTTGTAGTGGACTCAGATTGACCCAGACTTGGAGGTAGGGGTACATAGACATTAGTATCCATGAAAGTGGAGGAAACTAATCTGTCACCTGCAGGGGAGAAGTACATAACTGGTTAAAATGTAACATCAGCACTGACATAGTACTTGCCACAAATGGGATCATGATATCCTTTCTGTGTCCTTGAATAACCCACAAAAACACACTTAACAGCTCTAGGAGAGAGCTTGTCAAGTCCTGGAGACAAGCGATGAACAAAAGCGACAGTCCCAAAGACACGAGGAGTAAGTGAAAACAAGTCCTTATCAGGGAAAAGAACAGAGATAGGGGCCTTTTCCCCAAGAACGGTAGAGGGCATGCGATTGACCAGATAGCATGTTGTAAGTATGACATCCCCCCAAAAAGCTAATGGTGCATAACTTTGAATAAGTAATGTGCGAGCAATGTCAAGAAAGTGTCAATGTTTTCGTTCCGCAACACCGTTTTGTTGAGATGTGTACGCACATGTTGTTTGGTGGATAATCCCCTTAGAAAAAAGAAACCGAGCAAGGGAACGAGTGCAGAACTCCAATGCATTATCCGTGCGCACATATTTGACAGTAGTGGAAAAAACATTCTGCACTTCATTGATTAGATTTTGGATAACATTTCCTGCTTCAGATTTATTTTTAAGAAGAAAAGTCCAAGAAACACGAGAGAAATCATCAACTACAACAAGATAAAACATGTGCCCCTGATGATCCGGGACACGACTCGAACCCCAAATATCTACATGAAGTAACTCGAATGGGGAGCAACTGCTCCGACCTGGACGACTAGGAAAGCTAGAACGATGGTGCTTCCCTAACTGGCATGCTTCACAACGAAATGACGAAGAAGGAGATATCTGAGGCAGGAGGTGACGCATTTTCTGCAGCGGCAGGTAACCAAAGCGAAGGTACCATGTATATGGAGAAACGGATCCCTGAGAGTGTAGTGAGACTCCAGCATAGGATTGGCGTACCAGACGATAAAGGCCCTTGTGCTCAGAACCACAACCAATCACCTTGCCCGTTAGTATGTCCTGAAAAATGACAGAAGATGGGTCAAATATAGCACGACAGTGCAAATCTTTTGTAATCTGACTGATGAATAATAAATTCATAGAGAATTCTGGGGCATGTAGAACGTTCTGTAAGTGCATGGATGGCAATAAAACAGCCTCCCCCTGACCGACAATAGGGGAATGAGTGCCATCAGCTATGAGCACGGAGCGGCCAGGTTGAATAGCTCTGTAGGACTGCAGGCTATCTCTATCACGGCAGAGATGATGGGTGGCTCCAGAGTCAACAATCCAACCTGAGAGATCATGGTTATGACAAGAGGCAGAAGGACTACCTGAGGTACTGGCAGCAGCAGATGTACTAGCGGACGCAGAAGCCGCAACGTCAGGGGTATCAGCACCCGCTGTTGATGTCTGTGGCATAATGTCATGAAGCCGTGCCACTAGCTCTTCGAACCTGTGATCTGAAGTAGGCGTGGATGGAGCCTGAACATGATCAGCTACACGTGCAGATGGAGGAAATCCATGCTTGGAATAGCATGTATCCTCGGAATGACCAGTTCGACGACAAAATGAGGATGTTGAATGCACACGACCTCCTCGACCACGTCCGCTACCTCCTCGACCACGAAAGGAAGACGAACTACCTCGGCCTCTAGAGACCGCCATTGCGGACGGAGATGTAGTTGTGGCACTAGAGGGAACAGAGATCTGACTGAGTCTCCTGTAGACTTCCTTCATAGGAGGAATAGTAGCATCGGCGAGGATCTGAGACCGGGTTGCCTCGTATTCCGGATCAAGAGCAGCTAGGAGAACTCCTACCATAGTGGCATTGCGAAACGTCTTCTGCTGTTCGGGGGTGGCTGTGAGCGGAATGATGGAGTATAATTTCTCGAACATCACACGTAGGGACGTGTACAGAGAATGAAGGGGCAGACCATTTTGCTTCGTGATAAAAATATCATGCTGCAACTGCAGCATCTTCGTCTCATTCCGCATTTGAGAGTATGTTGTAGCGAGAATGTTCCACATCGTCTTGGCGGTGGGTTGATAAAGGACGTCGTTGGCGATTTCCATCGTGAGCGTCCTGGACAGCCGACCTTTGCATAGGCGTCATCAGCCTCCCATGAGGCATATATTCCCGTCTTCTCCGGCGGTTCATCTTCGGTAAGAATATGCTTCTTACCACATGACTTCATAAGGCTGAGGAACTGCATAGCCCACAGTTCGTAGTTTGTCCCGTCCATTTTGACGATTGGTGCCGAACCTTTAAAGGCACCTATGGCGGGCATATCAACTTTTTGTTATGACATATTGCCGGAGAAGAAAACCTAGGGATGATAGACAGAAGAATTGGCGTCTACAAAGACCTTTGTGGATTCAAGTGCATATGTAGACGTTATGCACTTGAACCCATCGTCGAAGCCGAGCCCGGCGGTTGGCGGCGATGAGAGTCGACGGGAGGAGGGGTCCCGGCGGTGGTGCTGAGGTCCGGCGGCGGGGCTGGGGACCGGCGGCAGGGATGGCAGCGGAAGGAGGAGCTCGGCGAGAGGGGTTGGCGGTGGCGGTAGAGGTCTCGGCCTAGGCTGGCAGTGGCGGTAGGAGGGGGAGCGGGTGGAGAAAAACCTTAGATTAGGGTTTTGGCTCTGATACCATGTTAGAGCCGAGAATGCTTTGTTATGTTATTCCATGGAGCCCTAGGGTCTTATATAGAGAGAAAACTCTTGGGTAAATTACACAGACGTACATAAGATAAATAAGAAATACTTAACGATACACCACAACATAACATAAACGTCTACAGTATAAACCAAACATGTAACATAGGTTGATATGCAAATTTCAAAAATTTCATGTCGTATATTACCTTTAAAAAGTAGAAAAAAATTTAGTTTTGGCAATTATAGATATTATTAGGACCTTTTCTAGGAATAAGCCTCGCGTAGAAGTAGAACCTTGTCAAATCTCCTTTGCACTTGTCTCACTGATGTTTGAAATCCATTGCCATTATCATATTTTTTTATGCAATCTCGGGCTAGGATATGCACGACAAGTTTTTGAAAATCTGATAAGTAACTTAAAATAGCTGAATTGTGTTGGGTAATAACTGTCCAACATGATGATTTAGTAGGAAAAGTTCCATCTAGAGCTGGAACCAAGTGGATGGTAAGGGAGATAGTAGTAAGATTGGAGGAGAGGAAGTGTGGGGGACTAAGTGGAGAGTGGAAGGACACTATGATGAGGTTAAGGGAAACATGACACATCTAGAGGTTCGAGGAAGGTACTTATGACTGAGGTTCGCAGTGGAGGCCTCACATATGGCATCACAATGGAGGTTGAAGATGTCACAACCCTTTCGCTAGCCGAGATGAGCACAACAATAATCTTGAGAGTTATAATACCATTTCTTCTTAAAATTTACCCATAAAATCTTTTCTCGTATATCAAACATTCCTCGACATCACCATAAAAAATATTGCTCATCAATGCCAAAATAATCCAAAATGACAATCCATGTCCAAAACATCATTAATATATATTGTGTATGTTAGAGTTAATAGGTTATTTTATATTTATCGAGTCATGTAATGCCTTTGGGGCATCCATGTAATTTCTCTTTTTGCATCTCTAGGGTTTCACACTATTTAAGAAACCTTATACCTATTGAATAAGAGAACTCATCCATCCCATCATCTTTTTTCACATGGTATAAGAGCAACAGTCCTAGATCGAGGCCCATACATTGCACCCATCGCCACCGCAAGCCTCCTCTCATTCGTTGCGTGGCCCTCGTGCATACCCTCTTCTCCTTAGGCCTTGTGCTAGGGCCCCTTCTTCTCAGTCAGCAACACTAGGGTTGCCAAGGTCTCTACGCTGCCGTAAGGTTGGAACCTTGACCCTCCAAGTTCTTGTAGAAAGGAAAGGATATAGGCCAAGTAATCTCACATGTGGCTTGGGCGTATCCTTGTATTCTACCTTTACACTCGATTCTAGAGATTACTTTCTGTTTCCTGCTTCACCAAGTAACCAGGTTGTCACTAACGAATATGGCATAGCCTATAGTGGATCGACGGTCCTCAGGTGAACTGGTATAATCTGCATCTGCATAGGAGGAGGCACCGGTGTGACCATTGGCCCCATAAAAGAGTCCTTTCCTGGGAGATTCCTTCAAAGATTTAAGGATCCAAAGAACATCCTTCCTATGATTGTAAAGGGGTATTTTCATGTGTTGGTTGGCTCTGCTTACGGCATACGATATATCTGGCCTAGTAACACTGAGGTTGAGTAGTTTGCCCACTAGGGTTCTATATCGTGTAGTATCCACAAACTCAGGATCAATAGATGTAGAATGCTTCCTTAGTTCTGCAGGGATGCCATATGCCTTGCACCCAAGTATTCCAAACTCAGTGAAAATGTCTAAGAAATACTTCTGATGTGAGAGATGTAATCCCTCTGTACTGCGTATCACCTTAATGCCAAGGATGTCGTATAGTTGGGCAAGATCCTTCGTGACAAAGACCTTCTGGAGGACAATCTTGGTTTCTGAAATGATTGCTTCATCATCTCCAATGACAACCATATCATCGACATAGACTGCAAATATAATGGTACGAGTAGACTGTCATCTGACGAAGACATAGTAGTATCCCCTGAAATCTGAGGGTGCTGATCTCAGTGGTAAATATGTCAAACCATGCTCGAGGGCTCTACTTCAAGCCTTAGATGGCTTTACGTAGCTGGCATACACACTCCCCCTAGATTAGTAGTCTGATGACTACATTATATAAACCTCCTCTTCAAGATCACCATAGAAAAATGTGTTATTTACATTAATCCGAAAGATGGGTCATGCTTTATTAGCAACAGTTGGAAGAATGGTGTGTATGGAACATGTTAGAAATAGTGAATGCGGAAGCAAATATCAGAGAAGAAGAATAAATAATATGGAACACTGTGATTTTTGCGTGGAACCCTACTCCCTAAGGAGAGGGATGAAACCACGAGAGAACGCCTCAGAGGGTTGATGTGTCTATTGACTTTCTCATTTGTTACAAGAGGTTTGGGACTTCTTCTATAGCTTCCATAGACCCGCCAAGTCCCACCACTAGTAGATGTGGGACTAAACACTTGATGTGGTAATGGATCTAAGAGGGATCTGTTTACTCATTTATACATATGAGGCATATACTCCAACACTCTCCCTCAAGATGGAGCATGCGATGCTCATTTTGGATAAACAGAAAGAAATCTCAAACTCATAATACACGACACTACATACATTGTCAACTGAACGCAAACACAACTATCAGATGTTGTTGAGGATGTTGCTTCTCATGCCGTGCACGTGAGAAGGAACAAACGGGTTGGAGTGTGAGTCAAACTAAATCTCCTCGTCAGAGTGCATGTGCTATGTACTATACCTGTTGGAGTCACTGTAACTGAAAATGAGTCTTCACCTGGAGAACTATGGCCCGCCTCATGATGTGGATAATTGTTCCATCTCTCTAAAGTGTCGAACTGGAAAAGTTGTGGAGATATCCTCATCGGAGTCCACAATTGCTGGAGAATTGAGTCTGAAAAGTTTCCTCGTCGGAGAACTGGGTCTCTCCCATATTGGCTCAGAGAATGAGATCTCTGCTATGGAGTCCCTATGATGCCACATGAAATTCATATCCCACATGGCATAGGGAATGAGATCTCTACTCTGGAGTCCCTATTGTTTACATGAAAACTCTAAGATCAAAAAACAAAAGATGGAGACCACACAAGAAATGATCACACACATGTACGTCTGAAAAGAGTCTCTCTCTGAAGAACTCGAAGAAATTGGGTCACTCAAATATGGAGTCCCTCGAACTTGGACTCTGAACCAATCTGCAAAGTCTGAAACTAAACTTTAGAGTCTGAATAACTGGTTGGCCTAGAGAATATCTGACAGCCTGGCCTGTAGAACTTTACACAATACTCTTCCTTTCTGCCATACTTGTCGGGACACAATGTCAAAGTTTGGAGAAGACATGAAGATAGGGAGGAACAAGAAACTAATAAGCCGATATCTTTTTTTCGATTTCTCACAATTTTTTGATTCATTTTTTCTTGGCTATTTCCTCCCTTTTTTATAGTCGACTCATCAATTTTTTTTGCGTACAGGTTTTTTTCGTATGCTCTATTTTTTTAAACGAAGAAACTCGTGATCCATTGGACCCTTGAAACTCAGCTCAAATAAGGCCAACAAAACTGTGGGCCTTCTCCCTTCTTCTCTTAATTGATGTTGCAGCCATTTTCTTTTCCTTTTTTTGATGCTCTCGCACCAATTGGTCCTGATCTCTCTCCTTTTTCTAAATTTTATTTTGGCCCATTGGGTCCTTACAAAAACAGCCCACGTGGGGCATTATTTAGGTTCCTACTAGGGAACCATCTTTCTTCGAGATCAAATGCCACTGAGGGCGTGATGGACTTGTGGCACCGGTAGATGGAGATTCTGCCGCCAGATAAGGCTTCGCCTCCCAAAGAAGTTGTCGCCTGGAGAAGCGTTGCATGGAGATGCGAGATGGCGGTGTGCGCGAGAAGGGTTGTGCACGAGGGAGGAGCGTCACCTGGAGGTGCTCACTTCTGATGTTGCAACGAGACTTCGCCGCCTCTCCAGGCATCACGAGGCAGATCATGACTGGTATAATCTGTTCTACGCAACGCCACCCGATGGTTGTTGTTGTGGCTGGAAGTGCTCCTGCACACAGCACATGGTGGCGGCAAGTACGTCAGGAACCCCATCACCGCCAGTCGATTGCTATCACAACCGATGTGATGGTCGGGCTTAAGATGACAAACATAGAGGTGGCTATGCAGAGGTCGATGATGATGCGGGTGAGCAAGATCCCTGTGTGGGCAAGGAGGATGCCACCGAGGGGAAGGAGCGCGACAACATCGACGGAGCTGGCAAGTAGAGGGTTCCAAGAAGACCCCGGAGATGATTGTGCGGATGGGCAAAAATTAGGGTTTCAACGGAACCCTAGTAGCTAGAACTTTAGGAAAATTCAAATATGTAGAAATTAGGGTTTATGAAGAAATCCCATAATTTCTCATAGATTGGATAGATCATAGTCATGAACATAGAATAATCTTTACAAATAAATCTTCAAAATCAAAACACCAAAATGGGATCTTGAATAAATGATGAAAATAACTCCTCGAGAATCGAACTCGCTATGATATCATGTTAGAAACAACGAATGCAGAAGCGAATATCTGAGAAAAAGAATAGATAATGTGAAACACCGGGATTTTACGTGGAACCCTACTCCCTAAGGAACATGATGAAACCACAGTAGAATGCCTTAAAGGGTTGATGTGTCTATGGGCTTTCTCATCTGATATAAGAGGTATGAGGCTTCTTATATAGCCTCCACCGACCCTCCAAGTCCCACCACTAGTAGATGTGGGACTAAACATTGGATGTGGTAAGTGGATTTTTAGATGGATCCATTTACTCATCTATACATATGACGCATATACTCCAACAGAACCCATTATAGCAACTGGAAAGAAAGTCTCAAAATAATCAATCACATGAGTCTGCGTGAAGCCTTTTACAACTAGTTTGGTTTTCGATCTGTCAATGGACCCATCATGCGATTATTTGGGCGTAAGACCCATCTGCATGCCATGCATTGTACTCCTGGGGGCACATCACACGATCCAACGTGTCCCGGAGGTAAGAGCGTTTGTCTCTCATCTATGGCTTTTAGAGAGCCATGGTCCTACAGTGTATGTTAAGATAAATATATCATTATGTCTCTTTTATGTAATTTCATTTTCTCTGAGTACTTATCATGTAATTAATCCAAGGGCTATTCTCCTATATAAGAGAGCCCTCGGTCATGTCTAATGCAAGTCATTCATTCTGTCCTATCATGGTATCGGAGCAACGGTCCTAGACTAGGGTCTCGGTATCACATCCAAAATCCTAACCCTACTCCTGCTCCCTCCACCCCCCCCCCCCCCCCCCCGCGTAGTCGCTACTGCTAGCGACTGCGGGCGTCGTCGCTGCCTCCAGCATCTGCGGGCGCTGTTGCCGCAGCTAGCCTCTGCGGGACTCGTCGCCGCTCCCGACCCCAGCGGGCACCGCCGCCGCTGCTAGCACCTGTGCGCATCCCCGCCTCGTAGGGACAGCCCTAGCGGCATTCCTTGTGTCTCTTCCGAGGCATGTGTCCTCGCAGGGATAGCCCTAGAGGCCCCGCCTAGTAGGGCTAGCCCATCAGGCCATGTCCCTGGTAACATCCGTTGGCTCGTTCGGGTTCTTGTGCAAGATTTAAGGATGGTTGTATGAGTCTACACATACAACCTATCCCTCATATGATTATGTAGACCGCCTACTTGTTTTTCCTCAATCGGTCTGTGGCTCTTTTCATCCATGTCAGAGAACAAGGATGACGTTTTCACATCTTCTGGTGCCTTCAAAAGCCCGGGCCCTATAGTGAAGATGGACGGGACCAACTATGAGTTATGGTCCATGCAGTTTCGTACTCTTATGCAGTGCCATAATAAAGAGCACATTCTGACAGACTCCGAGCCGGAAGACAAGACCGGAGCGAATGCGACGTTGAAACAAGATGATTCTTATGCTCGTATATGGCTCTCTGGGACACTGACTACAGAGATCGCTAATGATATTGTGAATCAACCAACTGCAAAGGCTATGTGGGACATACTGGAAGATACATATGGGCAGTCGAAGAATGAAAGCAAGATACTTCAGTTGCAATTCAACATTTTTCCACCAAACAGAATGGGCGACCACTCTATGCACATTTCTCTCATCTGCGGGGCATGTTTGAGAGATTGCACAGCTTCATGCCGTTCATAACCAGTACGGAGCAACGACAGGCATATAGAAATGCCACGATGACTGGATTTTTTCTATCCTCTCTTGACATGAGTACGATGCAGCCCGTACTCAACTTCTGACTGACGAGACCATTCCACCAATGGAGGAGGTATATAAGCGCTTGAGTAGGATTACTACTGCATCGGCGTCTACAGCACAGACTACTCCTTCAGCTATGACTGCTACTCGATGCAGAGGAGGATCGTCCCACTTTTGGGGTCGTGGGCCTCGTGGTCGAGGGGGAGGCAGACATCGTGGTCCCTATACTCATTGCCACCGTCCAGGCCACTCTGAGGAGACATTCTTTCACAAGCATGGATATCCAGCCTTTACACGTGTTGCTGAGCAGACTGAGGCTTCCTGTGCACCTACCCCAGACACTCGCTTTGATGACATTGTCCCCAGACTTCCTGAGTTGATGACTACTCCTACATCTCCGTCTCCAGTTTCCACAGAGGCTGCAGATTCTGCCAGAGCGTCGTCTAGCTCATCGGGTACTCATTATACGCTTACCGGTACTACTTGTTCGGACTTGACAGATTACATTATGGACTCCGGGGCTTGCCATCATATGTGTGGAGACAGGATGCAGTTTACTTCCTACAGAGCACTTACACCTGGCAGATCAGTTGTCATTGCCAATGGGGTTCGATTACCCATTGTTGGTCAGGGGGAGATTACTCTAACGCCTTCTTTGAGTCTTCAGAATGTCTTATATGCTCCTGACTTTTAGATGAACTTGTTGTCAATTAGTCAGCTTACGAAAGATTTACATTGTCATGTCATCTTTGACCCATCTTCGTTTGTGTTTCAGGACATACTGACTGGCAAGGTGATTGGACATGGCCGTGAGCAGAGAGGCTTGTATAAGCTTGCTATACCATCATATGCTGGACTTGCTACTATTCTATCTGCATTTGTTTCTCCATTCTTTTGGCATCTACGATTTGGTCATCTTCCTTTGCATAAGATGTGTCATGTTCTACCACAGAAATCTACCCGTACCGCATTGGATTGTAAAGCCTGTCAGCTTGGGAAACACCATCGTTCTTCATTTCCGAGTCGTCCAAGTCGTCACAGTAGTCGATCTTTTGAGCTGTTTCATTTTGATATTTGGGGTCCGAGTCGTGTCCCTGATCTTCAAGGGCTTCGTTATTATATGGTTGTTGTGGATGATTATTTCAGATTGTCTTGGGTGTTCTTGTTGAAACAAAAGTTTGAGGCTGGTGCTTTTATCAGAAAATTTCTTATTGAAGTTAATAATATCTTCTCTGCCAATGTCAAATTCATTCGTACGGATAATGCGTTGGAATTTTCAACACTACAAGTCTGATTTTCTCAGTTCCCATAGAGTTGTTCATCAAACTTCTTGTAGCTGCACTTCGCTACAAAATGGCATGGCGGAATGCAAGCATCATCATCTTCTTGATGTCACACGTACATTGCTGATACAAAGTTGTGCCCCTCATTCTTTTAGGGGGATGCCGTTCTCACTGCTTGCTACTTGGTGAATCGCATGCCGTCCACTGTACTTGGAGAGAAGCTTCCCTTCTTGATTGTGTTTCCCGAGAGGGACCTATTCTCCCTCACACCTTGAGTTTTTGGGTATGTGGCTTTTGTCCACAATTTCACCCCTTGTCGTGACAAGCTCTCACCCAGAGCTGTCAAATATGTCTTTGTTGGATACTCTCGTACCCAAAAAGGGTATAGATGTTTTGATCGGTTGGCAGAAGATATTATGTGAGTGCTGATGTTATTTTCTTTGAATCCATCATGTATTTCTCTCCTACAGGTGACAAGTTATCAAATAACTAGTCTGGGGAGGATATTATTGTTCCCCCACCTCCGTCTCTTCCACCATTTGAACTTGAGCAACCATCACCTCCACCATCACCTCTTTCACCGCCTCCACCACCTACTATCCAACCAAGATTCTTGCTTATTGTTTACAATCACAGGACTTCTACTAGCTCTTCTGCTCATAAGTCGTCCACATCATCCAGCACGCCTCAGGTATGTCATGATAACATTGTTTCTACTGATGATACCGGAGTTCCCCATCATACACAAGATGATTCAAACACAGAAGACAGAGGGGATGTTGATTTGGATGTTCTTATTGCCCTGAGGTAGCCTCGACGTAAATGTGCCATGTACCCACTTGCTGCACATGTTTCTTTGGATCATCTTTCAGATGAGTACATGAGGTTTGTAGTAGGACTCTCTACGGTTACTATACCACGTACATATATGGAGGCGTTACAGGACAACAGGTGGCGCCATGCCATGGAAGAAGAAATGGCTGCCTTAACGTCACGAGGGACGTGGAGTGTTGTACTTGCTCCACGAGGTACGTCGATTGTAAACTGCAAATGGATATTTTCCATCAAACAAAACGCAGATGGCAGTGTGGATAGTTACAATGCAAGGCTAGTAGCACGAGGCTTCACCCAAACGTATGGGGTGGATTATCAGGACACTTTTTCTCTTGTAGCAAGACACTCGACGCTACAAATTCTACTTGTTGCAATTTCACGGGATGGGTCGTTATTTCAGCTTGATGTGAAGAATGTCTTTCTCTACGGAGACCTTCAAGAGGAAGTTTACATGCAGTAGCCACTTGGGTTTACTGCTGAGGGGGAGTCCCAGAAGGTATGCAGGCTACATAAGGCAATTTATGGCCTGAAGCAGAGTCCAAGAGCTTGGTACCAAAAGCTGTCGGAGTTGATTGAGCAACAGTGGTTTGTGAGGTCCACTGCAGACTACTCACTTTTTGTTCAGAAGATACAGTGTGAACCCCCTCGGATCCGGGTACCTGTTTACGATACTTTCGCGACATTTCATTCGCATGAGATCGCACGAGCTACAGAAAAATAGGGAAAATTTTTTGCGTTGCTATATTTGCATATGACATTCACATTCTTTGCATAAACCGCAAAGATAAGAAACAAGTGTCACCACCTCTTTATTTCATAAATTTTCATATAATTATATCATGTACAAGAAGTCTGACAGTACATACAGTATTCTCAAAATCTTGTATGGAAGAGAAAGCATTTACATCATAAAGTGAACCAAAAACTGAACAAAAACAACATACTGTCTGGTATACACACGGTCTCCTGAAGTCAACCCGCTACTACGCTAAAGGCTCATTGCCTGCCATGCGTGCAAGGAAGAAAAGACGTCAGCAGGTACTGGTACTTCCCATAAACTTTTAAATAAATAAATAAATCTTAAATTTAATATGTTCAAAAGAAAGCAAGTAGAAAGGTGTAACAAGTAAAGTTTATATCTACTTACGTAAGTAAAAAGGTTTTCAGACTTGAAAGCATCTCCCTTAAGCACCCATTATACCAACACTTCCCATATCTAACATATTGATATTGTAATTGATTGATCATAAGTATGCATATATTATTCAGAGATCATGTTTGTGAATTTTTATGATAGGAAGTTGAGATTGGAAAGGTTTCTTGATTTTATTTAAATTCTTAAATCTAGTGGATAGTTTATGGTCTTGGTTAGTGTGCAACCTCATACTATGACTCTAAGACGTGGGGAATGCCTTAGGGTTGGGATGCCTTCGTAGGCATGCGGTGTTGTATGATGCATCCTAAATAAGTTCCCAACACGTCCACTAGCTTATAGGAATTTCAAATAAGATTATAGTCACTTTCAATCAACTCAATTTTAATTGTGATTTCCTCCAAACCTCAACTGCAACTATCTCAGATGTAACTCTAGATGATTTAGATGTAGATATGGATGATCTGAATGTAAAATCGTCAAGTTTGCTGGAGAAAGTAAACAAAACTCAAGCGGTGAGGTAGCCAACAAAAGGGCTCTTCTGTCTCGCCCTCTAATCGGAAGTGCGGTCCGATAGAGGGATAGATCTACTCCAAAACTACGCCACTGAGACAGGTGAGAGAGACTCTCCGGAAAAGTCACTCTAGAAACTGGCCCGACTCCGAGCTCGTATGAAAAGAAACTAAAACCAAGGATCCCCCGGCTGGGTATCCTAATACCGAGGGTCAGCGGAACTGGTCTAAAGTCAGGATCCCAACAAGGCGTAAAAACACTGCGAGCTCGCGTAAAAACCATGTAAAGACTGGGATCCTAGACTTGCGCACTAAGCGGCCGCTGCCCTAACTAGGCTTCCTATCTCCCGCCTAGTTGAGGGTCACCGCGCCCTCGCACAGTCAGGTGTAAAGGGGCACCATGACCGGCATTCATAATTGTAAGGTATCATTGATACACCAACTTAATTCCTTCCTTGACTACTACATTCTATCCAATCTCTTATGTGATTGTCTTTTCAGATTAGTGTACAACATTAGTGTACAGCATATTCTATTTACAATCAATTTAATTTGAGATTTTCAGTCACAATGATCTTAGCAATCATTAATGTCAAAAGATTAGAAATTTTCCAATGAATCTAGATATAAATCCAAAATTTATGCTAAATTTCGCAACTCTTTAAAATCATGTGCTTAGTAATTAAATAAGTGATCTTAAATTTGTCTAATTTGCATATCAATCAATTTCCAAGGAAACTAAATGTGTCTTGATTAATGGTTTGAACATATAAGCTACTTCATGTTTTCATATTTGTATACGTATATCCACACATATATATACACACATATTATACACCAATTCAAATCTATGTGTACCCATATGTATATGTCTATCCTTATTAAATATTTTAGACTTAAATTAATCTTGAGGGCAGTAAGAAATTTAATTGTTTTTATAACATAAATGTTAATAATTGAATCAGTAACTACTCATAATTTGAGAATAACACACAGAATGTAGTAATTTTATTTCCATCTTAAGCAATTGATAAGTATACCTAAGAATGGATGAGAGAATTCAAATAGACAACACTAATCTACATCATCATTTTTTTTTACTATTTTGCTGTAGAAATTCCAAGGCAAATTCATTCCCGTAGATTTGGTTGTATCATATAAGGTATACATCCCAATGTTATGTCAAGAGCAACTAGATTGTTTATTGTTGGAACTACATATCATACATACATATGAATATTTTCCAAAACATCTTAGTTGTACGAATAAAACTGCGCTTAGAATTATGATTTGATTTTTTTTCAAGCTTATTCCCTAATTCTTCTATATGTATTCCTACTAAGATGTGCCCACAGGATTAGGCTAAATAATGCAAATTATGATTGAAACATTGCCCAGAAAACACATACATGTATATAATTTAAATGCAAAATGCCAGATTAACTTAGACGTTAGCTTTGTCAAGCCTATACATAATAAACAAATCAAGAATTCATACAATCAGAATATCGTATTAGTTTTCTGTAATTATGTATTTAATTCACAGAACCTGGAATAATTTAATTAGTAACATTCAGCATAAAAATTATAAAAATAAATAAAGAGTTACATGTATGTCAACAAGAAATGCTTTAGCTTGTACTTTGATCCTTAATTTCTAATATCCTCTGTGCATGTAGCTTTTATTGTAGGGAGAAGATTAACAAAAAGAGGACTAAATATTGGACATGCATGGCAGCAAGGAGGCGGGCAGAGGTTGTACCTTGAGTTTTCTCTAATTTGGAGATGATTTCTCATGCAAGAGAAGCTTCAAAAGTAGCTCTAGCTGAAGAAAAGATGGCTGGACAGCAGTCTGAATTGGAGAAAAACAGTAGGAGGAGAGGGCTATAGCAACAACTCAAAGAAAATTGCAGCAAGAGCTGCTGCCTGGAGCAATAGCAGCAACTCTAACTCCTGGAATGAAGGAGCAGCTCCAGCTCCTTGAATGGTTGGGGGGCTTCTCTCACGGCTGGGAATTTGGGTAAAAACTAAGGGGGAAAAGAAGAGAGGCAACTTGGTTATATTTATAAGGGAGATGGGGGCTTGGGGTGAAGCCACATGGAAGAAATAGAAGTCCAAGTGGAAAGAGATTGGCTTAGGTGGCTGCTAGAAAAATCAAATTTATATATATATATATATATATATATATATATATATATTACACTGACAGCCGACTGCTACTGAAATCAAATTTTAAATTATTATTTTTTTATATTTTCTCTTATTTATTTGACAAACTTACAATGAACCGTACACGCACCTCCGGTCTCGGATTTTGACGCGCAATATCTCATTTTGACCGTCCTGGAACGACGATGAATATGAGTATAATATTGATATACTTTTGATTGGATTTGGATGCCCGAACTTTTTGAGATACGGTTTTGATTTAAGGTTAAATTTTGTGATTTAAAAATATCAAATGACCTCCGATTGACGAACGATCGATTCCATTGGTCTTGTTTCGTCGAATCGGATCTAATGACAGTCTCGATTCGTTTTACGGTTTCCGAATTTGCGTCGCGGCTTTTCCGCAACACGCATTACGATTCGACCGATTTTTGGTTGATTTCGCCCGAATGATTTTTGATTCACGATCAATTGATCGTTTTAAGTTGTTTGGCATTGACCAACAACTTTATTGGGTTGATCGGACCCAAATCGGATCGATTTCGGGTTTTTGCGGATTTGGATGTTACACACAGAAAGGTACGGTTGCCATTCTTGTTTATGTAGATGATATTATTGTTACAGGAGACGATGCTCAAGGCATTCGGATAGCCAAGGAGTTCCTAGGTAAAGAGTTTGTGACTAAGGACCTTGGCACTCTTCGTTACTTCTTGGGGTTAGAATTTTGCAGGAATCATCGTGGTCTAGTGATGACCCAGAGAAACTTTGTGATGGATCTCCTTTCTGAGACAGGTATGATTGGATGCAAGCCTTCTACTACTCCTATGGATCTAAGTATGAAGTTGTATGACGAGGATACTGAGGAAATAGATAGTAGGAGGTGTAGAGAGCTGGTTGGGAAGCTTTTATATGTTACTATCACCAGGCCGGATATTATGTTTGCAGTAAGCAAAGTCAGCCAATTCATGGAGCGGTCCAGAAAGGTACATATGGATGCTATCTATATGATTTTGAGATATTTGAAGAACTCACCTAGTTCGGGACTCTTATTTACTAGGGATACATTCCTTGAGGTGATAGCTTGTGCAGACGCTGACTGTGCAAGTTGTCCCATGGACAGAAAATCTACTTCAGGTTTTGCAGTTTTTGATGGACACTCATTTGTCTCATGGAAAAGCAAGAAGCAGACAGTGGTTGCTAGATCAAGTGCAGAATCTGAATACAGGTCCATGGCACAAGGGAGTGCAGAGATGATGTGGGTCAGATCGGTGTTGACTGATCTTACCGTAGAAGTTCCTCTTCCTATGCAACTTTTATGTGATAATCAAGCTGCATTATTCATTGCTAATAATCCTGCATTCCATGAACGAACGAAGCATATTGAAGTGGACTGGCATTTCACTCGAGACTTGATATAAAAAGGGATCATATCTACCTCTCATGTTCCTACAGGAGATCAGACGGCAGCCATCTTCATCAAGGCTCTATCTCGAAGTCCATTTCAGAAGTGTTGGTCCAAGATGAGCATGATAGATATATATGCTCCAGCTTGAGGGGAGTGTTAAGATAAATATATCGTTATGTCTCTTTTATATAATTTCATTTTCTCTGGGTACTTATCATGTAATTAACCATAGGGTTATTCTCCTATATAAGAGAGCCCTCGGTCTCGTCTAATGCAAGTCATTCATTCTGTCCTATCAGCGTACTATGATGATCTCTGGGAATAGAAGTGGTTATCATGGCATCTAAAAACCTCTTGTCACAACTAGATAAACCATCAATATAAGTAAAATGTGACATAGGGTGAAAAGTACATTGCCTCTTTGATTTCCGAAGAGCTATAGGAAGTTCCTATGACACATTCAAGGCAATACTAGTGGGTGCACTGGAAGAAGGCATATCATCTTGTAAAAGAGGGACATGCAAAAGCACAAAAGAATGTATAGTGGTGTGCTTGCATTTATAAGCGATCGGTGGAGGTGGTAGATACAAAGGTATGCCACTGACAAACTGTATAGAAAGCTAGTCTGCTCAAAGAAAATGACAATCACCGAACTATAGTACTGATGTCCAACATGACCATAGGACTTCTCAGGCCATGCCGAGCCTCTCCAGGCCACATAGGGGCTGTCATCGAATCCTAGAGCATCCGGTCAATGACCCCAGTTACCGAACAAACCTCCTGGACACATCTAGGTAATGAATAGCCATCCATTCACCTTTATTCTTCCATTTTAGCTTTGAAGCCCTAGTAAAATGCCTGTAAATGACACCAACTTGCATGAATTAATATCTAGTATTATTTCGTGTACAAATCCATGTATTTAAAGCCAATATAAAGGAATAAAGAAAAGAAAAATAAAGGAATTATCCTTGATACTGACTAACCCTAAACCCCGAGACCAAGTCAAATATTGACTAGGTCGATCAGGAATAAAGTAGGAGGAGATAGGGTAAAATACCATACAAAAATATCCCAGAAATCCTTATTATTCGAAATGCTAAATACTTTATAAATAGCCCAAACGTACACTATTTTATTATTCATCTTACATACTACAAACAATAAAATGTTCAACAAAATACTTGTATATAATAATTTATAGAAAATAAAAAACTATTATCCAAAGCAAATCATGCATATTACACTTGGTATACTCAAATGAAAAAGCCGTAAACAGAATTCCATGATTAATATCTTCTCCATATGAACTCAAATAGAACCAAGCTCATCACTATTGTATTTATAATTAAATAATCTATCAAAGAAGGTAGTTTCATTGGAATTGGAGTTAAGATGCAAAAGTCGGTTTTTCGGGGTACTATTGTACTTGGGCATCTATATATAAAACCAATTATTTTATTCTTTATATTTTTATCTCACATTTCTTTATTATTTTATATATTATGTAATACATATTAAAAATATAAATACAAATAAAAATATTTTAGAACACCCAAAAATAATTAATTAAGTTAAATACATAGGTATAATATATATGTAATATAGATACATGTAATTCTATGTACACATAAATAAAATTATTAAAATCCATAAAAATATGTAAATACATATCAAATAATGTTATAAATATATAAAATATGTAAATATCATATTATATAAAAATAAAAGAATAAATTATAAATATAGAAAGTACATGTGCATATACATATACATATAATGCAAAATATCGAACTATAATAAATAAGATTAAATAAATAAATAAAAATCACCATAAAATAAGAAACATTTTTCATGTTTTAAGTTTTTAATAAAATCATTTATCATTTTATTTAAATTATTTTGTTATTTTTATTTCTATTTTTCTCTATATGGTTCACATGGACCAATCAGGACTCTTGGAATGTCAACCCATCCGTCAACAACTCCCTAATACTAACAATCGAGGATCCTCTCTTCCCCGATTTTTCATGCCAAATTCACGCCTCTATTCGCCTCGATCCCTTTATCAATCTTGTGCACAACACCAATCTCCGTCTTACTATGCACTCCACCAACCCCCATCATGTTTCTTGCAAGCTCAATCCAAAGTCAGTTCTCCAATTCTGCTATAAAACGAAACTCTCCTCATCCATTCCAGTTTTGATCCAAACCCCCGTAACCCCGAGATCTCATCATTGGAGAGGACCCTAATGACATGAGGTGTCTCACGAGAGTTCTACAATGAGGAGAAGGGCAACAGATATTTGTTTTACCATTGTCAGAGCATGGTCCAAGTAGTTCTCTGCTTCCAGGTCTCCAGCTAGGTTTGAGCGGTTAAACTTAGGTTTTAGTTCCACAATTTAATTTTTAATGTACCTTGTATTTTATTTGCTTTCATTTCGTTTCATTTCGTTTCATGTCGTTTATTTTACAAAAATTGAAGTTCATCAGAGCTCTAGGCCCTTGATTATCGTTCATTGTGATACACCCAATTTCCAAAGCACTGACACCTCCACCACCTTCCCCATCATATTCTTCATCGATTAGCATGCCCAGATCCCCATGATCTTGCAAAGATAGGAATCCTTGATCTCCTCCTCTGTCGTTCGCTGGAGATCGCCCATTTCCCTCGTCTTTATGCTATTTCGGCTTCAATTTGGGTCGAGGAGCATCAAGCTCGAGCCCCCATCCTTCCTGTGCAAGTGTGTGAGGTAGAGAGCCCACCTAGGGTGATTTGATTCGCGTCTGAAGCTCCCAGGTGGCTTGAGAAGAAATTGACATCCAGACCTCCTCTGACTAGGCTCGAACCCATTGAGCACCTCGAGGAGCTGCGGAGCCTCTCTAGGAAGCGTTTGTACCTCACCCGAGCGAGAGAAGAGGTCGAGGTACGGAGTATTGGCTAGAGGAAGATCACCTAGGCGAAGCTACTTCCCTGTTCTTCTAGGAACCCCAATTACCATTGGATCAAGAACGCGGACCTAGATCTAATATAGGTCGTTGATTGTAGGCGAAGCGTTGCGCGTGAAGCACCATCAGATCATCTTAAGTGAACATAGGCCAGCCATTGGATCAGAGGCACATGTCCCTCACGTGTCCTTGGGGTATATTGCACTGACATCCTGTCGTTTTTTGTATTTACTCTTTAGTCTTGTAAATATTGTATAACATGTAAAAACTTTAGGTTATTTGTAAGAAGACCCTCACACTCTTTAGTAATTGCATATAGGTCCTTGCCATGCCACCTCACGTGGTCCCCCCACGTAAGGCAACTTTGGGTAATTTGTGGATTTTATTCTAAATTTTGTGGACCAATCATGAAATGAATGTCTAGTTTATATTAATTGCAAATTAATCCTTATTATGCTGCTTTATTTATTTTGTGTATATTACTTGTATGAAACATTTCTTTTATGTCAAAAATTATGGGAAAAGTAAGATAGATGTCTGGAACCATTATCTTGCACACATAATTTTTATTAGGCATTTAAACTTTTTTTACTATTTATGAAAACACAAAAACATGCCTATGTTTTCCATATTTAGCATTCAAAAATCAATAAAAATTGAAATCTCTTTAAAATTCCAAAAAATAGTATTAGTTAGATTAATTATATTCTATCATATATCCAAAAATCAATAAAAAATACAAAATATAAAACATAAAAACTTCAAATACCCAAAAATATTATAAAAATCACAAAATATTTCTGAAAAATAAAAAATATATCTTTCTATTTCCGATGTGTTATAATATATAGTATATATTAAAAATAGTTTAGTTTTAATTTTGAACTTATCTCTGTTTATTAAACCCTAAGCAAGTTCACAGATTTATTATATTCACTATTTTATATATTCTATCGCTTTAAAAATTCATCAAAGTTAGAAAATAACATAAAAATTACCAAAAATAGAAAAAAATATCAAAAATACAAAAAACATTTTATTTTTTTTATATTGACTTTGTTTTGACTTATTTAAAAATATAAAAAAATACGCTATTTATGTAGTACGTATGACCTATATAAGATATAATATCTATGTTATAGTCTTTATTAGTTATCTTATTTTTGCAAAATAAATTAATTTTTTGCAAAATTAAAAATAAAATATAAAACAATTTAAAAATATAAAAATTAAATATAATTAAAAACCCACATAAAACAAGAAAAAATAGAAAATCCATGAAATTGTTATTAATTAGCAATACTTAATAGTAGTTTACAACCTTGTTTTGCCTCTTTATGTTTGACACTCTACCATACTTACGAATATGCGTATTTATATAGAGTTATAATAAATTTTGACTCACATTCGCACGTAGATTATTTATCTAATTGTAGTTGATTGTTGTCTTATTGATGGCCGGTCATCGTTGCGATTGCCGACCTAGCTTGTTAGGTTAGTTGTCCGGCCTTTTGAGTAAACAAATGGTGCCATTGTCGAGGAAGCAACTGTTAGGGTAGATACTTATATATCCTTCTTGTTGTATTTCATTTTCTGCTTCTTTTTTTCTTTGATGTTTTGTTTAACTGTTCTAATCACATCTCTTTGTTTGACTTTGTTGCGGGGGCCCTCGAAGCGAGAGCGGATTTTCTAGGAGATCTGAGGCACCCGAGCAAGGCAAAGGTCGCTCTTTCAGATCGAGTCTGCAGGAGAGAGTAGCAAAAGAAGATCGAGAGATGGGAAGAACATGAGCAGCATTAGCCTCGATTAGTTTTTATTTTGATGAGAGAGTGGTTTAAAATTAATTTGTCATAATTAGACACTCTCAGAACACTTAGCACTTCACAGGTCTATTTTACCAAGTGTTTGTTCACTTGGGACCGGATCAGATTTTTATGGTTTTTACCGCTTCTACCTTTTATTCTCCCTAGTTTCTCCTTTGTTTTATTTTGTTTCTCATGTTAAGTTTCTGCTTTATTTTTCATTTTCACGTCTTCATTGATTGAGCCCATAGTTTTATCATTGCTTGTCCAGTAATTAGTTGTACAACTTAATCAATCTCATTTACCTGTAGTCTCTTGTGATTGGACTTAGACCAAAGAAAAAGTGCTCCAGGATAATAGCAACTCCTGCTTAAGGCGATTTCATCGAGTGCATATGCATATAGATTAGTTTTAATTCATGTGCAGATCATATTGCATGTAGAGTGTTGGATAAAGGTACGCATCTCCATCGACAACATGCATTCATAGATTTCTTGCACATCGATTTTTCTGCCTTCATTCCCTTATTTTCTTGGCCCAGCAGCGTCGGCCCCGCAACCGCGTCGCCCTAGCAGCACCGCCACCCCCTTTCTGCTCGCGTGGCCCTCGCGGCACAGCCCCTCGTGCGTTGAACTCCTCCGTGCACAGAGCCCCTTACGGCCCAGCGTTGTGCCCCCATTCGTGCTCGACCATCTAGTACAACGCTCGTGCATGATTCCTATTAAGAAAATAAACTCGCGGAAGCATAACATGGAAAAAGAATAAACATCAAAGAACGCGATATTTTAACGTGGAACCCTACTCCGTGAGGAGCGGGATGAAACCACGGAAAAGCCCTCAAATAAGGCATGTTTGTCTATTGACTTTCTCAATGGATACAGGAGGTCTGGGGCTCCTTATATAGCCTTCCCAGAGCCTCCAAGTCCCACCACTAGGCGGTGTGGGACTAAACACTGGATGGGGTAAATGGATCTTCTCCAGGATCTATTTATCCTGCTACAACTCAATGACGCATACAACCAAGTACTCCAACACTCCCCCTTAAGTTGGAGCATGCAATGCTCAACTTGGATAAACAGAAAGAAACTCAACTCAACGCTACATGACACTACGGACAATATCAACCCAACGCGCGCATTGCTGCAGTCGAGAACGTTGCTTCTCATGTCGTGCAGGTGAGGAGGACGAACGAGCTGGAGTGTGAGTCTATTGAATCTCCTCGTCGGAGAGCATGCGCTCTGAATTGCACCTGTCAGAGTCGCTGCAACTGGAAATGAGTCTCCTTGTCGGAGTACTCGGGCCCGTCACAATAATGTGGACAACTGCTCCATCTCTGAAAGGGCCGAACTGAAAAGGTCGTGACTGTACAATCCTCGTCGGAGTCCACGGTCGCTGGAGAATGGAGTCTGAAATAAGTCTCCTCGTAGGAGAACTAGGTCTCTCTCATCTGGCTCAGAGAATGGTGCACTGTTCTGGTGTACCTATGATACCACATGAAAACCCTTGCCAACATGGCATAGGGAATGGTCCTCTACTCTGGAGTCCCTATGGCTCACATGAAAACTCTGGCCTAAATAACAAGAATGGATGGGGACCACTGACAATGATGGCATACATGTGCACACATGAAAATGGTCGCATCATGTACGTGTCTGAAAATGAGTCTCTCTGTGGAGAACTCGAAAATGGGCCTCAACATGGAGTGCCTCGAACTTGGACTCTGACTAATCTGTCGCGTCTGAACAACTGCGCATCGTACTTGTGGACTCGGAATCTGAACGTCGAGTCTGAATCTTGCGCATGGAAAATCTTCATCTGAAAAGCTGTAGAGTCTGAAAGCTGACTTGGTCTGTAATCTGGAGTCTGGAAAATCTGGATCTGACTCGGACCTGTGACTCTACACAGCACTCTCCCTTTCTCCCATACTTGTGGAAAAATAGAGAAATCGACAAAGTTGGGAGAAGACAACATAATGGGGAAAACAAACAAAACATGAAATTTGCGACTTTTCATTTTTTTATAAGCTGTCACTTTTTTTCGTAAATTGTTCCATTTTTTACGGCTTTTGCATCATTTTTTTAAATTGCGTACGGCTCCTTTTTTTGTACGCGCCTCTTTTCTTTCTTTTCTCTCCCTTTTTTTATTCTTTTTTTTTAATTTTGAAACATGATCTCGACCCAAATGTGGGCACAAACTCGGCCTATTTGGGCCTTTACATCAGTGGGCCCACTTGAGCTGTTTACAATAGAAAGATTTTCTCCAAAAAAAAAGGAAAAATGGCCATTTTTGCTTTTTAATCACTCGCCTGTTGTAGTTGTGCCCTCCCTCTTTTATGGATGCATTGTTTTTTTTAATAAAGAGGGTCGACGGGACCCCTTCCCCCATTTTTTTCCACTTTAGGGTTCCCACGTTGGGAACCCTCTTCGATGCCTCCCCCAATGAGGCATGCGAGGTTCCTGTAATAAGAAGCCCTAGATAGAGGGAGCGCCGCTGGGAGAGTGTTGGACATGCGAGGCAGGTGCGTGGCGAGCGACATGCGGAATCAGAAGGCCTTCGCCAGCGCGCCAAGGAGGGTCACACGCCGCTTGGAGCTTGCGCGGCTCCATCACGGAGTCGGGAATCGAGGGTTTCTCCACCCAGGAGGCGCTGGAGATGGGAGCTCCACCGTGGTGCGTGTCAAATGGGTGTGCGGCTGCATGCAACTTCGAGATGAGGATGCCGGGCGACTCCGCCAGGAGGCCAAGCGCGCAGGCCGATGCACTAATCTGATGGGTTCTCACACACGACTGGAGATGGGACTGGGAGTATGCGTGGAGGCCGTGAGTGTGGGGGCTCCGCTGCTCGTGGGGATCTTTGTCGCTGACAGGTCTGTTGGCAGGATATTGATGCAGCCGCATGTGGCTTAGCGCGGGAAACGTGCAGAGACTAGATGGGGTGCGCCTTCAGCGCACTTGGAAGTCGAAGGGAGTACACGAGATCACGAGTTCAGAAACCCTAGATCTGTGATGCACTGGAGCCGTGTGCGGCTGGGAACTGTGCCGCTATATGCGGCTGGAATCTGGAGGCGAGGACGCCGCCATGCCGTTGATTAAACTTGAACAGGAATCTGTGGAACCCGCATCAGGCTACTTCTAGGGTTTCAGAAAAATGCCAAAACATAAACATGAACCGAAATAATAATCATCCTCCAGAACGACTTCATAATCGAATCTCGAAAAAAATTCAAGAACAACTCCTCGAGAATCGACCCGCTCTGATACCATGTTAAGAAAATAAACTCGCAGAAGTATAAAAGAATAAACATCAAAAAACGCGGGATTTTAACGTGGAACCCTTCTCCGTGAGGAGCGGGATGAAATCACGGGAGAAGCCCTCAAATAAGGCGTGTTTATCTATTGACTTTCTCAATGGATACAGGAGGTCTAGGGCTCCTTATATAGCCTTCCCAGAGCCTCGAAGTCCCACCACTCGACGGTGTGGGACTAAACACTGGATGGGGTAAATGGATCTTCTCCAGGATCTATTTACCCTGCTACAACTCAATGACGCATACAACCAAGTACTCCAACAGTTCCCTTGCACGCGGACCATGTCCGTGCTCTGCATCTAAGAAATCCAGCGTCGGAGTCTCCGCTTGGGTGATGGATTTGAATGCATAAGTCTACATATGCATTCAAATCCACATATAGTTATGTAGACATTGATTATTTGATCTACAAAACCCAAGTTCTCTACATCCGGCAACATGTCAGAAAGCAAAGTCGATGTACCCGCTACAGGCGCCTTCAGAGGTCCAGCGCTTATTGTTAAAATGGATTGGACAAACTATGAACTGTGGGCTTTGCAGTTCATGAGCATGATGAAGTTTACCAGTAAGAAACACATCCTTATCGAGGAGGAGCCGGCTGAGAAGACCAGAGGAAATGCCTCATGGGAGACGGATGATACATATGTCAAGGTTTGGCTTTCAGGTACATTGGTAATAGAGATCGCAAATGATATACTCCATCAGCCCACTGCCAAGGCAATGTAGGATACTCTTGCTGCCACTTATTCCTTTGCAAAGAACGAGACCAAGATCCTACAGCTACAGCATGATATTTTTACTATTAAACAGAATGGACGGCCACTTTACTCACTTTCTACATCGTTGCATGGGATGTTTGAGAAGCTTTATAACTTCATGCTCTCACATCTACTCCTGAGTAGCAGAAAACGTATAGGAATGCCACCATGGTTGGTGTATTCCTGGAAGCCCTAGATCCCGAGTATGAGGTGGCCGGCTCTCAGATTTTGGTAGACTTTACTATTCCCCCTATGGAGGAAGCATTCCGCAGGCTCAGTCGAATCAGTGTTCCATCTTCTACTGCCAGTTAGACGTCCTCAGCAATGGCGGCTTCCCGAGGTCTAGGAGGATCTTCTCAGTTTGGTGGTTACAGACCTAAAGGGAGAGGAGGTCGCATTGGTCAGCCATGTACTTTCTACAATCGTCTGGAACATACAGAGGATATATGCTACTCCAAGCATGGATTTCCTGCCTCTGCTCGAGTGGCTGAACAGATTGAGCCCCCAGCTATATCTTCTCTAGATTAATGTTTTGAAGATCTTATAGCACGTTTGATGGGTATTATACCTCATTCCAGCTCTGTGGCATCTTCGTCAGCCCCTGAGAGTCATTTAGATGTAGCTGCTTCAGCCTCCTCTAGTACCTCAGGTAGCACTAATGCATTCACTAGCAGTAGTGGACATGATATTATAGAATGGATTATGGACTCCGGTGTCACATATCATTTGTGTGAGATAGGGGTAAACTTACAGCCTATAGACAGGTTCCCCCAGGACGAAATGTGGTCATTGCAGATGGGACGCATTCCCCGATTACTGGACAGGGAGAGATTAGCTTGACACAATTTATGCATCTACAGAATGTGTTGCATGCACCAGATTTTTTTATGAATTTATTGTCTATTAGTCAAATTACGAAGGACTTACATTGTCGAGCTATTTTTGACCCATTCTCTCTTGTTTTTCAGGACATACTTACGTACAAGGTGATTGGTTGTGGTCGTGAGCAGGGCGGGCTCTATCGCCTCGTCCGAACTCCCTATGCCAGACTCTCCTCTTTATTTGTTGGACCTGTCTCACCACTTACTTAGCACATGCGCTTTGGTCATCTCTTGCTCCAGAAATTCTGTCGCGTTCTGCCTCAAATCTCTCCTCACACGTCCTTTCAATGTGAGGCATGTCAGTTGGGAAAGCATCATCGCTCTACCTTTCCCAGTTGCCAGAGTCGGAGCAGTAGCTCCATTTTTTGTTGTTTCATATAGATATTTGGGGTCCCAGTCGTGTTCATGATCACTAGGGGCACAGGTTTTATCTAGTTATTATGGATGATTTCTCACGTTTGTCTTGGGTCGTCTTATTAAATAATAAATCCGAAGCTGGAGATGTTATCAAAAATCTCTTAACCCAAGTCCAAAATCATTTGGGCGTCAAAAATCCCTAGCAAAATAAAATTTTTCCTTTGGTGCTTAAGAAGGGGGCGCATCCTTGACAAAAGCCGTAGAGGGAGATTGATGGAACTGTCTAATACCCGGTGCGACAGATGCAATGAGGCGGAGGACTCGGGACATCTTTTTTTTGGGGTTGCCCGGTCTCGGACAGGATCTGGAGGGAGGTGGATATCTCTTGGATCTGCACGGACGACTTGGCCTCGTTTTGGGCCTCGATACGACGGATGGGAGGTGGGTCTACGGATGATTGTGCGTGGCCGTTTGCGGTACTGTGGGGCATTTGGATTGGTCATAACGAGATGGTTTTTAAGGGTCAGAGATGTTACTGGGAAAATGTAATCTCTCATTGCACCACGCTTTATAACACCTAGTTATTGCGGTAATGTAATTTCTTGTTCTATTAATGAAAGTTCGCGGTGAACCCCACGATGGGGGATCACCCACTATTTACTCAAAAAAAAATTATCAACATTGTTTATCATATAAAGTGTTAGAGGAAATGAGAATTGTGTTTATTCCTGAGAACCCTAGGGTCTCTTATATAGAGAAAACCCTATGGGTAAATTACATAAGATAGACAGTAGAAAAATAAACAGGACCAAACGGTACATAAATATATAATTCTTTCAACACTCCCCCTCAAGATGGAGCATAGATATCGATCATGCTCAGCTTGGAAGTGCATTTCTGAAATGGTCCTTTGAGAAGCGGTTTGGTGAAGATGTCGGCAGTCTGCTCCCCAGAACTGACATGTGAAGTAGAAATCAATCCCTTTTGGATCATGTCTCTGGTGTAATGACAATCTACTTCAATATGCTTGGTTCTCTCATGAAAGGCGGGATTATTGGCAATGAACAATGCAGCTTGATTATCACAATGTAGTTGCATGGGTAGAGGTACATCTACATGCAAATCTTCTAGTACAACTCGAACCCACATCATTTTTGTACTTGCCCGTGCCATAGCCCTATATTCAGATTCTGCACTGGATCTAGCCACTTGTTTCTTGCTTTTCCAAGAAACTAGAGAGCTACCAATAAACACAGCAAAGCCTGAGGTAGCCTTTCGATCCTTAGGGCATCCTGCATAGTCAGCATCCGCATATGCAGAAATAAATTGATTTCCTTCTTGAACAGCAATCTCGTGCCTAGAGACGATTTTAGATACCTGAGTATCATATATATAGCATCCATATGTATCTGTCTTGGTTGTTCCACGAACTGGCTTACCCGGCTAACTGCAAATGCAATATCAGGTCGGGTTATAGTTATGTAAAGAAGTTTCCCCACCATTTCTCTATACCTTCTCTTTTCAACCTCTTATGTATCATTATCGTACAGTTTCATGCTAGGATCCATAGGAGTAGTAGACGGTCTACATTCAGTCATGCCAGTCTCAATCAGCATATCTGTAATATATTTCCTCTGGGTCATTACTAGACTCCGTGCATTCCTGGCGAACTCCAGTCCCAGAAAGTATCGTAGTGTGCCAAGATCCTTTGTAACAAATTGACGACCCAACACTGCTTTGGTCATCTCTATCCCCTGGGCATCATCTCCTGCGACTAAAATGTCATCAACATATACCATGATGAAAATTGTACCTCGAGTAGTCTTCTGGATGAACAATGAGTGATATGCATTGGATCTCTTGAAGCCTTGCTCTTCAATCAACTGGGAAAGCTTCTGAAACCATGCCCTTGGACTTTGTTTAAGGCCAAAAATTGCCTTATGAAGTCTGCACACCATATGATTCTCCCCCTCAGCAGCAAACCCCGGAGGCTGCTGCATATACACTTCCTCCTGCAGATTCCCATACAAAAATGCATTTTTAACATCCAGCTGGAACAAGGGTCAATCACGTACCACAGCGACAGACAGAAGAATACGAAGAGTGGAGTGACAGGCAATTGGAGAGAAGGTATCCATATAGTCCACTCCATACGTCTGAGTGAAACCATGTGCCACTAGCCGTGCCTTGTATCGATCCAAGCGGCCATCTGCATGATACTTGACAGTGAATACCCATTTGCAGCTAACGACAAATGCTCCTGGGGGAGCAGTAACCAGCGTCCATCTGTCCCTCGACTGTAGGGCAGCCATCTCCTCCTCCATGGCAATTCGCCAACAATCAAATTTCAATGCATCCTGATATGTCCGCGGGATCTCCACAGAAGATAAAGCCACTGCAAATCTCTGAAAATCTCCTGTAAGCCGATGAAAGGAAACCTGTAAAGCAAGAGGATACGTAGCACAGCTGCGTTTCTGCTTTCTAATCGCAATAGGGACATCCAGGTCATCAACTACTGAGGTCTCCGGGCTCGAGTCGTCCTGTAAAGGCACATCCTGCATAGGCACACTAATCGACCCATCATTAGTAGTAACATCTGGACAAACCTGGGGCATGCTGGATGATTGACGTGTAGCCTGAGCAGGACCAGATCGACGGGTATAGTACTTTGGTAGTGGAGAGATTAGTGGTTTTGATGGAGGTGGTGGTGGTGGAGGCGGATGCAATGGTGGTGTGGACACAATATTGGGAACTGGACTTAACACAGGAATATACACGGCAGGAGGAGGAGGAACATAGACCTCATTACTAGATGAGTTGGAGGTCAATCTGTCACCTGCAGGTGAAAAGTACATAACCGACTCAAAGAATATAACATCCGCACTGACAAAATACTTCCCATTTACTGGGTCATAGCAACGGTATCCCTTCTGCGTCCGAGAATAACCCACGAAGACACATTTGACAGCTCTAGGTAAGAGCTTGTCTAGACCAGGTGAAAGCTGATGAACAAAGTGAGTGAGAACAATTCTTTATCCGGAAAAACAATAGAGAGAGGAGTTTTCTCACCAAGTAATGTAAACGGCATACGATTTACCAGGTAGCAGGCTGTAAGAACAGCATCTCCCCAGAAAGAGATAGGAGCACAGCTTTGGATAAGAAGAGTTCAAGTAATATCAAGTAGGTGACGATGTTTTCTCTCAGCAACTCCATTTTGTTGGGTGGTGTAGGCACATGTAGTTTGATGTATAATGCCTTTTGACCACAAATATTGGGAGAGAAATCGAGAACAGAACTCCAATGCATTATCAGTACGAACATATTTCAGTTTGGATGAGAAAACATTGTTAACTTCATTTATAAGATTTTTGATGACATCACCAGCTTCAGATTTGTTTTTCAAAAGAAAGACCCACGACAAACGAGAAAAATCATCGACCACGACAAGATAAAATATGTGCCCTTGGTGATCAGAGACACGACTAGGACCCCAAATATCAGCATGAAGTAACTCAAAAGGGGAGCTATTGCTCCGACTTTGACGACTTGGGAAGCTAGCTCTATGGTGCTTCCCTAATTGACGCGCTTCACACCGGAATGACGAACTGGGAGATATCTGAGGCAAAAGGTGACGCATTTTCTGGAGAGGTGGGTGACCAAAGCGTAGATGCTAGGTATATGGTGAGACAGATCCAACAACATGGGAGGAGACTCCAGCATAAGAACTCTGGTTGAGACGGTAAAGACCATCCTGCTCAGAACCACAACCAATCACTCTGCCCGTTAGGATGTCCTGAAATATAAGAGAGGATGGGTCAAATATAGCGCGACAATGCAAATCTTTGGTAATCTGACTAATAGATAGCAAGTTCATTGAAAATTCAGGAGCATGTAAGACATTCTTCAGACGCATGGAAGAGGATAACATAACCTCCCCCTGTCCAATAATGGGAGAATGAGTCCCATTTGCAATGATCACCGACCGCCCTGAAGGAATCTCCCTGTAGGAAATAAGTTTGTCTCTGTCTCGACGGAGATGGTGCGTTGCACCAGAGTTCATGATCCAATCGGAGATGTTTGAACTAGAACATGTGTTAAAAGCACTACTTGAGGTGCTAGTTGTGGCAGAAGTACTGGCAGAAGCAGATGCAGCAATATCCGAAGAGCCTCCAGAAGAATCCGTAGGAACAGTAGGCATTATATCCCGTAGCCGAGCAACTAGGTCCTCAAACCGCTGATCCGAAGCCGAAGAGGATGGAGATGCAACATGTTCGGCCACCCTTGCAGACGCTGGAAAACCATGCTTAGAATAGCATGTATCTTCTGAGTGACCCGTACGACGACAATAACTGCAAGGTGGACGAGATCTACCACCACGACCACCATTTCCATGGCCACGGCCACGAAATGAAAAAGAGGATCCGCCTCATCCTCTGGAAGCAGCCATCGCAGAAGGAGGTGGCGTAGATGAGCTGGAGGGAACTGAGATGCGACTAAACCTCCGATAAACCTCCTCCATTGGAGGAGTGGTAGCATCTGCAAGAATCTGTGATCTGGCTGCATCATATTCTGGATCAAGGACCGCAAGAAGGACGCCTATCATGGTAGCATTACGGAATGTCTTCTGTTGCTCGGGTGTGGCCGTCAGAGGAATGGTGCTGTATAGTTTCTCGAACATCCCTCTCAGGGATGTATACAAGGAATGAAGAGGTCGCCCATTCTGCTTCATGGTAAAGATGTCATGCTGAAGTTGTGGCATCTTGGTTTCATTTCGGACCTGTGAATATGTTGTCGCGAGGATGTCCCACATCGCTTTGGCGGTGGGCTGATGTAGAACATCATTCGCAATCTCCATCGATAAAGTTCCTAAGAGCCAGACTTTGGCATACGAGTCATCAGCCTCCCAAGAGGCATAGATCCATGTCTTCTCTGTCGGTTCGTCTTCAGTAAGAATGTGTTTCTTACCATTGGACTTCATGAGACTCATGAACTGCATCGCCCAGAGCTCATAGTTCGATCCATCTATCTTGACAATTGGCGCAGGACCTTTGAAAGCGCCTACGGATGGCATATCAACCTTTGATTCTGACATATCGCCGTAGAGAAAGAACTAGGGTTTGTAGACAGACAAAATAAATGTCTACACCGACTGCATAGGATTCGAGTGCGTATGTAGACTTACGCAACCAAATCCATATAGGAAATGACGAACGCGGCTACGAAGAGGACAGCCGGGGAGGGGATGCCGGCTAGGTCATTGTCGGCGGTGAATAGAGGAGGCCGGGGCAGGGTGCAGGGGTGCTGGGTGGCACCCGGGGGACCCTGGGAGGGCTAGTGGGCGGCGGGGGCGCCCTGGACTGGGCCCGAGAAGGGCTGGTGGGCGGCGGGGCTGGGACCTCGAGGGGTCTTTGGCGGCGGCGGCGGGCTCGAGAGAGAGAGATAAGGGGGGGAGGGGGTGGCGGGTGGAGAGCCTAAACCCTAGACTCTGATACCATATTAGAGGAAATGAGAATTGTGTTTATTCCTGAGAACCCTAGGGTCTCTTATATAAAGAAAAACCTATGGGTAAATTACATAGGATAGACAGTAGAAAAATAAACAGGACCAAACGGTACATAAATATATAATTCTTTCAACATAAAGCATGGATCTGGAGAGTTTGAAAACAACAATTTTCTTCCAGACAAAAACATATCTCTGCATCAAACTTCCTAGATGTCCAGGCGATACTTTAGCTATTAATGAGTGATACTTTATGCATATCTCTGCTTCTTCATAATACAAAGCTGTAACTTTGACACCAATTAATTTTTTTCTAAAAGAAACTAGGAAAACTAATCTACATTGTCTGAATCAAAATGAACTCTTGTATAACTATGTTATACAATAAACCATATATATCAAAGATTCACTTGCTTCAAAAATTAATATGTAAAAAAATATTTCTGAAAATGATATTTGTAAAAAGTAACATGCTATATTGGATTATATGTTCTCTGGTAATAGGAATATAGGCTGTACCATATATAGAAAGAATAAATGTGCTTCTCTTCGTCCTTTCCCGTAGTATCTGAAGGTATAAGGCTCTAAGCTAGAGCACTGAGACTAGTGATGAGTCTAGTGATAAGGGGATCAAACAAGAGCTAACCAATCAACTTTTATTCTTGTGCTTGATATCAGTTAATACTTCTTGTACATTATAGATGTTAGCAGTATCTACTGAATTACGATGAATTTGCATTTAAATAGCCACCAGTAGAGTAGGTCATGTCTTTCAATGAGCTAGATATATTGCAATTTTTGTCTGTCTAGAATCGGATTAATTTTTTGGCTAGCTTAATACATGTGGTTGATTGTGGAAATTCTACTGGAACCTTCACGTTCTTCTGTCTGACTTCGACGAATATATGACTTCTTTTCTTCAAATCGGATCCATTAGAATCTTGCCATGATTTCTCTGGATTTTCATTTTCAGTCATGTATGATTCTTGCAGAGCAGGATTTATTATGCTGGTCCATATCAAAGGTCTTTTTTTAATCATGAAAAAAATCTTATATGTGATGCAGAAGGAAAGAACTTAGAGAAGGAGCTATAGCTTCTACCGGACGCAATTTGAGTTTGCATAGAAATAAGGTAGGATTTATGCACATTATTCAGCTTTTTCTGATTCCTCATCTTGCTCATACTGTTGTGAGCTATTCTAATATATTACAAGATAGACATTGAAATTAGGTGAGGAAATAATAAGGCAAAATATATGGAATAATTTTTCGCTTTCCATAAATGATGTTTGCGAGTACTTGAAATACATTTTTTATATTGCATTGAATCAACGTGTTGGCCGAACATAAAGAAATGAAATTTCATGTGTTCTAACTAACATGCCGATCTATTTAGAAGCAAAAGGCAGGTAATGCACATAAGCAGACTGGTCAAGTTACATCTGTTAGGACTTGCGAAACAAGTTTAACGGTGGTTGGAGAAAAAATGGAAATACCAAACGGGGTGTATGTCATGCAAAATGGACTGATCTGCGATGAGGTTATTAAAATGAAAATCGTGGCTCAAAATATCACGATGTTTCGCTGAAATATCAGTGATATATCAATAAGCTGGGCAAAACTGATAATGGCTGCCAGTAGTTTTCTTGGGGTTCGGCAATATATTGGCAATATATCACTAACATATTGCCAAAATGTCTTAGATATGCCCAAACAGCAAGATTCCATTAGTTTTTAATTCCCATTACATGATTTGAGCGCCGACCTTTTCCTCATCGCTACCCAAGATGTTCAGAGCATTTGTGAGAGAATTTGAAGGTCCGGATATTGAGGGAATGTCTGCTCAAACCCTTGATTTTTGTTTGTAGATATAGTAGAGCCCCTATTTCTTTGTTTTTCTACAATTTGTGGGTGAAATCTTGGTGTTTAAAGTCTTTGATCATCAAAATTAGTTGAAAATTGGCTATATTTACTAACATTATATAAATATGCATCCTATATCAACAACAAACAACAACAATGCCTTTTCCCACATTATGTAGGGTTGGCTACATCGATTCTTTCCCTCCATTTAGATGTATCTTGGGCCATTCTCGGGCTTAGATCCAAAAAACTAAGATCCCTTCAGGTAGTCTCATTACAACACTTCTTGGGCCCTTCCTCGCCATCTCTTAATCGGCTCAACATAACAAAACTCGCATCTCCTAACTCGTGCATCACCTAACCTCCTTTGCAAATAGTCAAACGACCTTAAGCGATTTTGTCGCATCTTATCCTTGATCGAAGCTACACCAACTTTCCATCTGATTGCATCATTCCAAATCCGTCCTATATCTTAAAAAGAAGTTTTCTATGTCAAGCCCGAATTTTTTAGGTTATATATATTATTGGTTCGACATAAAACGGATCTTCTTTCGCTCAAGTCAGATGGATATTTTTATCTTTTTTATAAAAAAATATACTAGTGCAGATATTTTGAATTGTTAGTGTTAGAAAGTAGGAATGCAGAAAATAGAGCATGAAGAACAGAAAATAAACTTGGAACACAGATTTTTACTTGGAAACCTGCTCCCTAAGGAGCGGGATGAAACCACGGGAGAACGCCTCAAAGAGTTGATAGTCTATTGCTTTTCTCACTGGATACAATAGGTGTGGGTGTGTGGGTGTGTATCCCCCACTAAGTCTCCACATCTCCCGAATGGTAGATGTGGGAGTAAAGCCTTGGATGGGGTAAATGGATCATGGAGAGATTCATTTACTCATATCTTTTATAAGTGATGTATACAACTTATACTCCAACACTCCCCCTCAAGTTGGAGCATGCAATGCTCAGCTTGGACAAACAGAAAGAAATCTTAACTCACACTACATAAAACTACAGACAATATCAACTCAACGCGCATAATTGTTGGTTGTTGTCGAGAACGTAGATTCTCATGTCATGCAGGTGAGGAGGACGAATGGGCTGAAGTGTGAGTCAAACCGAATCTCCTCATCGAAGTGCATGTGCTTTGTATTGTACTTGTCAGAGTCACTGTAACTGAAATGAATCTTGGCTACCACAACAATGTGGACAAGGTCTAGTGCTGAGTTTGCTGTGTATGTTGTGTGCTCTGATAGGAAGTCCATCACTGGGTTTGCTGTGTATGTTGGAGATTATCTAGTCTCACGGAGAAGCAAGAAGCAAACGGTTGTAGCAAGGTCTAGTGTTGTAGGGGTATCTATCTAGCTCAACGAGCCGAGTTGGCCTCAACTTGGACTCGAACTTGATAAGAAACCTAAGGCTCGAACTCGGGCTCGATAATGATCGAGCCCTGGATTACCAACTCGAACTCGTCGAGTTCGAGTTGACTCACGAGCCTCTTATCGAGCCACGAGTTTCTCAGCTGGCTCACGAGCCTCTCTATCGAGTCATGAGTTTCTGAGCTAGCTCATGAGCCTCAAAATGAGCAGGCTCATGAGCCTCTTAATGAGTCGTTGTTCCATTTTATACATTAAATTATGCAAAATGACATTTGTAATTTTGATTTTTTATACTCTTTTCTGGAGCTTTTTGGGAAAGAAATATGTTAACCACTATTTTACATCAAACTCAATGTGGAAGTCGGTATATATATTTTTAATTTTTTATTAAGAGAAAAAACGAGTTATCGAGTTGAGTTTCCAAGCCCAAATCGGACTCGACTCGATAAGCTAACGAGCCATAAAACCCAACTCGGGCTCGGGCTCGTTAAGGTTTCGAGTCCGACTCGCGAGCCCTTAACGAGCCGAGCCCGAGTTGAGCTCATCGAGTTCGAGCTTTCCTGACAGCCCTATAGTGCTGAGTCTGAATATAGGGTTATGGCCCAGGTCAGTACAGAAATGATATGGGTAAAGGCTGTGCTTACAGATCTATATATAGAAGTTCCGCTTCCTATGGCTCTGGAATGTGACAATCAGGCGTCTCTATTCATTGCGAATAATCCAGCATTTCATGAACGAACCAAGCACATTGAGGTTGATTGTCACTTCATACGTAATATGATTCAGAAGGAGTTTATTGTTACATCCCATGTTAGCTCAGAGGACCAAACTGCTGACATCTTCACCAAGGCATTACTTCAAGGGCCATTCCAGAAGTGTTTGTCCAAGCTAAGCATGATTGATATCTATGCTCCGCCTTGAGGGGGAGTGTAGAGATATATTTTAGTCTATAACATTCTCTTATGTACCTCTTCGCATTTTCTTTGTCCCGTTGGACTGTTTATGTATTTTACCCATAGGCTACTCTCCTATATAAGAGAGCCTAAGACGTATGGAATAAACAAGTTTTCTCATTTTCCCAACAATTACTGTAGTCTGTAGTCCGGCATGGTGTATAATTTGTAACTTGTAAGATGCAACTTGAATCTGAAAGACAATTTATACAACAGGATGCTCAGTCAGAAGAACCGAGTTCGAATGAAAAGCATCATATGCTAGATGTGTTGTCATCGTCGCAGCCTCAGCAGGAACTGCACAATTCCACTGGTGAGAGGAACTCCAAGTCTACTGAGAAACTCACGGCTACCACAACCTCAGCAAAAACGAGTAGATGCGAGGTAAGCTTACCTATTAGTCAAACTAGGAGACAGTACAACTATTCCTTAGTATCCCTTTTTTTTAAAGGATGTTTCCATGGGTGAAACAGGATGAGGTACCACAATCTCATGGCTCGAGATCTCAACAGTGCAAGCATACTCCTGAGAAGCAATTTCAACAGTCAACTAGTCAGGATGACAATAAAGATATGGGTGTACGCAGCAGTTCAGTGACAGAGGACGCATCTAATATGGGAGCCAAGTCAGGCTTGCACGCTTGCAAGAGCGAGGTACGCGTGCCATGGCAACTTACCATTGTAGTTTTGTCACTTTGGAATTTAATTGGCCAAACACGTCAGTTTTCTGACACCATTTAGTTATTTACTGTGGACAACCCAACAGAATAGTTCTTCAGGAACAACATCCAAGTCTGAGAGCCAGCTACCAAAAGACCCATCTTCTCTTACAAACAAATCTAGCAAAGAAAAAAGTAGAAGTTCGACTGCACCCAGTGGTGGTTCATCAGCAGATGAATCATGTATGATTGGGGAAAGTTTGGGCTCTCATCAATCTAAGAAGAGGGAGGTAGTCTATTCTGTTCTTGTGCACATCTTTGCATTTGTTTGTCCATGAAGATCGTTCTTTGGAGTATATGTAACCCTGCATGTGATTTCATGGAGCAGAATCTGCCATCTGGGACAGCATCCAAGAATAACAAACCACAACCACAAGAATTAGCACCTCCCCAAGCTCCAAGTGGACAATCTCATTACAAACAACCTGAGAAAGCCCCGACTCAAGATAACGAAAAACCCGCATCAGTCAGTAGCAATTCAAATGAGAAAACATCTCTGCCACGACCTGATCCTCTTCCTCCAAAGCTAAATGTATCGATATTTGTCATATTTTATCCTCTTTGATTGTTGCCTCAATAAATATTAAAGTTCAAGTATGGTTTTCTTTCTTACTCATTGTGAATGTCATTGCAAACAGAATCCTAGTTCAGGGACCAGTTTTGACAGTTTGAAAACACAACAAATTCCGGGGTCACCACCTCTGCGACGAAGGCAGCCTACTCGGAAGACAAATTCCCGCATGGGAAGCCCAGCTACAACTGTGTCTCCGGACCTATGTGCAAGTAGTTTGCTACCTGAGGATCAAACAGCTGTTGCTGCTGGCAGCACTTCGAAGAAGTCATCTTCTCGAGCTGAGGTAATAGTATGATGTCTCTTGACAAAAGAAAGAGCATCTTATTTCTTCCCATGAACATAACCTATGCAATGCATGATTGAGAAACAATCTTCATCAGTTTTTTTTCTTAAGTACGGAATCATATAATAACAATCTGATTTCCTTGCATTGCCCTACTAGGAAGCAGTTTCCTCAACGTCTACTCTGACCAAGCTGTCTAATCGTCTCAATTTCTTAAAGGAGAAGCGAGTGCAGCTTGCAAATGAGCTGCAGGCTTTGGATCTTGGCCGTGCAAAGGCTTCCGAAGGCCCTCCCACTAATAGAACTGAATCCAGATGACGACTGGCATTGTCGCAAACTTCCGAAGATTGTGCATCCCTTCTCCGACGTTGCATATCGCATACTTTGCTCGCAAAGGAAATGTGCTAACAAGTCCCTTTAATGCGTTATTTATCTTTTCGGTGGAAGGGGCCTTGTTTGTGCAAGCTATTATTTGGAACTTGCAGCAGAAATGGAAGTGGTGTGTGCAGGAAATGCCTTATTTTCTTGAGGAACGTCGTCGTCGTGTACAATCTTCTCTTTCCTATTGTTATTTTCCTCGAGTCATTGCCTTTATTCCCTCTTTTTTTCACTTTGGGTTTGTCAATCGTCGGTGTTGCGAGCGGGCATTGTAAAACTGGCTGGATTCAGATGGAGAATTTTGTATAGACAAAAAAGCTTGGAGAGTGAGAGAATCACTGTCCGATGAATAAACTGCGGATGTCAATATATAAATGATGAAAGTGATTTGTTTTTTTTTAACAGAACGGAATCCATCCTCTTATAACAATTGTTTCTTTTACTTGCATTTTGGGATAAAAAAAATCTGGTCATCAGAATTCTTATTTCATGTGAATTTGTCACATTAAATACTTGACATCAATAGGAATATTATAGAAGAATTCTTCGACACATTAATGCCAGAGTGTGGATCCTTATGTTGAAGAGTCTGGAGGTGTTGAAGATGCTGATGGTTAGAAGTTTGAGGGTGATGAAGAATAACATTAGCAGTTGCAGAAGGAACACAACGCTGAACGGTTGAACACATTCAGATGTTGGAAAAGGTCAAAGTGCATCTTGGTCTGCAATAACCAAACTTGACCTTTCGGTCAAACTTATCAATATCATACTTTTTTTTGAAAGGTTTTTCACTATGGACTATGTCAAAAAAAATACAATTGGTGGGCAAAAGCCCCGTTTACAGAGGTAAGAGTAAATAACGGCCCAGAGATAACAAAAATCTGGGGTGATAACTTACAAAAATTAGGAAAAAGCCCAGAGGAAACAAAAATCTGGGACTAACTATGATTGAAATTGTGTCAATGCAAGTAATAACATTTGCCAAAATATGACTAGCAGGGGCAAGACATCCTGAAGACCACCGGGCATTTCTTTCTTTCCAAACTTCCCAGCAAACAACAACGAGAGCAAGACGGAGTCGGTTACTAACAGCCGAAGGGGTTAACTTCAAGATCCAGTCCAAGGCGTCCTGAATGCTCCTTGGAAAATAGGAGGAATGAGTGAGAGCTTTACAGATTGAAGACCAGATCTCCCATGAGTAGATGCATTCGAAGAAAAGGTGGGCATGGGACTCCAAAGCCGCATTACAGAGATAACAAGGCAAATGAGCAGCGATACCATGCCTAGAAAGACGATCAGTTGTAGGCAGTCGACCAAGAACAGCACGATAAAGAGTGCAACAATGCTTGGGAACGCCTCCCTTGTGCCAAACCACGCCCGCCCAAGGCACAGACGCATGCCTAGGACGAGAAAGATCAACAGCAGCAGCAAAAGAAAACCTAAAGCCCGCCGGAAGCCAGACATAAGGTGGGGAGGAGCCAGAGACAACAGCTCTGAGGCGAGGGTGGGCGGAGAGCATAAGTCTCCAAATAGGCGAGGCAAAGGCAGAGTTACACGCCTCAAAAAAGGTAGCAGAGGAGAGGTATTTAGCGCACATGAATTCAACCCACAAGGAGGGGCCACGACGAAGAATCTTCCACGACCAAGAAATAGCCATAGCTTCCATGATTGTATTCACCGATCTGAGACCCAGGCCCCCTTCCACTTTTGGGAGGCAAAGCGTATCCCAAGCAATGGAATGAATCCCATAGTTCCAAAGGAAAGCAGCAGAAAGCTTGTCAATTTTCAGCGAAGTACGCAGAGGGAGGACCGTACCATCCGCCCAAAAGAGGACAATACCAGCAATAACCGACTTAAGGAGCTGCAGGCGGCCAGCGAAAGATAGGGCCTTGGCTTTCCAGCCACAAAGCAAGGCCCTAACCATATCTTCGAAAGGTCTCGCCGAGGTACCTCTACCAAAGGAGGAGGAGAGAGGAAGACCAAGGTAGGTTGTAGGCAAAGAGCGCCTTAACAATCCCAGACGGAGGCACAATCTGAAATCATCAGGCGAGGATTTGGGACGAAAGAACTTGCTCTTCCTCGCATTCATGGAGAGCCTCGAAACTGCATAGAATTTTTGAAGGATGTCCTTGACCGCAAGTAGAGAGGCGGAGGAAGCCTTGCAGAAAAACAAGAGGTCATCAACGAAGATAAGGTGCGTAGGGACGGCCCTCCTACGGCAAGCTATCGGTTTCAGAACCCCACGCCTCACATAATCATCGGTGATACTCGAAAGAGCCTCCATACCAATCACAAATAGGAGAGGACTAAGAGGGTCGCCCTGTCGCAGCCCCCGAGTGCCCCGAAAATAGCCATATGGGGAGCCATTAACCATGACCGAGAAGGTGGCGGATCTTTCATCGTCATCTTTACAGATTATCCAACCAATTGCTCTGAATTAATGTGTTTATGTTAGTGGTAAAGAAGCAAACCATAGATTCATAGAAACAATTATCACTGGACATAAACTTTACATAGAAAAATCCTTGGAACGTAGAAGAGAAAAAAACATGGGAAAATATAAGAAGATGTATTTCTTAGAATAATGTGAGTTTTTACAAGGGAGATACGTGGAGTGTGTACGAGGAGATAATAACAACAACACCCACGTTAAGTAGGGTCAGCTACATGGATTCTTTACTTTCATTTAGAAGTAACTTGGATCATTCTTGGGCTTAGATTCAAAAAATTAAGATCTCTTTGTATAGTCTCATTCCAACACTTCATGGACCTTCCTCGCCCTCTCTTAGTTGCTCAACATATCAAAACTCGCTTCTCCTCAACGGTGCATTAGCTGACCTTCTTTGCAAATGGTTAAACCACATCTTAAGCGATTTTTTCGCATCTTATCCTCGGTCGGAGCTGCACAAACTTTCCTTTTGATTGCATCATTCCGAATCCGATCTTTACATGTGTGGGGGCGTGTTTTCCACACATCCACCTTGGCATTTTCATTTTTGCTACTACTTGGTTCACATGCCAACATTCATATCCATAGCGTATAACATGTCTCGTGGTTGCTTTGTAGAACTTTCTTTTGATTTTCTACAAAATTTTCTTATCACATAGAACGATAAATGCTTCTTTCCACTTTATCCAACATGTATTACCATTGAACACATCGAGGGTAGGTCTCATGTGCATGAAGAGATTTTTTCCGAAAAAAAAACCGGATGGACACATCGATGAATATCCACCAAAGATAGATGAAGTAAAACCCATCGCAATGCGCAAGTTTCCAATTTCATCTAGAAGATCTTATCACTTTTTTCTTAAAGCAGATGTGATGTAATTGAGTTATGTTTCATGGAATAATCTACACCTTTTTATCTTACTACTGCAGAGAACCATACAACAAAATAGTCGTTAATAGTCTCAGAATTGTTAAAATTGACCCCAATAAATGAGCTAAAAATGTTTGTTTTGCAAGAATATGAATGGCAATATATTATCTTTTAGTGTACTAAATCCTCCCATGTATTTTCAAAAAATACCTTAAAATAAAAAAAATAGAGGTAGACAGGGACGAAGCTAGAAATTTTTACTTGGGGGGGTGAATTATTGAGACTACACACTTATACACATACACATACATACATACGTACATATATCTAGATACATTATATATATAAAGTTTATCTATGTTATTATTTATCATTTTAACCATTAATATTTATTTTCAAGGAATTTTTAATAAGATACCCTTATAAACTACGATTTCACATAAATATCCAAACAAACATTATATGGACAAAAAAGTCCTTAAAATTCTTCAAATCACAAAAAAGTCCTTAATAATCCAGTATTTTTAATGAGTTTATTCTATGTTCAAAATGAAAGTTTGTAAAAAGATATAAAAGTTAGCATGCGTACAACATGTAAATGGAAATAGTTAATTATACATCTTTAATAAAAGGAATAATTCGCTACAATAAAATATGTGTATATATATATATATATATGTTTTTTTAATCTATTAATATTTCATCCATTTCTAAATATATAATTATGAGTATTATTTGTTAGAAAATAGTGTAAAAGACTAATGCCATATCTATTACTATATCATTAATTAAGGTCAATATAGCAATGTTTATTCGTCATATTTTTCAGAATCTTAACTAATCGTTGATATTAAAATTGTGACGGTTAAGCATCACTATATGGACCAACGGTATTGATATAACAACAAATATTACATTCTTTCCTAATTTCAAATATATAAAATCTCATTAAATATTATTCGTCATTATATATTAAACACATACGATATAATGGTAATGGCCAATTAAAAAATCTCTACATACTTATTTTGTTCTTGCAGTTATGTATAGAGGGACACAAATGGACGGATACATATACGGATATAGGTATTACTGAATCCTTATCTATTTTTGAATACGAATGCGGATACAGATATTGATGGATATTAAAACTATCTTACCATATCCTTAAAAAACGGATACAGATGTAAAACAGATACTGATCGCATATGAGTAATTTTAGGAATACTGTATAGAATTGATTTAAAAATATATGAATTGGATGAGAAACACATGATATAAATTTATAAATGTGTTTGTATCATAAAAATTATACAACTATGGTAAAAGAAGGTATAGAATTATGTTATATAATATAAATCTATGACTACATTTATACACGAAAACTGATATACAAATATGGATGTTTGCGGATATCAAAACGATATCAATATCCATATCCATTTTAAAACGGACATGGATGTGAAAAAATCTGTATAAAACAAATACGGTGGCAGATCGGATATGGTAGAGTTTTTTTTTGTGAAAAGCTAACAAAATAGATGCTCATAATCAAATGGTGGATGATCGAAGGAATTGTGCGCTTGATTTGCCCTTGTGCTCGGTGCTCATGGTAACCATCTCCTCCTATATTCCTTATCCCACTTAACCCACTTAAAATGTGTAAGTTAATGTGTTCGGCTGCAGGGTAAAGGAACTCCAAGATAAGCTGTATACACTATTTATCCATTCTTTATCTCTTAAATCAAGCGACAGAAATGGAGAAGCCTCATTCATCCCCTATCACATAACAAATCTTTGCCAGGTCAGTAGGTGGTGGCAATTCTTTCCTCCTGAATGGATCGTCTGCTGTAGTGCAGAAGGTATTGTGCTCATAGGAGCCATCCGATGGGGATCGGATCGCCCTCAGGGGGCCAACTATCCCAGCCCCCTGTGATGGCCAACCTTCCAGTCATCAGGAGTCTTGTCAGGCATACTATGTTCATAGATGCTGTACTACCGCAATGCAAGGATTCAGCGGTCCTTAATTACAACATTTCAGACTCTGCTCTGCACAAGAACTGCAAATTTACCCATGTTTTCATTTTTGGCCGCTTGATTCCCGCCGTACCTCTGTTGCGAAGATTCAAAGTTCACATGAAGTTTTATTATAGATGTCCCACTAATTTAATGTGATTACGGATCAAATCAGTAGCCAGAGAATCTGAACATCTGAAAGCAAATCAACAGTCTCTTTTTTTATGGAGCAAATCCAATTACATCAAGCAGGAAAGGAGCCTAATTTAAACCTACAACAAGGCAGAAATAAAAGACACTATCATAAACTTTGCACCCGCCGTCAACAAAGAGCACCAGCAAACTCAAAGAAGATATCCAAATAAACACAACAGATCCCACAAGCAGAATGGGTAACAATCCGAGAAAGGAAGGAGGGAAAAACAAGAACTCCCACAACGAAACGCATTCAACCGGTCCTCTTTCCCAGCCTTCCTTCAGAATCTCTGGACAAAACCAGCAACTGCATCAAATCCATCATCTGCACCACAACCCAATCCAAACAAACCATCACAATAACAACAAAACATACGCAGAGGAGATGCAAACAATCAAAATCATGGTACAGAATAGAAACGACATGTATGCATACCAATGAAGAGAGAGGTCATGGCAAGCGACGGGTGTGGAGATGGAGAGCTGAGTTCTCGACAAAGAAGACGACCAAGTTGATCTCTCATCTTCGCTCAAAGGCCACTCGTCGAAGAAATGCCTCACAGGCCTCTGGCTCTCCTCCTCCCCACCCCTCTCCGATCTCTGCATCTCCAGGTCTGCTCCAAGAACAAAGCAATGGTGCTGTTTTCGCTTCTCTCGATCCTCACCACCACCCTCCTTGTGCAAATCCGAGCCCAACCCAAGTGGCGTGAACCTCCAGCTGTTGCAAGTAAAAAAAGAACCGGATTTGATCATAAAGCCATGAAGAGAAGAAGCTAGCACGTCTTTGGAAGCTTTAATTACCTGCTCTCCCTATCAGAGGAGAGACGCATGTTGGTGGGCATGAAACTAGTGGGATAGAGGTGTGGCAGAGGATCACAAGCATCCATGGCAAAGCTTGTGGTGGCGATGGATCGTGGTGGTTCCACAGGCTTTCTTGAACGATTCTTTCCCCTGTGCATGTGCCTCTCACAGTACTTAGAATCAGGGTGAGCCTCCTTGGAGCACCTCCACTTCTTCCCATCTGTTCTCCTGCACCTCCCTGGCTCCGGATCCTCTGGCCTCCTGCCGTAGCCCATCTGGTAGCAACCCCATCCTACTGCATCATGGATTGAAGGATGCATAAGTAAATGGACATTACATATATAGTATGATGTAGAAGGATGAGAACATGCATGAAAGATTACTACTGTTGGGTTGGCGCGAGAAGTATGAGTGCTCCATGGGGAGGCCCCTCTTTATGGGAAGGACGAGATCAAAGGGGACGGGTCTGCCCGAGGCCATGTACTTGAAGATGAGAGCTTGGTGCTCGAGCTCTTGCCATTGGGATGCTGTGAAGGGAAACCTCGAGTTGCTGTTGATGTTGTTGATAGTGGTGCTGCTATCGTTCATCATGGTCTTCTGCTGCAAATATCTAACAGATCGATGGGAAGAAGGTGGAAGAGAAAGATGGAAGTGGTATGATCTTATATACATGTAACGTGCCAGATCAGAAGAGGTTAGTAAAAATATATAGTGGGGTGTTTTCTTGTTCAAAGCGTTAGATTCTTTCTGTGTGACAGATTTCTTAAGCAGAAAGGAGGAAAAAGAGTGCTCGAGTATTGATGGCATTGGAGAGAGTGTTTTTTAATTGCGGTGCTGCATGGGATGGGCATAGGAAAGGTCAGGGTTTGAGCAAGACACGCCTGCAGAATCTTCTCCTTCGCACTAAGGGCCTGTTTGGTTGCAGGGCAGGGTTCGTCCAACCCTGGTTACTATTCACAAGGATACTTCCTCCTCACAGATTACTATTTACCCAGCCCAACCAAGTCCAACTCAACCCTGTCCAACCCTGCAACCAAACAGGCCTTGAGTGGACACGGCAGGAGATTTCAGATCCCTGTTCGGAGCTCGCATCCAATGGACACGTTGTTTTTTTTCCGAAATAACCGGATCTTCAGGTCCGACTGACTGATTTAATTACCGCTCACCGGACGGCCCCCCTAATTCCAGTTACAGCAAACGTGCTGTAATCTATTTTTTTAATTTTTTACGATTTTGATTCAAAAATTTTGGACTAATACTTTACATATCCAAATTTCGCTTAAATGGGATGTCATTTCTTATTTTATCTTAATGTTCAAAGATCGGGTGCGTTTTAAATGGAAAGTAAGTTGCTTAAATATTGTTCGGATTTTAAATTATTAAGATAAAATAGCAAATAACTTATTATTTGTGTAAAATTTGGAGGATATGCAGAGCAATAATCTAAGATTCAATCTATAAGGTTGGATTTTGGAATCGAAATTGTAAAAAATAAAAATAAATAGGATTGCAACATGTATCTTGTAACTGGGATTACAACAGATGTCATACCCTTCCCCCATCACATCGGTGCTCATTCCCCACCTTATTGTGCTCCACCTTGTGGTATATACCATTACTATAGTTACTCGAATCATGAATAATCAAGTTATATTTGCTTAAAATCATAGTCAACAATGCCCTAATCTAAAAGGAATAGATATAAATTATTAAACAATTAAAAAACAATTATTGTAATTTTTTATATCAAAAAGATAAGAGTCTGGTAAAACAAAAAATGCATACCATGTGCAAGAGCATAAACATCCAACAAATGAAAAGAATAATATAAAAAGAATTCACAGAAGTAAACATTAGGGATTTTAGTTAGAGAGAAATGCATTCTTACTTTATCGGTGCACGACGATCTACTCTCAGGATATACTGGCTCACGATCAGAATAGAGGAATATTACCCTCAAAAACACTTCGGAGAAACACAACAATCTAGAGAAAGAAAGGTACGAGACGAAGAATATAGGAAGAATGCATATCCTTCAAGGCTCCGGAAATGGGAAGATAAAGGAACTTTCTTTGAGAATACAGCGATACTTGTCACGTCTGAGGGAGACACCGGTTGGACTTCCATAAATAGATTGGGATTCCAAAAACATCTTATAAAAATTCAAAACATTTGGATTTTTGTATTAATCGGACGGATTAATAAAAGCAAATTATAACAAAATATTAGCATGTGGCACGTCCTTAGAAAAAACATACTTAAATAAATCTATATGTTTAGGGTCTCTCCAACTCTCCTAATATGCTAAAAAATCTCAAGGACTAACCAGATATGAGTTCACTTAAAGTTAACACCGAGCAATATGGTACTAAAGTTTTCCTCTCATGCTCATCATTTGCTTCAAATCATGAATTCCAACCTTAAATATTGAACAAATCCAATTAGTGATTACACAACAAACTCCCTTAAAAAATAACCTAAATTCCAATTTAAGCATCTACCTACGTTGCCATTTAAATCCACAAGAAAAAAGTGAACTATATCTTCAACTTAACATCCGGTTAATAATAGCAATAATAGAGTGATGTCCTTAATGGCAATCTTCAAGGTTTATTTGCCTGAAGACCTTGAATCTAATTATGTTACATGAGTATGGTTAGAAATGACAATCTTTCTTGACCTTTTTCCTATGGCCTTGAGTTACGCTCGCATATATGGTGTCTCTAAGGTTGCATTGCTAAAATCATGCTATAAGGCTTGTATCCATTTAAAGCATATGTTATTCTTTGCTTGCACATTAAGACACATGCTTTCGAGGACCAACAATTATGCCTAAGTATGAAATTATATAGTGCTAACCAGCTCTCCAAATAGTTTGTTATTATAGCATTTAACATATTTTATCGATTATCCACTCAGTTAGAATGAGTCGCTACTAAGAATGAATTTCCATAGTGTCTCAGTTTCCGTCTATGCCTTGATTTTAAGACTAAATATTTATCTATCCTTTAGTCTATGGATCAACTATGTTGATGTTAAATCGAATAAAATCCACATCCATCACTCATCAACATTTTGAATCGCTTTAAAATACTCGACTATGAATATATTCTGATCAAACTTGAACTTTCAGTACTGACAAGTGTGATCATATTATCAAAATGCATTGGAATTGTAAGAATTGGCTTGCCTACCGATTTTGATTTCAGTGGTATCTATAGTACATAGAAAATCCTCAAAATTCGATCAAGCTAGAATCCACTTCTTTACACCCTCTAGAACAATGCACTGCCCCAAGGATAATTACTTACATGATAACATTGTTACTCATATACACCTTTAATTTATAATTTAGCTTGTGTCACTCTATCTTTCTAAGATAGAAGGAAGTCTACCATGATGCAAACTTATGGAAGCAGTTATTAGTTTGTGAGCACTTAATCCAGAGTTCCCTAAAGAGTACAATCAAGATAGTTAAGGTATCTACTTAGTTTAGAAATCAAGAACCAGATATCAAGTCTCATGATATTATACAGTATATTAAGCGTCATATAATATGTGGGCACATGAGGTGGATTACATGAACTCTACACTTATAGCTTTGCAATCTTGATAATGGAATTTCTTGTACATCTTCCCACCATAGTGAGTTTGAAGTTCTACAATCTCATCAAAAAAGTTAGTTTGAAAACAAAGATTATATCAACAATGTCCATATCTTCATCTCAACTTGTTACTTAAACACAGCTTGATTTTATCAATAATCCTTATGTTTGACTTGTAATATATGTATAACTAACATAAAGTCATAAGAAAATACACAAACATCATTCAACTTTTAATATACTTATTTATCGAATTCATGAACTTTAAAACCGCAAGACTAACTTATCTTGTTAAAAATTTCATGCCATTTCTCGATGCTTTCTTAAGTCAATACAAGGATTTAGCAAGTTTATAACTTTTTCCTCAATACCAGATATTAGAAATCCATCGAATTGATCCATATTGATTACCTCTTCAATTTCACAATGAAGAAAGAAGGTATAGACATCCATATAGTGGATGGGGAGCTCATATATGGATTCAGATTCAATATGCATTCAGATTGTGTCCAGTGTGATCGTAAGGAAGTAATTATAAAAAAATGATAGCTTTCATTTGCATAAAGTCATTGACAACCATTATGGATTTATACCTTTGTAGTTGACCTATACGGACCTAAGCTTCCTTTTAAACACCCATTTAAACCTACAATATAGAATTATATAGGTAAATCAACCAAAGGGTTATATTAACTATAGAAGAGTCTATCTTGTATTTGATAGTTTCCTTGAAATTTTAGCTTCATATGAAGCCATAGCTTCTTTGTAGTCTGCATCATAACCCTAAATCTAATAGACAACAAAGTAAATACCAGGATCATTGCAAAGCTTTCTTGTTTTACTTTGCATAAGCTCAACTTGTCTAAAGATTAAGTTCAAAGTGGGTTGCAACCTCGATATCTTTTCTAATTGATTAGGAATAGAGCATAAAGTGGAGATTGCGACATTGGTCAGATTTTGAGGAACTACAGTCTTCATAGGAAAGATATCCAAAAAAAAGTAGAACATTATGGAGTTCAACAATTGTGTTGATCTTTATATCTAGTATCTTAAACATAATTACTAAAAACCTATATGCACAACTATTTTTTAACAATTCTCAAAAAGTTGGTACTAAAAGTTCTAGGATCAAACTTCTTTGATTCGTGATTTAGGATTATGAATTAGCCCCTCATTTTATGATTATTTAAACTTAATATTCTACTTATCCATAACTTGATCAGATATTAGTCCTCGTATCTTAGAAGGACCCTACTCAAAATAAGATAAGTTGTATTTAGGGCTTCTCCCTACATATAGGTTAAAAGTCCAAACAATGTAAAAGTGTGTTAATCATGTCTATTATGATTATTCATCTATAGTATTTGAATAGGTTGAATATGATGTTATAACTTCACGCATTACATATCTCAACTAATACATTAAATGTAATATTCAACATCCTTAGGCCTAACATATTAAGAAATTATGCTAGTCATGGCCTCCTCTCTCTTAAATATCAAAAATTCATTTAAGGTTTCAACCTTGGTTTTAGTTAGGTGACATATGATACCTAGCACTAATTATATATGAAGGTAGCAAGGTATTTCTTATTATATTTATTCAAATTACCATAAAACTAGTAAATATCAGGATGCATAAGACCTAAAATCTTTGTATCTTTAGAAATAGTCCAGAATAAACATTTTGGTTGTTTTACCGGTACATGTCTAAATTTTTGAGTTCTATCAACAGTGAGCTCATGGTTTCATTCTAAGTAACCATCCTTTTAATATAATTGAAATACCCACATTTCAAGAAATCATGCATAACTCACAGTGTAATATATTATTTCTCATGTGAGGAGCAAAATTAGTACATACAATATTGAAAATATCAAGCAATGTAACATAATCAAATCTAATTCTAAACTACATATCAAAATTTAATAAATAACCTCTTCCACAAGAAATATCATGTCTCATAATAACTACTTCTATTACATTTAAAATTAAATTCTCAATAATTTCTAAATAATGTTAGCTAAAGAGAATATCATTCTCCATATTAGTGACATGCAACATCATTTATAGAGTCCATACACATTTAAACAAGAACCTCAATTGACTTGTCTAGAACCTAGCACCCTAATTGTAAAAGCATTCTCATTTTTATGATCACTCATGGTAGATATAATAAGAAGAAAAGAGATATCTATGAGAACATATTTGTATGTTGGCTCCAATATACGTGAGCAACTTATTAGGATTGGGAATACACTATAGTTCATGTTTTATAGAGACATATCCCTCGCAAGGTTTGATATCCTCAATGACCATTTTGACTTATGTATTTCCCTTTACATTTGTCTACTAAGCTTTGTGAGAAGGATAAATTGTCCTCAAGTATCCAACTTAATTATAGTGTTAGTAATGTTTAATTTGTGTCTTTTCTATATATATATATATATTAAGTTTGATTTTGTTTTTATTGTGAAGTCCTTTTCCTTTTTATCCTTGCCATTTAAAATCATGGAATTGATCTTAGCTAGACCATCTAACTATATGGTAGATCTTTATTTTATGTGTTCCTTCACAATGGTAATTATAACCATCAATCTACCGTATAAGTTTTTCATTTCTAATATTGTAGGGTCCTATTGAAATCTTCCAGCTATATACAAAAAAATTTATGATTGACATGACTTAGAACTTCGAAGGAAATTGTATTTGAATTTGTATCAAATCATAAAACTAGAGTAAAAAATTTTTCACTTGGTCTAGAAAATGACTTTCCCTTGGAGATAGAAATTTTCAAGAACTTGGCAGCATAATACTTATCAATATCGATGCCTTTGAATAAACCCCTTATCAAATTCTATTGAAAACCTCTTGACAGTCTGCGTGTATGAGTAGTATATGTTATGCGTGTATGAGTAGTATATGTTAAACGACATTGCAGAAAGAAAAAACAACATGCATCCATGGCATATATGATGATGCTAATTCCATGTGTAGTGTTCCTTCTAAGTTTTCGAAATGGGATTTCCTCTATTTACTTCCAGAAAGTTAGTTTGAAGAACAAATGTTAATTCAATGGTGGTTAACAAGATTTTAGCATTGTTCCTTCTTTATTTTATCAATTTAAGATTTTTTAGCATGTTGTAATTGATTTTATCATTTCTAGTGTATTATTATTTATATTGCATACTAATAGTTTTGAAGTGCCTGAGTGACTCGGTCATCTTTAAGGAAGCTAAGCAAATGGACTCACTTGGAGACAATGTTCGGCGTGAATCAGTTGATGAGGAGCATCACAAAAGTACTTATAGAATAGTTGTAGTTTTAGATTTCCAGTTTCAGTCTCATGTTGTCTTGTTGTAATAACTTAGATATGTGTATTTATGCAAGATTGGACATTCGCATGCATATTTCAACTCGAGTGTGAGTCGAGAATCGATCAGTATTTTCTAAAATGTCTTGCTTTATTTTTTCTTTAATTTCAATAGTTTCTTGTGAGTTCTTACTCATAAAAGTTTGCATGGCCATGTAGGCTCAAAGTTTCAAAAATTAAATATATTTAAAATCATTAGCTGTTGATCTGCAATTAATTAAGAATGTTCTTTCTTTCTAGAACTTCTGCCTATGACATGATTTTTATCGATGCATATGTATGCAATATAATTTAACTTGATGTCTTACATTATGCATAGAGAACACTGGGAAGAAGTGTAAGTCTCATTGAATATCATTTGCCATTGTTTTCTCATATTGCATTCTGGGGTTCTTCTCCCTATTCTTGGATTTTACACATCTCTAAAAGAATTTGAGCCATGTTGTAGTTTACATTAAAAACAATCAAAAAATGAAATAAGAAAATAAAAAAACTATTAATTTAGCTTTAACCTAAAAAATCAACTAGCAGGCTCAACTTATTTGCGGGTCACAACTCGAACATTGATTACACGTGCCTGACCAAGAGAGGTGTATATTATATTTTTAGTATCCAAAACCTGAAAATTATAGGATGTAAAACTTAAGGTCTCTATGGTAGACATATCTAAAACCTGGTAGATCTGAGAAGAGGGGTACCTTGAATCAGAAGTTTAGTCTTTTTTACGAGTATATAAAGGTTATACTGGCAATTTAGTGAAAAACAACAATATAATGAAGAGATATAATTAAGCTAGGCTTTTATGGCTTTCAACAAGTTGTGTGTTAATCAAAATGTTTGCATAGTGTTTTTATTTGTGGTGTGTGTTTTCCTATGTGCACTTGTATATCTTCTTCCGTAATTCATTGTCATTCCCACTATTATTTTCAAAAAATGACGAAACATCAACATCAATACCTAGATCTTACAAGTCAAGCCACCTTTGTCGATCCCGACCAAGTTAGGTGCTTTCATGTCCCTGTGTTCTTAATTAATTCATGGTGACCCTTGCCCTAAGCCGACTCTCCATTATTTTTTGTTTGAGACTTCTATCATCCTCTCTTCTCCCATAATTCTTAGCCTTTCATGTCTTCCCCACCTTCTTCATTGGGCATGTTTATAAATAAATATGAAAATAACCAGAATTAATTAAATAGGCATGGTGTTTAGGTATTTAAAAAACACCATCTATCAACACTTGAGGTGCCGATTTGGTGCGTCGTGCCCAAATGGGCACTTGAGGTGCTGATTCGAGGAGAGAGACGTCACCGACGACTTTCTCAATCTCCCATACATAAACACCCCCATTCCTCACCTCTTTCTCACGCATTCACCTTCCTCCTCTGCATTCTCCTCCATTTTTTCCCCTCTTCATCTTAATTTCCTAAATCTCTCCATAATTTGGCTCATATAATTAATCTTGCGCTACTCTTAGTTAAGTAAGAGCGAATCGAACACTTTCATTTTTTCGTAATGTTTTTTGCAGGTCTTTACTCTACAGAGGGATTTTTTGGCAAATTTTTGGTTATTATCTTTTTATATCTATTCATTTACTTTGAAGACATTCTTCATTCTAGGAAACTTTGATTTTATATAAATAAAAATTCAATTCTAGTCATATATGAGATGTGTCATTTTAGTAAAATAGTTTTCGCTGCATTTGAATATTTATTAAATTTTATGTAATTAAATGTTCTGATTTTTTTCAAAATTATATAGTAATTTAACGAATCATATCATAATATCTACATAATATATTCCAATTAGTTAGTCAATTTATATTTTAATTAATGATGGATAATTATGTATTGAAAGCAAATACTAATTTAATAAATTAAATTAAAATTTAATTAATTTTTCATCTTTGTGAATGAATGTATTATAAATTTTTGAAAATTATAATATAATTATTTATCTTTAAAAAAATTAATTTCACAAATTAAATTATCTAGATTACTAATTTACAATTTGAAAAATAAGAATATTAATTTCATAAATTAAATTGAAATTTAATTAATTGTTCATATTTGTGAATAAATGTATTTCAATTTTTTGAAAATTATAATATAGTTAATTACCTTTAAAATAAAATTTAATTTCATTAATTAAATTAAATTTCCTAGTTTACTAAATTTATGATTTGAAAAATAAAATATTAATTTCATTAATTAAATTGAAATGTAATTAAGGGTTCATACTTGTGAATGAATGTATGCAAATATTTGAAAATTATAATATAGTTATTCACCTTTAAAATCAATTTTAATTTCATTAACTAAATTAAATTACCTAGTTTACTAAATTTATGATTTAAAAATTTAAAAAAATATTCATTTTAATATATTAAAATTATTAATTATGAATAAATTAAATTAAAATTTAGTTAATTGTTAAATATTTGTGAATGCAAATATTTGAAAATTATAATATAGTTATTTACCTTGAAAAAAATAGTTTTAACCTCGTAATTATTCATTTGATTCATTAATATTTTAAGTATTTTAAGAATAATTCTATTCCCATAAATTAAATTACAAATTAAAATAATTTTTCATCTATATATGAATATCTTACGAACAATTGAAAATTCACGTACTTTTTAAAAGTAAATTTAATTTACTTAAATAAATTTAAATTTAGAATGAATTAATAATTGAAAATTTGAAGTTTTATATTATTTGATTAATTTAAATTTAATAAATTGAATTTTATATAAAATTAATTATTCTCGTAAATGTATTGATAATGTCCTTTTATTCATCAACCATATAATCACCAATCTTTGTAATATATCTTTAAATATGGCATCCAACAATGTTCTTATTTTATTATTTTGGGGTAAAGCGGTGAATGTGGTTAACGAGCACGTAGATTATATCGGAGGACAAAATGTATGGTTATATTCCCACGTTAGATAACATATTTTGAAATGGTGGATCGAGTTTCCATGGCTATCGGTACTCCACTCGATCGATACATCCTTACATGAACTTGTAAGTGGTTGTATGAAGGATCGATATTTTATCTAGTACAAATTTATGATGATGAATCCACTTTGGTGATGATGGATTCCATCGACAATGTGAGATTCATTCACCTTTTCATCGAAGCTGCCCCTCTTGATCAGGAAAACATGACATCATTATCGAGGTAATATGGTTATATTTTAATTAAGTAATAATTATATTTTTATAATGTCTAAACTAATAAATATATAAATTAATCAGGCCAGCAAATATTTCGATGGTTGACAATATCGATGAACCCTCACAATTGAACAAAGATATTGATATGTCGGTACAAATATCCAAAGAAGATAGCGGGAAAATTAAAGTTGTTGATTCATCTGATGAGGAAAACATGAACACATGTCATGATTTCGGATTTGGTTCGTTAGCATTAATCTTAGATAATGAAGATAGGGGTAACCCTTATTGTGCCTATAATGAGGATGTATATGAAGTGCCGATGGAAGAGTTTCCTAATGTATTTGACAAAGAATTTACAGAGGCATAAGATGTTGCTTTTGTAAATAGACAAGGTACTCCTATCTCTGACGATTATAGATTAGATTATTGGTTTAGTAGTAGTTATAAGCTGAAAAAAGATTCGCAATGACCTTCAGAAATGTTGTATGGAAAATTATGTCCAATATAAGTCAAAAGCCCCAAACAAGTAAATCTTTATTGTTGTATGTATTTATGACGATTGTGGATGACATCTACATGCATATGAGAGGAAATCTTGTGGAGATTGGTATGTTCAGGATACAAAGGAAAGCACATAAGATGGAATCATGTTCTCTTACTCAAACACCGCCAATGCATATTGGTGTTTGTAGCACAATGCATACTATCCTCATTTAGAGCACAAGTTAGTATGACTCCAGGTGCAACTATGTATAAAACAAAAGATGAGTTGTAGACGGAGATTAACTACATGACATATTGCAATGCAAGAAGACATGCAATGGATATTATTTATGGGAAGTAGAATGTGTCTTATCGTAATATTCGAAGATTCATTCGAACTTTAGAACAACACAATCCTGGGACGTATACATGGTTTCAAGCAGAACCAGGTGAAACCATGACCCAAGTACATTTCAAGAGATTGTTTGTTTCATTTGGTCTATGTCGTAGAGCATTTAGATTTTATCGACCAGTTTTAAGTATTGATGGAACATATTGTACGCGAGATATGTTGGTCATAGGTACGTTACCACCACCATTGATGTGAATCAACGTTTAATTCCTCTCACATTTGCTATTGCGGAGAGGAATGAGAATATTTCTGCATGGAGATGGTTTCATAATTAAATTTATTCTGATATTTTTATTATTATATAATAGCTTCTCATGCGAGATTATTATAAATGTTGAGTTGTTAATGCTGTGTAGATTAGATTCATTGAACACAATGAGATGTGAAATGAAATTATTCAGGAGAAGAGTACAATAATAAAGAGACTTCTTGAATTATCTGGATATTGGTGTGTAGTAAACATGAGAAGGATGTAAATGGACCCTTCGTTATTGACTAGTTTACTTAAGCGGTGGCGACTAGAGACTCATACATTTCACTTATGATTTGGCGAGGTGACTATTACATTACAAGATATGAGATTGATCAGTGGATTGAACATCGATGGGTCGTCTATTACTGGTATAGATGTTCCATCAGGAGGATGGGAACCATTTTGTCTTAGCTTGTTAGGTGTTAGTTCCACTCGCATTAAGAGCGGTAAAGTGAAGTTATCATGGATCAGAGAGACCTTTTTTGCTGATAATGATCCACTGCTAGCTATTGAAGATGAGTAGTAAGCAATACGTAAGATGAGGGCCTTGATTTTTTACATATTGGATGAAGTGTTCTCGTGGATAGCAACGAAGCCTCTCAGGTAAGCATATGCAATCCTAAGCATGAGTATCTCATTTGATGTTAATACACACTAATAATGCAATTTTGTTTAAATTGATACCTGCTTCATTTATGTGAATTAGAAGACTGTGCTCAAATGGCTTAGGGTGTTGCCGGTTTAGCTCATATGTATGGAGAGTTGGATAGGGTGCAAAGCTAGGCATGTCTCAGATTTATGGTTTTTTTCACAGTTCTACAGGTATGCACAATTTACAAATATAGAAAGTCGTCATTACTAGATTTATTTCAATTAACATGGATAACATATAGGTTTGGGCATGGGTGCATGTGCACATAGGCATGCCAATTATGAGACATCGTGCAAAGATTCAAGGAGGACCATTGGATTTAAAATGGATCGGCGTACGAAGTTTCAAGGAGAATATGTAGACAACGACATTAGTATTTTACCGTACTGAGTTAGATATGCAGCAGGCACATCAGGTATATATTGAAATAAATTACACATTCATTTTACAAATCAATACAATGATTAACTAACTTTCTTATTTAATGAATGTAGATAATTTGGACACCATATTCTGATGAAGAAATCATACAACTACATGAGATCTGTCGAAGAGGTGCGATTTGGATGAGTAGGGTATCATTGATATGCTATGATATTATAACTATTCATCTTATGGATCTTATTATGCGCCAATTTGGGATGCGATGACATATCATGGCCTCCATTGAGAGAATACATGTTGTCTCTCGACGAAATAAAACATGAAGCACGGACATCCTAGACTGGTGAGTTCTACATCGGCAATACGTAGAGAAATGGGAGGAAAGAGAAGAATTGATAGTATTTGAGCATGCATATGCAAACAATGATTTGTACATGCAATGGTACTGGAGCATTACGAGAAGGTGGATCCAGATACAGATTCCACCTCCTACAATAGTGCCAACCTCATGGCCTAGTAGAAAGAAGACTGGTATGTTTTATATAATTATATTTAATTTTACAGTACTCTATTAATTGATTGAATCATAAATTAATTAGGTATACTATTTGATGAGCCGAAAATCCCACGAGACCCGAGTAGGGATAAAATCAATCAAGGGTCATTGCGACTCAGATCTCGTAGATCGGACTCAACAAGAAAAAGAGACCACCAAATAATAGTAATCAGAAACGAAATCCGAATAGTGGTCTTCACTATTTATTTAACCTGGTATAGCGACCAGGGTCGAACTCAAGGAGCACGGATTGGCCGGATTGGCCTACAAAGTAGTCAAAAGATAAAATTAATAAAATATTTTTTGGTGGCTTTTATGTATTTTTTTAAAAAATTTGTGTTTTAAATTATAAGGGAAATAGAAGAAAAAGGTAGAAAAGATACATTCAAGGATTTATTCAACACATCAAAAATGCTCAGAAAAATCAAATTAAATTTTTTGTGTTTTTTATATTTTTAAATGTTTTTCGGTGAATTTTTCAAAATTTTATAATTTTTAGTTGATTTTATAAAAATCAAGAAAGGGAAAAACAAGGAATCAATGTGCAGCTAGACTTAAAAGGCTAATTAAAAATATCTAATTAGTCTCTAAAAATCTGGAGACAATTTTTATGAAAACTAGATACAAAAACTAAACTATGAAAAAGAGTTTGCATTTTTTTGAATTTTATAGAATTTTTAAGACTTTTTATAAGATTTTTAGGGTTTTGTGATTTTAAGTGGTTTTATAAATCCAAATGACATAAAAATTTTATAAAATTTAAAAGCAACAAAACAAGCAATCCCTAATTTTTTAGAATTTTTAGAAAAGTTTTTATATTTTTAGTTGATTTTCTAATCCAGACAGTAGTAAAAATGAAGGTTTTTGATTTTTTTAAATAGTAAAAAAGCAAGAAAAATGTCCCAAAAATTAGTGAAATTTTTACACAATGGTAGGAGCCAGTGTCCAAATTTCACTCGATTTGGAGTTTAATTGATATTTTACTCAACCAATACAAGGCACACAACACACAAGGACCTAAGCGCAAGAAAACATAGTTCCAGGGGCCAAATGATAACACGGTTAGAAAGCTCAGGGCCCATTTTGCAAAAAGCCTAGAAAAGCACGCGGTATACACGTGATTTGCATTCACAGGGGCTAAATTGTAATTTCTATTTTATAAAAATGTAAACAGTGACAGCTCAAAACTAGAGGATAAACAATGTAAAAGTTCCACAACTCACGTGTCGATGCACGTGTCTCACACAAGCAGGGACTATTTTGCAAATATTATAAACTTAAGGTCCTAGATGCAAATTATCCAAATTAAAGACAACGGACACAAATATTTACAGGATTAAATGACCAATACAAAATAAGGAGGGTCTAAGTGCAAATTACCCTCGTTATTGATGATATATAGTTGAAGAGGTGTTACGTGTACGATTTGACGGTGGAGAGCAGTGGATGCCCCTTCGCTGATGGACGCTCCAGATGGAATCTAAGATGAATCGGGCGGTAAAGATCTCTCGCGAACTGACGGCCACGATCAAAACTGGAGCAAAGGGTCGATCGGACGGTATCTGGAGATCCTCCAAGAACAAGTTGCCGGCGAGCTTCACCGGACCAATACGCGCGGTGGAGGGGTCCTTGGATGCATCTAGGATGGGCGAAATGACGCTCGACGTCATCCATAGCTGGTGAGTAGCTCCGATGGGGCCGGGAGTGTCAGGAGAGTTCGGTGACAAGAAGGCTTGGAGCTCCGGTGCCTGGACTAGTTGGACCCCCAGATGGGATCCTTTGACCTGCAAACCTGCACATAACAAATCCTAGGTCAGGGGCAAAGTGCCTTGACCTGTGAGCGGGTGAAATGGGTGGTCTGATGGATCGCGGTGTGGTCCTCCGACGAGCGGCGGAGGAGGAGAATCGAACTCCCAGTTTCGGGGAAAACTGGGGTGGAAGAATGGGTGAAGAAGATGGAAAGGGGTCTGGTGAAGGTGAAGGGCGAGTCGGAGCGAAGGATAAACGACTGGATGATCGGGAAATGGTCGACGACGGCCGACGGCGCTAAACCTAATAATCCGAATTAAAGCGCGGATAGAGGCTAAAAGGGCTACCTGATGGTCGAGGATGTTTGTGCTGGAGGTCAGGAACCTCCGGGGATCGTCGCCTCGATGGATCGACGGTCTAGAGGCACGGGCTCACCTTGCGGTGGAGCACGGCGGTGAAAATCGCTGGATCAGTGGCTCCCGACGCTCGCGCCCTCCCTGCAACTCTCCCTCGCGATGCTGTCACTCAGGCGAGGATGAGGAGCTCCTTAGTAGCGAGGGGGATGGCCAAAGATGGCGTGAAAAGTGCGGCGGAGGTGAGCTAAATAGTGAAGAAGGGTCTGATAAGATGGGGATCGGGCGAGCATTCCAAGGAGCAGATCCCTAAGGTGAGAGGCGCGCGAGAATCATGGATCGTTCCTTGGAAATTGAAGCCTTGGGTTTGAGTAAATGGAGGTCGGATCGAATCGTAAATATTTGGAGAAATCGGGCCAAAAATCAGATCCGGGAAGGATGTGGTCCAGGGGGAGAGTTGACCGGGAGTCAACAATCCCCCGTGGACCAATCAGGTAATTTATTTTATTAATTATTTGTAAAATCATTTTAAAATAGGAAATGATTTATTTGAAATATTTTCAACATAAAAAATGTATATTTTTTTCAAAATATTTATTAGTGATTTTTATTTATTTTTTAAAAAAATAAATTAGGTATTTACATTATATTATTATATATATGTATTTATACCTATGTATTTATTTATATTTTTAATTAATTATTTTTGTACAATTATCCTTATTTTATATTTTATTTATTTTCAACATAAAATATGGGATTCAAAAAAAAATTTATTTGATTTTTATTAATTATTTACAAAGGTAAAATAAATACATCTTTTATTTATATATACATGGTATATATACACTGAGGAGAGAGAAATTATTTGTTTTTAATTTTATTTTATTTTTCTCATTTTTATTTTATTTTTGAAAATACATACACATAAATATTTTTATTTTTATAAAATAAAATATTTACACAAAGAGGGGTATTTACATCATATTGAGTTACCCTATCTCTCTCTACTTATTTTATTTTGCGGTCAGGCCCATGTTGAGCCCTCCCTTGGGTTTAGGTTACTCAATATTTCTTCTAAATATTTCCCTCTTTTTCTTTGTTTCTTTATTCCTTTATTTTTGTGCAAAAACATGCTAATTATGGCTATTTACCTGATGCATGCATTTTGATAAATTATTGTATTTACAACTATTTACATGGTATTTTGCTCAGGTTTCTAGTTAAAATAAAGGAATAAAGAGTGATGAATGGGGATTCATCACCCCCCTATACTTTACTTTTGCTAGTCCTTAGCAAACACTTATTTGAAAAAGAAGTGCAAAAGAGCAGAAAAAGAAAAAGAGAGGAAATCAAGGTTGATTATTAATCTTTCCTTCATTAAATTTAAATATGGAGCTCAGTCAGACCTTTGGATTATTCATTTGTCGGAACCTTATTTGGACTTAAGCTTAAAACTTAACAGCCTCTAAGTTCCACCAATCAATGGTCAAGACTCCTCAATAAACCAGATCAGAACAAGTCTACATACACAAACTCTAATGACCATGAATCTTTCCTTGTATTGTGTAAGTGAAATGTAGCTCCCCACCTCAGAAGTAATAAAGAAACAACCTCCCTCAACCTGGTAACTCTAATGCCTCAGTCTAGCAACTCTTTCCTCGAGAAGCGGGGTATTCCCTTCTAAGTTCAACTGCAACCGGCTCAAGAAGAGGGGGAAAGAAGAGAATGGACCATGACCAGTGTAGCCATGTATCCTTGGGAGCTCTAACCAGTGTAGCTGAGTCTCTCGCTGCAAGCTTCATGAGATGGTCATGAGTAACATAAGCTTTGCTTTATTTGACTATATACACTCCGGTGGGATTACTAAATTTTCAATCCGATCCACCACTTTTTTGGAGTTTTCCTTTTTGCACATTTTTTGTGCATCTGTACAACATATCTACATGGTGCAGCATATATACATAAGGAGTTTTTCCTCTTGAGCCAGTAGACTATCCCTCTTTTGAATCTTTATTGCAACCCACAACTCCTGTCTTTAGACTTCATAACCACCAGACCAAGTTGAGATGCACTTCCTTCACTATAAGAAGAAGAGAGGTTCCATCTAGAAGTACTACCCTCATATGCTACCCCAAGCCAAAGGAGACTGCCTCCTCGCCACCTCGTCTGTGGAGAGCTACGTGTAAAGTGCTGGTGCAAGTAAAGCCATTGTCTCTGAGAGTCATGTGTGCGTTGTTAAGTGCTCTACTTAGGCTCATCAAGATGACATATGCTCATATCCTAGTGGACTCAAAGAATTAAGTCCCAATGGACCTGAAAAGTCTCAATCCTAAGCCCTATAAGGTTCCTCTTATAATTAGGTGGATTAAAGACTTAGCCAAGCTCCATTTGTCAATTTAATTCCAGACCAGTTTAAATGTCAACTATGATTTGGAAAAAACTGTACAAGTATCTACAAAGATGCAATTTTACAAATTTTTACACATGTGCAAAATTTTTGAAAAATGCTTGAAAACATGGATGTATACATGAATGCTAAGTTTTGCAAAATATTTACAAAAATTTACACAAGGTTTTTGCAAACTTTTTGTTTTTCAAACATTTTACAAAAATTTTGTACTATATACGTAATTTTGATATGAAAATATTTACAAGCTATTTACACAAATCATTTTTTCAAACATTTGTACAAAAATAATTTTTATAAATAAATAGGTATGTGCAAGAAGAATTCTATGTACAAGGGAAATTTTAAATTTTTATGGATTTTTAGCCATTTTATTTATTAACACACTCACACAAAGTACGAGTTATGGCTAAAGTATATATGACATATATACGGCACCCCCCATATACTTAGCTCGAACGATGTCCTCAGAGTGATCAAGAGCGATGAAGAAGACATAACTCGTGCTTAGTATAGGGAAGTGAAAAGGAATGATATATACAAAGATGAATCAAAGAATAAAATGAAGAGGACTCGGTGTTTCCCCCTATACTTAGGATCAAGTAATCCTAAGTGTAGAAGACTGTAGATGAAGGGAAATCCTAGTGGAAGGATGTACAAGGTCTAACCCCCCTATACTTAGGGTAAAATATCCCTAAGTATAGGCAGCAAAACAGAGGTATAAAGAATCAATAGAATACCCGAGAGTCCGACGCCCCCCCATACTTAGGGTAAAGTACACCCTAAGTATAGCATAATCATAAGATGAGAAAAGGGGTGTGGGACTAAAGAATAGAGTGATATGGACAACTGGATCTATACAAGTCGGAAAAACAGTGACAATCAGGCATGAGATGCAATAGTTGTGAGTCAAGAGACCACATCTCATGCAAAGTGAATCAGGGCAATGTCAACGACCTGCGGCTCATGATCTAGATATGGCTTGAGCCGCTGGCTGTTAACACGAAAGGTAACATCAGAAGACAACTCAGATATGTCAATACTCCCATAATCATGTACCTTTCTAACCAAATAGGGTCCCTTCCATTTTCTCTGTAGCTTCCCTGGAAATAGATGAAGCCTAGCGTCAAACAACCACACTCTCTGTCCTGGCTCAAACTGCTTGTGGCTGATATGAGAATCATGCCACTCCTTCACTCTCCCCTTATACTGTAGGCTGTTTGAAAAGGTTGTATCATGAAGCTCCTCCAGGGCTGCTAACTCTGCCCTCCTCTGATCTCCTACACACACTGAATCCATAAGTATATCAGTAATAGCCCAAAGCGACCTATGTCTCAGCTCAACAGGTAAATGGCAGGGTGATAAACACGGATTTCAGAGCGGTCGTATTGATTCACAAGGCGAATCAACAGTCGGTGTATTAGCCACTACAAAATCCCGTATTTGATCAACAATTAACCCACACTAGAGATATCAAGATATGACAAGCAATGTGAAGTTAAAATTTGTTTTTAACTCTGCACAAAAGATGTATAGGAGTATGTATGCAGAGAGTTCGAACACAGGGAGCAAGGCAGGATAGATCAACAAGTGTGTGTGTGTGTGTGTGTGTGCGTGTGTGTGAATGTGATGTGATTGCCTACACTATGCAAAGTAAATGTTTTTGTGGGTTTTTAATTTTGATATTTTTTATTTTTAATTTTTAATTTTGTATTTTGATTTTCTTTTTACTGATTTTGTATTTTCTTTTTATATTTTATAATTTTTGTATTTTTTTATTTTCTTTTTCAATAATAGGATGTATATACAATATAAGAAGAAAGAGAGGAAAATGTATTTTCTATAAATAGGTCAAAATACTCAAAAATCAGGAAATAAAATCTTTTTGGTCTTTTTATAGTTTTCTACTATTTTTGTGATTTTTGGAGGTTTTCAAAATGTTTTTGGTATTTTTAAATATCAAAATAAGGGAAAACAGTGGACTAGGTTGCTGGCCGAAATCAAAATGAGGATGAAAAATACTAAACAGTACCCAAAATTTCTCAAATTAATTTTTAAAATATAAACAATAAAATAAGGAAGACATAGGAACTGAGTTTATATTTTTCTGAAGTTTCTATGATTTTTAAAATTTTTATGGAGTTTTTAGAGGTTTTCAAATTTTTAAGGTTTTTCTTTTACAATTTTTAGTGGTTTTTGGATCGACACTAGTAGATGAAAAAACACACAAAATATAATTTTTTGGAATTTTTCAATACGTTTTTATAATTTTTATGGGTTTTCTAATGCAAACAATATGAACATTGCATGTTTTTGATTTTTAATAAATATGAAAATGCAATAAAAATGCAAAGCAAAAATATGGAGTGAATCTATAAGTTAACAGGAGCCTATGTGATTTTTTTGGTATTTTTTAGAGTTGAAATGTTGCATGACATAAATAGAGCAAGAAAACAAAAATATTAAGGCCTTGCAGGGGTATATGTGCAAATATCAAAATCTCCAAGGGCCAAAATGCAATATTCACGCAAAGTATACACTAAATAGACAATTTAATGGACCAAATTTAAATTCCAAAACCTGCAAGGGTATGCTTACAATTTTCCCAACCCCGCACGTGCTATACACGTACCTAGCAAGGACCTAAGTGCAATATACAAAAATCCCAGGGGCAATCATGCAAAATACCCAAAAGTTTTACACTTAATACAAAATTTAATATACCTTTACAAAATAAACAAACTAAGAAGGGGGTCCGTGCAAAATACCCGCGCCTCACGTGAACTGGTCACGTGAGGTGACGTGGCCTGGACCTCTTTGCAATTAGTAAAAGTTCAAGGGCCTACTTGTAAATATTACAAAAAATTTTACACTTCAGACAAAAATTTATGGGCTAAATATTAAATACAAAAATGCGAGTGGTGAGAAATGCAAAAACCCCTCGCGCGCGATCCAACGGTGTGGCGTGGGCCAGTTATCCACATGGCGCTTCCTGGTCGTGCGATGACGCTTCGACGATGGACGACCTAGATCAAATCCTCCTTGATAGATCGAACGGTTGAGGCAATGGAAGATTGGATGGCAGTTGTGCAACCTCGAGCTCCGCCGCAATCCAACGGTCGAGACGCTTGGAGCAAGAACAAAGAAGAACGCCGGCGAGGTGATCTTCTCCGTTCAAGATCTCCGGCCTCCGGTGACATTTGGGCTTCAAAATGGATCTGGGGACTCCTGGAGGTCTCCTATTCCTCATGGGGGCTTCAAAAGACCTCGGCGATGGCCGAGGTGCTTTCGAGAGAGTGGCGGAGCTGTAGAGCCCCGTGAGCTCCCGCGAGGCTCCAAAATCGCCTCCAGGCTTGAGTCAAAGCTCTTTGACCTGCAAAAATGGTTAGAAGATCCAGGGCAAACTGCCTGGACCTCAAGAGGGTGGAGGCGTAGCGAGAATCGTCGTGTGCGTGGTTGGCAGGAGGTGCGCTCCGGCAAGGAAGATCAATAGGGTGATTCACACGATGGAATGCAAAATTCCTAGAGGGCTTTTTGTTCCTAAGGCTAAAACTAATAACATGCACGAAAAATAAGTGGGTAAAGTGGCAGCCTCAACGGTTTAGACCGGAGGGAAGAAGTACCTCGACCGCCGACGAAGGGGGAGGTGCTGGAGCTGCCTCAGGCGTCGCTCGACCAACCTGAAGAGCTCAAGAGCAAGCTGTCACCTTCCTCGAGCTTCAGGGCACAAGAATGGGAGCTATCCTATGGATTGAGGGGTTCCATTTTGAAATTGAAGTCGGGGATTCGTTATATTTGGTTTGACTCAGTGACTGAGGTGCCCCAAAGACCAAGGTGCCCTGCTCGCCTCAGTGATCCAAAGTCAAAGGTTTCACTTGGACGTGAATCACCACATAACGAGGAAGAAAAGTCGTGAAGATTTCATCACGAAAAAATGCAAGGCGCGACCCAAGAAAATCGACAAAAATGGGTGAAAACCCAGGTCTGACAGAAGGGCAGGCGGGGAAGGCAGACAGTTGACCCGGGGTCAATGCTGACTGCCTCATGGTTGGTCCATGTGGACCAACCAAGAAAAACCCTGCGAAAAAGATTTAGAAATTAATTTAAAAATAGTAAATGATTTTATTAATTTTAGGTTATGAAATGAAAAGTGTTTATTATTTTATAAATTATTTTATTATGATTTTTATTTATTTTTATCAGATGTATTTTTACAAGTTTACTTTTATGCCCCTTATAGGTATAATATCTATATATTTTATTATTTTATTGTAAATTTGTGATTTTAATTTATTTATTTTTATTTAGCATTTTATAAATTTATAAAATACTTTTATACACTTAAATATATTTTTATTTTATTTTTCTGAAATGTTTTATACACTTAATATAATATAAATATGTAGTATACAGGTATGTATATAGGTATGATACCTATGTGTAATATATAGGAATTTTTATTGTGAGTTTTATTTAGGTTTTTCTTCTGATCTTAATATACAAACTTATTATAATAATATTTAAAAAATTATAAAAATATAAAAAATACAAAAATAATGAATAAATAATAAATTGAATATTTTAATTTGTATAAGTATACAATGTGGGTCCAAAACTCAATTTTCAAACCGTAGCCCCGCCAAATGTAAAATCATCGCCATTAAATAGCTTATTTTCTTCTATATACACAATTAAAGGTGAGTTTAACGCATTTGGAGTTTTCATTTGCATGATACATGTCTGGGAAGTTGGAGTTTTAAAATCTTATTCAGACCATAACTTTTTATCTGTACATTATTTTTCAGTGAAATTAATTTTGTATTTTTCTTTATTTAATTATCTATAATTTTCATGTACAAAAGTTTCTTTATTTGAGGAATAAAAAGTGGAACCAAAAATAGGTCCCAAAATGAATAAAGAATGAAGGAATGTGTATTGTATTTGACCCTTATCTCCCCCTACTTTATTCCTTGTCGACCTATTCATCAAGATGCCTAGGTCTCAGGGGTTTGAGTCATAAAATATTTACAATATTTTATTCTTTTTCTTTTCTTTTATTTATTCTATAATTTTGGCTTTATTTACAGTATTTTATACACTAATTGGATGCACATGCATGAATGCTAAGATGATGGATTTAAGGGTATTTACACGCGTTTGCTAGGGTTTTTGATGCCAAAATGATAGAATAGCTTGTCCACCTCATGGCCTAGTAGAAAGAAGACCGGTATATTTTATATAATTATATTTAATTTTACAGTACTCTACTAATTTATTGAATCATAAATTAATTAGGTATACTATTTGATGAACCGAAAATCCCACGAGACCCGAGTAGGGATAAAATCAATCAAGGGTCGTTGCGACTCAGATCTCGCAGACCGGACTCAACAAGAAAAAGAGACCACCAAATAATAGTAATCAGAAACGAAATCCGAATAGCGGTCTTCGCTATTTATTTAACCTGGTATAGCGACCAGGGTCGAACTCAAGGAGCACGGATTGGCCGGATCGGCCTACGAAGTAGTCAAAAGACAAAATTAATAAAATAATTTTTGGTGGCTTTTATGTATTTTTTTAAAAAATTGTATTTTAAATTATAAGGGAAACAGAAGAAAAAGGTAGAAAAGATACATTCAAGGATTTATTCAACACAACAAAAATGCTCAGAAAATTCAAATAAAATTAGTTTTGTGTTTTTTTATATTTTTAAGGGATTTTTACCCGGCAGACCTTATAATCTTTGCAAATTACCTCTACGGCCTTTGAAATAACGTATTTCCTCCTTTGACCCTGTAAACTTGCTCCGTCTTACCCCATAGACCCTATCGTCACTTTTAACTTTATTTGAGTTAATTGCTTGAGTTAGTATTGAGTTAATCTAACTAGAGGAGAATTTGACGGTGGATCTTCCTCCTCCCCATCTCCTTCTTCTTCCTCCTCTTATTCCCCATTCTCCTTCTTTATCCTCTTTATTTGCCGAGTGGTCCTCCTCTCGTGGCAGCACTCTAGGGCCCTCCACGCCGTCTCCTCTTTATTTCCAAGGAATTTAATGGGAAGTCAACCTACTTAGCAGAAGATTCAACGGATCGGGACATGGCGGTCAGAGGCCAATCGGGCGCCATTCAAGTACCATCACCGGGACTTTGTTGTCGGTGCTCTTTGTTGATTTGGTTATGTAATCAGACCAGAAAATCTTAGTATGATAAAGGTCTCACAATTTACAAAGTCACGATTTGTTGTCTGATGCTTTACAGGCAGCGACTGGGGATGAGGGTCGGCGGAGGATGTGCATGGGTGGGCTAGGGAGGATGGGGTTGAAGGAGGGGCTGTAGAGGGTCAGGATGAGGAGGAGGGGCGGAAGAAGGGGCGGGAGGCGGGGAGTTGGGGAGGAGGGGGCGGAGGAGGTGGTGCGGGGGCCGGCTGCAGAGGAGGGGCTGGAGAGGGTTGGGCCTAGGGAGGAGGGAACACGAGGGGATTTTGGGGCGCTTGTCGAGCATGGATGCCATGCTCCAAGTGGTGCAGCTGTCATGGGAAGAGGGCTGCCTCCGGCCTACAACGAGCATCTCCGTGTCGTGGACGGTTGCAATCTCGGAGACACAGGAATGTGCTTGGTCATGCGGTGGTTCCTTCGATGAGGAGTGGGATGATGCAGATGAAGACGTGTGATAGTGGAGGTGAGGGTGGCAGGGGGGGCTTTCGAGCGGCAGGCCGGGGCGAGGGGAGGGGCATAGGGGCGGCAGGGCTGGGGCTTCGGACGGCACGACGGGGGTCGGGACTTCGAGGAAGACAGCGAGGAGGGACGAGGACGGAGGGTGTGGGGGTGTGAATGATATGTGGAGGAATAAGAGGGGGAATGGCATTAATTGTAAATTTGACAAACAAAATGGGTATAATGTAATCAAATATAACGGAATCCGGTTAGTTTTAACGAGCAAATGGATGGGGGTTAACCACAGGGTATGTAGGGTAAGGGTTAGGAAGTTTATGAGGTCGAGGGAGGAATATCGATGTTTCAAAGGTCGTAGAGGTAATTGGTAAAGATTATAAGGTCTGTCCGATAAAAATCCCTATTTTTATATGTTTTTTGGTGAATTTTTCAGAATTTTCTAATTTTTAGTTGATTTTATAAAAAAATCAAGAAAGGGAAAAACAGTGAATCAATGTGCAGCTAAACTTGAAAGGCTAATTAAAAATATCTAATTAGTCTCTAAAAATCTGGAGTCAATTTTTATGAAAACTAGATACAAAAACTAAACTACAGAAAAAGAGTTTGCATTTTTTGAATTTTATAGAATTTTTAAGACTTTTTATAAGATTTTTAAGGTTTTGTGATTTTAAGGGGTTTTATAAATCCAAATAACATAAAAATTGGATAAAAATTTAAAAGCAACAAAACAAGCAATCCCTAATTTTTTTAGAATTTTTAGAAAAGTTTTTATATTTTTAGTTGATTTTCTATTCCAGACAGTAGCAAAAATAATGGTTTTTGATTTTTTTAAATAGTAAAAAGCAAGAAAAATGTCCCAAAAATTAGTGAAATTTTTACACAATGGCAGGAGCCAGTGTCCAAATTTCACTCGATTTGGAGTTTAATTCATATTTTATTCAACCAATACAAGGCACACAACACACAAGGACCTAAGCGCAAGAAAATATAGTTCCAAGGGCCAAATGATAACACGGTTAGAAAGCTCAGGGCCCATTTTGCAAAAAGCCTAGAAAAGCACGTGGTATACACGTGATTTGCATTCACAGGTGCTAAATTGTAATTTCTATTTTATAAAAATGTAAACAGTGACAGCTCAAAACTAGAGGATAAACAATGTAAAAGTTCCACAACTCACGTGTCGATGCACGTGTCTCACACAAGCAGGGACTATTTTGCAAATATTATAAACCTAAGGTCCTAGATGCAAATTATTCAAATTAAAAACAACGGACACAAATATTTACAGGACTAAATGACAAATAAAAAATGAGGAGGGCCTAAGTGCAAATTACCCTCGTTATTGATGATCTATAGTTGAAGAGGTACCACGTGTACGATCTGACGGTGGAGAGCAGTGGACGACCCTTCGCTGATGGATGCTCCAGATGGAATTTCAGATGAATCGGGCGGTAAAGATCTCTCGCGAACTGACGGCCACGATCAAAACTGGAGCAAAGGGTCGATCGGACGGTATCTGGAGGTCCTCCAAGAACAGGTCATCGGCGAGCTTCACCGGCCCAATACGCACGGTGGAGGGGTCCTTGGATGCTGCTAGGATGGGCGAAATGATGATCGACGTCATCCATAGCTAGTGAATGGCTCCGATGGGGCCAGGAGTGTCAGGAGAGCTCCGGCGACAAGAAGGCTTGGAGCTCCGGTGCCTGGACTAGTTGGGCCCCCAGATGGGGTCCTTTGACCTGCAAACCTGCACAGAACAAATCCTGGGTCGGGGGCAAAGTTCCTTGACCTGTGAGCGGGTGAAATGGGTGGTCTGATGGATCGTGGCGTGGTCCTCCGGTGAGCGGCAGAGGAGGAGAATCGAACTCCCAGTTCCGGGGCAAACTGGGGTGGAAGAATGGGTGAAGAAGATGGAAAGGGGTCTGGTGAAGGTGAAAGGCGAGTCGGAGCAAAGGATAAAAAATTGGATGACCGGGAAATGGCCGGCGACGGCCGGCGGCGCTAAACCTAATAATCCGAATTAAAGCACGGATAGAGTCTAAAAGGGCTACCTGATGGTCGAGGATGTCTGTGCTGGAGATCAGGAACCTCCGGGGATCGCCGCCTCGATGGATCGACGGTCCAGAGGCTCGGGTTCACCTTGCGGCGGAGCACGGCGGTGAAAATCGCTGGATCAGTGGCTCCCGACGCTCGCACCCTCCCTGCAACTCTCCCTCGCGATGCTGTCACTCAGGAGAGGATGAGGAGCTCTTGGTAGCGAGGGGGATGGCCAAAGATGATGTGAAAAGTGCGGCGGAGGTGAGCTAAATAGTGAAGAAGGGTCCGATAAGATGGGGATCGGGCGAGCATTCCAAGGACCAGATCCCTAAGAGGAGAGGCATGCGAGAATCATGGATCGTTCCTTGGAAATTGGAGCCTTGGGTTTGAGTAAATGGAGGTTGGATCGATTCGTAAATATTTGGAGAAATTGGGTCAAAAATCAGATCCGGGAAGGATGTGGTCCAGGGGGAGAGTTGACCGGGGGTCAACAATCCCCCGTGGACCAATCAGGTAATTTATTTTGTTAATTATTTGTAAAATAATTTTAAAATAGGAAATGATTTATTTGAAACTATTTTCAACATAAAAATGTATATTTTTTCAAAGTATTTTTTTAGTGATTTTTATTTATTTTTTAAAAAATAAATTAGGTATTTACATTATATTATTATATATAGGTATGTATACTTGTGTATTTTTTATTTATATTTTTAATTATTTATTTTTGTACAATTATCCTTATTTTATATTTTATTTATTTTCAACATAAAGTATGGGATTCAATATAAATTTTATTTGATTTTTATTAATTATTTACAAAGGTAAAATAAATACATATTTTATTTACATATACATGGTATATGTACACTACGGAGAGAGAAATTATTTGTTTTTAATTTTCTTTTATTTTTCTCATTTTTATTTTATTTTCAGAAATACATGCACATAAATATTTTTATTTTTATAAAATAAAATATTTACACAAAGAGGGGTATTTACATCATATTGAGTTACCCTATCTCTCTTTACTTATTTTATTTTGCGGTCAGGCCCATGCTGAGCCCTCCCTTGGGATTAGGTTACTCAATATTTCTTCTAAATATTTCCCTCTTTTTCTTTGTTTCTTTATTCCTTTATTTTTGTGCAAAAACATGCTAATTATGGCTATTTACATGATGCATGCATTTTGACAAATTATTGTATTTACAACTATTTACATGGTATTTTGCTCAGGTTTCTAGTTAAAACAAAAGAAATAAGAGTGATGAATCGAAATTCATCACCCCCCTATACTTTACTTTTGCTAGTCCTTAGCAAACACTTATTTGAGAAAAATGTGCAAAAGAGCAGAAAAAGAAAAAGAGAGGAAATCAAGGTTGATTATTAAACTTTCCTTCATTAAATTGAAATATGGAGCTCAGACAGACCTTTGGATTATTCATTTGTCGGAACCTTATTTGGACTTAAGCTTAAAACTTAACAGCCTCTAAGTTCCACCAATCTATGGTCAAGACTCCTCAATAAACAAGATCAGAACAAATCTACATACACAAACTCTAATGACCATGGATCTTTCCTTGTACTGTGTAAGTGAAATGTAGCTCCCCACCTCAGAAGTAATAAAGAAACAACCTCCCTCAACGTGGTAACTCTAATGCCTCCATCTAGCAACTCTTTCATCGAGAAGGGGGGTATTCCCTTATAAGTTCATTTGCAACCGGCTCAAGAAGAGGGGTAAAGAAGAGAATGGACCATGACCAGTGTAGCCGTGTATACTTGGGAGCTCTAACCAGTGTAGCTGAGTCTCTCGCTGCAAGCTTCATGATATGGTCATGAGTAACATAAGCTTTGCTTTATTTGACTATATACACTCCAGTGGGATTATTAAATTTTCAATCGGACCCACCACTTTTTTGGAGTTTTCCTTTTTGCACCTTTTTTTTGTGCATCTGTACAACATATCTACATGGTGCAGCATATATACATAAGGAGTTTTTCCTCTTGAGCCAGTAGACTATCCCTCTTTTGAAGCTTTATTGCAACCCACAACTCTTGTCTTTAGACTTCATAACCACCAGACCAAGTTGAGATGCACTTCCTTCAATATAAGAAGAAGAGAGGTTCCACCTAGAAGTACTACCCTCATATGCTACCCCAAGCCAAAGGAGACTGCCTCCTCGCCACCTCGTCCGTGGAGAGCTATGTGTAAAGTGTTGGTGCAAGTAAAGCCATTGTCTCTGAGAGTCATGTGTGCGTTGTTAAGTGCTCTACTTAGGCTCATCAAGGTGACATATGCTCATAGCCTAGTGGACTCAAAGAATTAAGTCCCAATGGACCTGAAAAGTCTCAATCATAAGCCCTATAAGGTTCCTCTTATAATTAGGTGGATTAAGGACTTAGCCAAGCTCCATTTGTCAATTTAATTCCAAACCAGTTTAAATGTCAACTATGATTTGGAAAAAAACTGTACAAGTATCTACGAAGATGCAATTTTACAAATTTGTACACATGTGCAAAATTTTTGAAAAATGTTTGAAAACATGGATTATACATGAATGCTAAGTTTTGCAAAATATTTACAAAAATTTACACAAGGTTTTTGCAAACTTTTTGTTTTTCAAACATTTTACAAAAGTTTTGTACTATATACGTAATTTTGATATAAAATATTTACAAGCTATTTACACGAATCATTTTTACAAACATTTGTACAAAAATATTTTTTATAAATAAATAGGTATGTGCAAGAAGAATTCTATGAACAAGGGAAATTTTAAATTTTTATGGATTTTTAGCCATTTTAATATTAACACACTCACACAAAGTATGAGTTATGGCTAAAGTATATATGACATATATACGACACCCCCCATATACTTAGCTCGAACGATGTCCTCAGAGTGATCAAGAGCGATGAAGAAGACATAACTCGTGCTTAGTATAGGGAATTGAAAAGGAATGGTATATACAAAGACGAATTAAATAATAAAATGAAGAGGACTCGGTGTTTCCCGCTATACTTAGGATCAAGTAATCCTAAGTGTAGAAGACTTTACATGAAGGTAAATCCTAGTGGAAGGATGTACAGGGTCTAACCCCCTATACTTAGGGTAAAATATCCCAAGTATAGGCAGCGAAATAGAGGTATAAAGAATCAATAGAATACCCGAGAGTCCGACGCCCCCCTATATTTAGGGTAAAGTACACCCTAAGTATAGCATAATCATAAGATGAGAAAAGGGGTGTGGGACTAAAGAATAGAGTGATATGGACAACTGGATCTATACAAGTCGGAAAAACAGTGACAATCAGGCGTGAGATGCAATAGATGTGAGTCAAGAGACTATATCTCACGCAAAGTAAATCGGGGCAATGTCAACGACCAGCGGCTCATGATCTAGATATGGCATGAGCCGCTGGCCGTTAACACGAATGGTAACATCAGAAGACAACTCAGATATGTCAATACTCCCATTGTCATGTACCTTTCTAACCAAATAGGGTCCCTTCCATTTTCTCTGTAGCTTCCCTGGAAATAGATGAAGCCTAGCATCAAACAACCACACTCTCTGTCCTGGCTCAAACTGCTTGTGGCTGATATGAGAATCATGCCACTCCTTCACTCTCTCCTTATACAGTAGGTTGTTTGAAAAGGTTGTATCACGAAGCTCCTCCAGGGCTGCTAACTCTGCCCTTCTCTGATCTCCTACACACACTGGATACATAAGTATATCAGTAATAGCCCAAAGCTACCTATGTCTCAGCTCAACAGGTAAATGGCAGGTGATAAACACGGATTTCAGAGCGGTCGTATTGATTCACAAGGCGAATCAACAGTCGGTGTATTAACCATTACAAAATCCCGTATTCGATAAACAATTAACCCACACTAGAGATACCAAGATATGACAAGCAATGTGAAGTTAAAATTTGTTTTTAACTCTGCACAAAAGATGTATAGGAGCAAGTATGCAGAGAGTTCGAACACAGGGAGCAAGGCAGGATAGATCAACAAGTGTGTGTGTGTGTGTGTGTGTGATGTGATGTGATTGTCTACACTATGCAAAGTAAATGTTAAATGTTTTTGTGGGTTTCTAATTTTTATATTTTTTTATTTTTAATTTTTAATTTTTAATTTTGATTTTCTTTTTACCGATTTTGTATTTTTCTTTTTATATTTTACAATTTTTGTATTTTTTTTATTTTCTTTTTCAATAATAGGATGTATATACAATATAAGAAGAAAGAGTGGAAAATGTATTGATAAAAATAGGTCAAAATACTCAAAAATCAGAAAATAAAATCTTTTGGGTATTTTTATAGTTTTTCTTCTATTTTTGTGATTTTTGGGGGTTTTTCAAAATGTTTTTGGTATTTTTAAATATCAAAATAAGGGAAAACAGTGGACTAGGTTGCTGGCCGAAATCAAAATGAGGATGAAAAATACTAAACAGTACCCAAAATTCCTCAAATTAATTTTTTAAAATATAAACAATAAAATAAGGAAGACACAGCAACTGAGTTTATATTTTTCTGAATTTTCTATGATTTTTTAAATTTTTATGGAGTTTTTAAAGGTTTTCAAATTTTTAAGGTTTTTCTTTTGCAATTTTTAGTGGTTTTTGGTTTGACACTAGTAGATGAAAAACCACACAAAATATAATTTTTTTGGAATTTTTCAAAATGTTATTATAATTTTTATGGGTTTTCTAAAGCAAACAGTATGAAAAATGCATGTTTTATATTTTTAATAAATATGAAAATACAATAAAAATGCAAAACAAAAATATGGCTTGAATCTATAAGTTAACAAGAGAATATGTGATTTTTTTAGTATTTTTTAGAGTTGAAATACTGCATGAAATAAATAGAGCAAGCAAGCAAAAATATTAAGGCCTCGCAGGGGTATATGTGCAAATATCAAAATCTCCAAGGGCCAAAATACAATATTCACGCAAAGTATACACTAAATAGACAATTTTATGGACCAAATTTAAATTCCAGAACCTGCAAGGGTATGCTTACAATTTTCCCAACCCCGCACGTACTATACACGTACCTGGCAAGGACCTAAGTGCAATATACAAAAATCCCAAAGGCAATCATGCAAAATACCCAAAAGTTTTACACTTAATACAAAATTTAATAGACCTTGACGAAATAAACAAACTAAGAAGGGGGGTCCGTGCAAAATACCCGCGCTGGTCACGTGAGGTGACGTGGCCTGGACCTCTTTGCAATTAGTAAAAGTTCAAGGGCCTACTTGTAAATATTACAAAAAATTTTACGCTTCAGACAAAAATTTATGGACTAAATCTTAAATACAAAAATACCCCTCGCGCGCGATCCAACGGTGTGGCGGGGCCACTTATCCACGTGGCGCTTCCTGGTCGCGCGATGACGCTTCGGCGATGGACGGCCTAGATCAAATCCTCCTTGATAGATCGAACGGTTGAGACGATGGAAGATTGGACGGCGGCTGTGCAACCTGGAGCTCCGCCGCGATCCAACGGTCGAGACGCTTGGAGCAAGAACAATGAAGAACGCCGGCGAGGCGATCTTCTCCGTTCAAGATCTCCGGCCTCCGGTGATGTTTGGGCTTCAAAATGGATCTGGGGACTCCTGGAGGTCTCCTCTTCCTCCTGGGGGCTTCAAAAGACCTCGGCGATGGCCGAGGTGCTCGCGAGAGAGTGGCGGAGCTGTAGAGCCCTGTGAGCTCCGGCGAGGCTCCAAAATCGCCTCCAAGCTCGAGTCAGAGCTCTTTGACCTGCAAAAATGGTTAGAAGGTCTAGGGAAAACTGTCTGGACCTTGAGAGGGTGGAGGCGTAGCGAGAATCGTCGTGTGCGTGGTTGGCCGGAGGTGCGCTCCGGCGAGGAAGATCAATAGGGTGATTCACACGATGGAATGCAAAATTCCTAGAGGGCTTTTGTTCCTAAGGCTAAAACTAATAACATGCACGGAAAATAAGTGGGTGAAGTGGCAGCCTCAATGGTGTAGATCGGAGGGAAGAAGTACCTCAACCGCCGGCGAAGGGGGAGGTGCCGGAGCTGCCTCAAGCGTCGCTCGACCAACCTGAAGAGCTCAAGAGCAAGCTGTCACCTTCCTCGAGCTTCAGGGCACAAGAATGGGAGCTATCCTATGGATTATGGGGTTCCATTTTGAAATTGAAGTCAGGATTCGTTATATTTGGTTTGACTCAGTGACTGAGGTGCCCCAAAGACCAAGGCGCCATGCTCACCTCAGTGATCCAAAGTCCAAGGTTTCACTTGGACGTGAATCACCACATAACGAGGAAGAAAAGTCGTGAAGATTTCATCACGAAAAAATGCAAGGCGTGACCCAATAAAATCGACAAAAATGGGTGAAAACCCAGGTCTGACAGAAGGGCAGGCGGGGAAGGCAGACAGTTGTCCTGGGGTCAACGCTGACTGCCTCCTGGTTGGTCCATGTGGACCAACCAGGAAAAACCCTGCGAAAAAGATTTAGAAATTAATTCAAAAATAGTAAATGATTTTATTAATTTTAGGTTATGAAATGAAAAGTGTTTATTATTTTATAAATTATTTTATTATGATTTTTATTTATTTTTATAAGATGTATTTTTACAAGTTTACTTTTATACCCCTTATAGGTATAATATCTATATATTTTATTATTTTATTTTTAACTTGTGATTTTAATTTCTTTATTTTTATTTAGTATTTTATAAATTTATAAAATACTTTTATACACTTAAATATATTTTTATTTTATTTTTCTGAAATGTTTTATACACTTAATATAATATAAATATGTAGTATACATGTATGTATATAGGTATGATACCTATGTGTAATATATAGGTATTTTTATTTTGAGTTTTATTTAGGTTTTTCTTCTGATCTTAATATACAAACTTATTATAAGTAATATTTAAAAAATTATAAAAATATAAAAAATACAAAAATAATGAATAAATAATAAATTGAATATTTTAATCCATGCAAGTATACAATGTGGGTCCAAAACTCAACCTTCAAATCGTAGCCCCGCCAAATGAGAAACCATCGCCATTAAATAGCTTATGTTCTTCTATATACAATTAAAGGTGAGTTTAACGCATTTGGAGTTTTCATTTGCAAGATACAGGTCTGGGAAGTTGGAGTTTTGAAATCTTATTCAGACCATAACTTTTTATCTGTACATTATTTTTCAGTGAAATCAATTTTGTATTTTTCTTTATTTAATTATCTATAATTTTCATGTACAAAGTTTCTTTATTTGAGGAATAAAAAGTGGAACCAAAAATAGGTCCCAAAATGAATAAAGAATGAAGGAATATGTATTGTATTTGACCCTTATCTCCCCCTACTTTATTCCTTGTCTACCTATTCATCAAGATGCCTAGGTCTCAGGGGTTTGAGTCATAAAATATTTAAAATATTTTATTCTTTTTATTTTCTTTTATTTATTCTATAATTTTTGCTTTATTTACAGTATTTTATACACTAATTGGATGCACATGCATCAATGCTAAGATGATGGGTTTAAGGGTATTTACACGCATTTGCTAGGGTTTTTGATGCCAAAATGATAGAATAGCTTGCCAACCTCATGGCCTAGTAGAAAGAAGTCTGGTATGTTTTATATAATTATATTTAATTTTACAGTACTCTATTAATTGATTGAATCATAAATTAATTAGGTATACTATTTGATGAGCCGAAAATCCCACGAGATCCGAACAGGGATAAAATCAATCAAGGGTCGTTGCGACTCAGATCTCATAGATCGGACTCAACAAGAAAAGGAGACCACCAAATAATAGTAATCAGAAACGAAATCCGAATAGCGGCCTTCGCTATTTATTTAACCTGGTATAGCGACCAGGGTCGAACTCAAGGAGCATGGATTGGCCGGATCGGCCTACGAAGTAGTCAAAAGATAAAATTAATAAAATATTTTTTGGTGGCTTTTATGTATTTTTTTAAAAAAATTGTGTTTTAAATTATAAGGGAAATAGAAGAAAAAGGTAGAAAAGACACATTTAAGGATTTATTCAACACATCAAAAATGCTCAGAACATTCAAATAAAATTATTTTTGTGTTTTTTATATTTTTAAATGTTTTTTGGTGAATTTTTCGGATTTTTCTATTTTTAGTTGATTTTATAAAAATCAAGAAAGGGAAAAACAGTGAATCAATGTGCAGCTAGACTTGAAAGGCTAATTAAAAATATCTAATTAGTCTCTAAAAATCTGGAGACAATTTTTATGAAAACTAGATACACAAACTAAACTACAGAAAAAGAGTTTGCATTTTTTGAATTTTATAGAATTTTTAAGACTTATTATAAGATTTTTAGGGTTTTATGATTTTAAGGGGTTTTATAAATCCAAATGACATAAAAATTCGATAAAAATTTAAAAGCAAAGCAATAAAACAAGCAATCCCTAATTTTTTAGAATTTTTAGAAAAGTTTTTATATTTTTAGTTGATTTTCTATTCTAGACAGTGGCAAAAATGAAGGTTTTTTATTTTTTAAATAGTAAAAAGCAAGAAAAATGTCCCAAAAATTAGTGAAATTTTTACACAATGGCAGGAGCCAGTGTCCAAATTTCACTCGATTTGGAGTTTAATTGATATTTTATTCAACCAATACAAGGCACACAGCACACAAGGACCTAAGCGCAAGAAAACATAGTTCCAAGGGCCAAATGATAACACGGTTAGAAAGCTCAGGGCCCATTTTGCAAAAAGCCTAGAAAAGCACGCGGTATTCACGTGATTTGCATTCACAGGGGCTAAATTGTAATTTCTATTTTATAAAAATGTAAACAGTGACAGCTCAAAACTAAAGGATAAACAATGTAAAAGTTCCACAACTCACGTGTTGATGCACGTGTCTCACACAAACAGGGACTATTTTGCAAATATTATAAACCTAAGGTCCTAGATGCAAATTATCCAAATTAAAAACAATAGACACAAATATTTACAGGACTAAATGACAAATACAAAATGAGAGGGCTTAAGTGCAAATTACCCTCGTTATTGATGATCTATAGTTGAAGAGGTGCCACGTGTACGATCTGACGGTGGAGAGCAGTGGACGCCCCTTCGCTGATGGACGCTCCAGATGGAATCTCAGATGAATCGGGCGGTAAAGATCTCTCGCGAACTGACGGTCACGATCAAAACTGGAGCAAAGGGTCGATCGGACGGTATCTGGAGGTCCTCCAAGAACAGTTTGCCGGCGAGCTTCACCGGCCCAATACGCACGGTGGAGGGGTCCTTGGATGCTGCTAGGATGGGCGAAATGACGCTCGACGTCATACATAGTTGGTGAATGGCTCCGATGGGGCCGGGAGTGTCAGGAGAGCTCCGGCGACACTAAGGCTTGGAGCTCCGGTGCCTGGACTAGTTGGACCCCCCAGATGGGGTCCTTTGACCTGCAAACCTGCACAGAACAAATCCTGGGTCAGGGGCAAAGTGCCTTGACATGTGAGCGGGTGAAGTGGGTGGTCTGATGGATCGCGGCGTGGTCCTCCAGCGAGCAGCGGAGGAGGAGAATGTATATTTTGAAAATATTTTCAACATAAAAAATGTATATTTTTTTCAAAGTATTTTTTAGTGATTTTTATTTATTTTTTTAAAAAATAAATTAGGTATTTACATTATATTATTATATATAGGTATGTATACCTCTGTATTTTTTATTTTTATTTTTAAGTATTTATTTTTGTACAATTATCTTTATTTTATATTTTATTTATTTTCAACATAAAATATGGGATTCAAAATAAATTTTATTTGATTTTTATTAATTATTTACAAAGGTAAAATAAATACATCTTTTATTTACATATACATGGTATATGTACACTGAGGAGAGAGAAATTATTTGTTTTTAATTTTCATTTATTTTTCTCATTTTTATTTTATTTTCGGAAATACATACACATAAATATTTTTATTTTTATAAAATAAAATATTTACACAAAGAGGGGTATTTACATCATATTGAGTTACCCTATTTCTCTCTACTTATTTTATTTTGCGGTCAGGCCCATGCTGAGCCCTCCCTTGGGTTTAGGTTACTCAATATTTCTTCTAAATATTTCCCTCTTTTTCTTTGTTTCTTTATTCCTTTATTTTTGTGTAAAAACATGCTAATTATGGCTATTTACATGATGCATGCATTTTGACAAATTATTGTATTTACAACTATTTACATGGTATTTTGCTCATGTTTCTAGTTAAAATAAAGGAATAAAGAGTGATGAATGGGGATTCATCACCCCCCTATAGTTTACTTTTGCCAGTCCTTAGCAAACACTTATTTGAAAAAGAAGTGCAAAAGAGCAGAAAAAGAAAAAGAGAGGAAATCAAGGTTGATTATTAAACTTTCCTTCATTAAATTGAAATATGGAGCTCAATCAGACCTTTGGATTATTCATTTGTCGGAACCTTATTTGGACTTAAGCTTAAAACTTAACAGCCTCTAAATTACACCAATCTATGGTCAAGACTCCTCAATAAACCAGATCAGAACAAGTCTACATACACAAACTCTAATGACCATGAATCTTTCCTTGTACTGTGTAAGTGAAATGTAGCTCCCCATCTCAGAAGTAATAAAGAAACAACCTCCCTCAACCTGGTAACTCTAATGCCTCAGTCTAGCAACTCTTTCCTCGAGAAGCGGGGTATGCCCTTCTAAGTTCAACTGCAACCGGCTCAAGAAGAGGGGGAAAGAAGAGAATGGACCATGACCAGTGTAGCCATGTATCCTTGGGAGCTCTAACCAGTGTAGCTGAGTCTCTCACTGCAAGCTTCATGAGATGGTCATGAGTAACATAAACTTTGCTTTATTTGACTATATACACTCCGGTGGGATTATTAACTTTTCAATCCGACCCGCCACTTTTTTGGAGTTTTCCTTTTTGCACATTTTTTTGTGCATCTGTACAACATATCTACATGGTGCAGCATATATACATAAGGAGTTTTTCCTCTTGAGCCTGTAGACTATCCCTCTTTTGAAGCTTTATTGCAACCCACAACTCCTGTCTTTAGACTTCATAACCACCAGACCAAGTTGAGATGCACTTCCTTCACTATAAGAAGAAGAGAGGTTCCACCTTGAAGTACTACCCTCATATGCTACCCCAAGCCAAAGGAGACTGCCTCCTCGCCACCTCGTCCGTGGAGAGCTATGTGTAAAGTGCTGGTGCAAGTAAAGCCATTGTCTCGGAGAGTCATGTGTGCGTTGTTAAGTGCTCTACTTAGCCTCATCAAGATGACATATGCTCATAGACTAGTGGACTCAAAGAATTAAGTCCCAATGGACCTGAAAAGTCTCAATCCTAAGCCCTATAAGGTTCCTCTTATAATTAGGTGGATTAAGGACTTAGCCAAGCTCCATTTGTCAATTTAATTCCAGACCAGTTTAAATGTCAACTATGATTTGGAAAAAAACTGTACAAGTATCTACAAAGATGCAATTTTACAAATTTTTACACATGTGCAAAATTTTTGAAAAATGTTTGAAAACATGGATGTATACATGAATGCTAAGTTTTGCAAAATATTTACAAAAATTTACACAAGGTTTTTGCATACTTTTTGTTTTTCAACCATTTTACAAAAATTTTGTACTATATACATAATTTTGATATGAAAATATTTACAAGCTATTTATACAAATCATTTTTACAAACATTTGTACAAAAATAATTTTTATAAATAAATAGGTATGTGCAAGAAGAATTCTATGTACAAGGGAAATTTTAAATTTTTATGGATTTTGAGCCATTTTATTTATTAACACACTCACAAAAAGTACGAGTTATGGCTAAAGTATATATGACATATATACGGCACCCCCCATATACTTAGCTCGAACGATGTCCTCAGAGTGATCAAGAGCGATGAAGAAGACATAAATCGTGCTTAGTATAGGGAAGTGAAAAGGAATGGTATATACAAAGACGAATCAAAGAATAAAATGAAGAGGACTCGGTGTTTCCCCCTATACTTAGGATCAAGTAATCCTAAGTGTAGAAGACTGTACATGAAGGGAAATCCTAATGGAAGGATGTACAGGGTCTAACCCCCCTATACTTAGGGTAAAATATCCCTAAGTATAGGCAGCAAAACAGAGGTATAAAGAATCAATAGAATACCCGAGAGTCCGACACCCCCCTATACTTAGGGTAAAGTACACCCTAAGTATAGCATAATCATAAGATGAGAAAAGGGGTGTGGGACTAAAGAATAGAGTGATATGGACAACTGGATCTATACAAGTCAAAAAAAAGTGACAATCAGGCGTGAGATGCAATAGATGTGAGTCAAGAGACCACATCTCACGCAAAGTGCATCGGGGCAATGTCAACGACCTGCGGCTCATGATCTAGATATGGCTTGAGCCACTGGCCGTTAACATGAAAGGTAACATCAGAAGACAACTCAGATATGTCAATACTCCCATTGTCATGTACCTTTCTAACCAAATAGGGTCCCTTCCATTTTCTCTGTAGCTTCCTTGGAAATAGATGAAGCCTAGCATCAAACAACCACACTCTCTGTCCTGGCTCAAACTGCTTGTGGCTGATATGAGAATCATGCCACTCCTTCACTCTCTCCTTATACTGTTGGTTGTTTGAAAAGGTTGTATCACGAAGCTCCTCCTGGGCTGCTAACTCTGCCCTCCTCTGATCTCCTACACACACTGGATCCATAAGTATATCAGTAATAGCCCAAAGCGACCTATGTCTCAGCTCAACAGGTAAATGGCAGGGTGATAAACACGGATTTCAGAGCGGTCGTATTGATTCACAAGGTGATGAATACCCATTCATCACTCTTTATTCTTATATTTTAGCTACAAAAACCTTTGCAAATACATGTATATTCATGTAAATACAAATAATTACTAAAAACATGCATTGTATAAAGTTTAATAATTAGCATGTTTTTGTGCAAAAATAAAAGAATAAAGAGACAAAATAAAAATAGGGAAATATTTAGAATAAATATTGAGCAACCTAATCCCAAGGGAGGGCTCAGCATGGGCCTGACCGCATAAAAGCCAAAGTAGAGAGAGATAGGGGCTCATGTGTGTAAATATACCTGTAAATACAATAAATTTATTTTCCTCCAAAAATGGAATAAAATGTGCTTGTATATATTTGTATATATTTATAAATACAAAATCAAGATAAAAATGGAAAAATTAAAAAGAAGATAAAAATCACCTACCTTGTACATATTCATCATGTACATAGTCACCTTATCTATATTTATTTAGACTTGTAAATAAATAAAATTCATTTCCATAAAATTTGTATATATTCTATATTTTATGGTGTAAATAAATAAAATAAAAACCATTAAAATAAAAACAAAATAAAAAGAATAAAATTAAAAACCAAAAATAACTTTGTAAATATACCATGTATATATTTGTATATCGATATTTATTTCACCTTTGTATATAATTAATAAAAATAAAATAAAAATACCTTTTTATTCCTAATTTTATGCTATAAATAAATAAAATATAAAATAGGAATAAAAATGCATAAAAATAACTAATCAAAAATCAAAAACCTATATTGTATATATACCAATATATAGCCCTATTTTGTAAATACCTTATTTTTATTTTGAAAAATTAATTAAGAATCACCAAAAAATAGAGAAAAATAAAATAAACATTTTTTGTATTTTGAGTTTTTAATAATTCGGCCATTTCCTATTTTATTTTTAATTTCCAAAACTTTTTGACGTGGCCAGCCCCCATTGGTCCACGGGGGATGTTGACCCCCGGTCAACTCCCCCCTGTGGACCACTTCTCACGGATCCGTTTCGCGCACCCATCTTCTTCCATTTATCCCTGCCTGACCCGTTCACCATTTCGCCAAATCTCGGGTCCTAATTACTCTCCCATAATCCAGGAACCTCGCCTGATCTTCAGCTTAGGGATCCGTGCTCCACAGAGCCGGACCCATCCCTTTCTTCCCAGACCTTCCACTGCATAAAAGCCGAGCTCCGCCTCCCATTTCCGTATATTTGGCTCATTTGCACTCCACCCAGTGACCTCCATCGCCAACCTCGAGGTGACAGCTCGCCGTTGGCCGTGTTGCAGAGAGGATAGGGTGCTCGGATCTCAGATCCGGCGACTTAGCGCCGCTGTGCTCCGCCTGAAGGTAGAGCTCGAGCCTCGGGCCTCGACGACTCGTGAGGCAAGGACCCAGAGCTCCCAGAGCTCAAGCCCAGTCGATTCGTCCACTTAGGTAGCCTTAGTTCCCTTTCTTTTTCTTTAATTTTGATTTTGCCCCAAATCTCGCCGTCACCGTTCCCCTTCGATTTCGGCCACCTCTGCCTTCGATTCGATCATCGGACCATTCCACCACGTTCACCTTCTCCCTGCGCACGTTCTCCACCCATCCACTCAATCCATCTCGCACAGGAGCTGGGGTTTCGAGTTCCTCCGCCGTCGCATCGTCGGAGCTCGACTGCCTCACCGCACCGATCATCTCCACCACCGCTAACGGGGTCGAGGCATTTTGCCCTCGACCTGCAAGTTTGTTGCACACCTTTGCAGGTCCCAGGAAGCCCATCTGAGGGCTTCGACATCCAGGTGCAAGAGCTCGACCTCCGTCGGACTCGCCTGAGCTCCCCAGAGCTCCGTCGAGTCATCAGAGGCTACCAGTCGACGCGGGAAGCCAAGGAGCTTCTTCTCCGATCATCAGTGGCCCGCGAGGAGGTCGGGAGCGCACGCAGCGAGCCGGCAAAGGTTGCCGTCCATCAGTTCTTCCTCGACCTCCAGATACCGTCGGATCCCCTTCCAGCTCCAGTTTGCATCTTCGCCGTCCATCTGAGGAGCCACCAGCAGCGTTCGATCTTTGGAGGAGTGATCCGGACCGTCGGCTCAGCGAGGCTCAGCCACAGCGCCTTCCCTGTCGTCCGATCTACCACGTGGCGAAGTTGCAGTCGTCGATCAGCACCGAGGGTTCCTTGCTGAGGCGCCACCCGTCCATCCACCATCCAATCCACCACGTAGCAGCCATCCATCACTCGCATTAATAAAGGGGTAATTGCTCTTAGGCCCCCCTGTTTGCTTTATTTCGTGTTTAGTCCTGTAAATATAGTTGTCAGTTGTTTTTATTTTGGTACTTTTGCATCTAGGGCCTCGTACTTATTTTATTTACATGTATGCCCCTGCCTGTAGTGGATCACGTGCGTCGACACGTGTTTATTTGGGTTATTTGCATGTTTAGCCTTGTATTTCTAGGGTGTTAATGAATGAATGAAACTTTTTAGTTAATTGCATATATACCCATGTGCGTGGTTCATTTGTGCATGTGCGTATATTTTGGGTATTTTACACTAAGGTCCTCGGACTTTTAATACTTGTTATTAAATAGTCCAAGGACCTTAGTTTATTTGCAATTAGGTCCCTGTGTGCCCAGGTCATGTGCCTCGCGCGTGCAACCTTGGAAATTTTGCACCGAATCCCCTGGAACTTTCACTATTTGCGTACAGGTCCCTGTGCACTATACGTTGTTTTGATTTTTAATAAAATAGCAAACTAACTCCAAATTCAACGAAAATTGGATACATGGCTCCTGCCATGTTGCAAAATTTTCTAGAATTTTTGGGGACATTTTTATTTTATTTACTATTTTTAAAAATTCAAAAACACACTGTTTTGTTACTGTCTGAATTAAAAATTCACAAAAAAATATTAAAATCCTCTAAAAATTACAAAAAATTAGTTAATGTGTATTTTGCCTTGTTTGATTTTCTGACCTATTTTGGTCATTTTTCAATATATAAAACTCATTAAAATTGAAAAACACATAAACACCTATAAAAATTCTAATAATTAATTTAAAAATCCAAAAACAATAATTCCAGGCCTAAATTTTCCTTAGACTTTCTAGTTTTTAGGAAAATTACCTTCAGACCTTGATAGGGCTTTTATCTATTTTATATTGGCCCTCCAAGTCTGACTGGACAGCACCTTCATTTTTCTATCTTGTTTGATTTGTAGAAAATTAAATAAAAATCAGAAAAATACCAAAAATTCACTAAAAATATTAAAAAAGATAAAAAACATAAAAACATTTTTATTTGAATTTTTATATGATTTTTTATGCATTAAATAATTGTTTAGATTGGCTCGTTTCTTTGTTTTCTTTCTTTCCTTTATTAATTAAAAATCCAAAAAAATATAAAAATTTAAAATCCACCAAAAACACTTGTCTTTTATTTTATTATTTTTTCTTTGATTACTTCGTAGGCCGCAAGGCCATCACGTGCTCCTTGTGTTCGACCCTGGTCGCTATACCAGGTTAAAATAATAGCAAGACCGCTATTTGAGTTTGAGTTGATTTTTATCCTATTTGGTGGTCTATTTTTCTCGATTGATCACCCGAGTGATTGAGGCCGCAACGACCGCTTGAGATACACCTAATTTACCTCGCTCGCTCGGTTTTGTGGTCATCAGAATGGCGCCGTTGCCGGGGAGCACGGCTTAGTAGTCGACTTTTTCCGCGGTTTTCTGTATAGACTTTTGTATATATTATTTTTCTGACATTGTTTATATAAATAATCTGGTCTGACGTTCTGTTTGTTTTCTTACGAGGGCCTGAGGACTGAGGCGGCGACTTTCGAGGAGCCGACGCAACCGCGACAATCGGAGGCAGCTCCCTTCTGTAGGGAGCCGCAGGAGAGCGCAATGAGGTAGTAGAGCGCGGGAGGAGTAGTTTAGACTTAGAATAGATTAGCTTTTATTTCCTGCTTATTTGAATTATTGTAATAATACAGGTACAGTCAGACTGAGACTTTTCTCGGGTCTGTTTCGCCGAGCACCGGTGTGCTCGAGGGACCCTTAGACTTTTCACGGCTTTTTCGCAGTTTTTTTTATTTTTCGCTGCCTTTTATGGTTTTACGCAGTTTTTCTCGAGCTCCTAGCTTTAGGGCTTTCTATTTGACTGTGCCGTAATTAGTAGGATCCACACACTTAATAGATTTCCTGCTCCTATAGATCGTTAATTGGACCTACTAATAAAAGCTTAATAAAAATAGCTGGTTCATTTTCCTTCGAGCCTACGCGCCGCGAGCCTGCCACGTTAAGCGTTACTCCTGAACTCGACCTGTCGAGAAGAGGAGGGGTGGGTCTAGACCAGACTCTCTGGATCGAAGGCGAGTGACCAGCTAGACGGTTCTGTCGTGTAGAAGTTGCCTGCTTAGGACTCGGCTTTTCCCGCTGCACCATATAGGTAGTTTACTTTTCTGTCTTTACATTATGTGTGGATCATATTGCATGTAGAGTGCTGGAGTCAGGTACGCCTTTCTTACTTTGCATGCATCATTGATTTTCGCGCATCGGTTTTTTCGACTTCTCCCCCCTATTTTGGACTTAATAACCAGGAGAACCGAAAAATTCGTTAGGCGTTTATGCTTGTATTGAAAAAGACCTAAAAAGAAAAACCATAAAATTGGGACTGCTAAAAATTATTGATCACTAAAAGACACTTGACTGAAAAACTTGTCTTGGGGAGAGCAACCCCCTCATTGCTTGGTTTGATTGTGCGAGAGAGTGACACGAACACTAGGTAGAGCCCTCCGGTACTATTCTCGACTGATTACCGACTCTTCTGTGCGGGACAGTCGGTTGGGAGAGTATCGGGTATCCCAACAGGTCACGTAATCGCTCTGATATCTTGATTGTTCACCAAAATAAAATTGACAAGATAAATTGACCGAACCTTTACGGTCTTCAGCTCGCGTTGCGTTGGTGAACTGGGGGTTTGCTTGTGATCATAGTTTTTCCAGATCTCATCCGCCTTACTCGCCAGATCACGATGATGGGCAGGAGGTCTCTTAGGCAGCCTCTGGCTGCACCGCCTTTTAGCACTTCGGCCCATTCATCTAGGTCGGTTCGTGGGAGCACAGACCCGCTCTCCGAACTCGAGTATGACTCCGCCCAGTTACCCCTCGACCATCCTTCTTCTTCTGATACCGAGATACCAGTGCCAGAGGAGAAACAGACAGATACTTTATCGGCACCTGAGTTTGGTTGTTTTGATTTTTCAGAGACCATGGCCGGCGCTAGTGATGATCGTACCAGAGGTCCGCAGGAGGAGCATTTCGTTCTGGAACAGGGTTCGATCAACTCCACCCTGATCGCCTCCCTCGAGTCAGTGCGGCAGCAGTTGAGGGATCATGGAGCTTTCATGACAGAGATGAGAGAGAGCTTGAGTAGTTGAGAGCCGACCGCGAGAATCACGGAGGAGGACCCGACGATGCGGCAGCTCCCGCAGCAGCCGCAGCCGCGGCCGCAGCAGCAGGAGTAGGACCACCGAGATCGATGCGGGAGAACCACAATCCCAGATCGACTCTGACGCACTGTTGGGTGGTGATACCAGCGATCGTGGGGGACTTCAAGTTCCCCCCGAACACTTTGCAGCTTCTACCCCGGTTCCATGGTTGGCCACTGAGGAGCCTCATCTCCACCTTCAGGAGTTTGAGATGATTTGTGGTACTGTCCACGATCGTCAGGTGGACCAGGATACCATCAGGATGATTGCCTTCCCCTTCTCTTTGGCAGACAGAGCAGCCACCTGGCTGAAACATCTGGGGAAGTTCGTCTACACTTGGGAGCAGCTCCGTGCCGAGTACTTGCACAAGTACTATCCACTCGGGAGGACCAATGCTGCGAGAGCCTTGATCAGCTACTTCTCCATGCTCCCCAACGAGCAGTTCCATGAGGCATGGGAGAGGTTCAGAGAGCTGACTGATAGATGCCCGCACCATGACATTTCCAAGCCGAACCTCGTGCAGAGCTTTTTCAGCGGGCTGACACCAGAGCTTCAGGGCTTGGTGAACGCTTCTTGTGGCGGGTCTTACTTCGCCAAGGATCACGACCAGGTCTGGGCCATCTACGAGGAGATGGCCGAGAACTACATGGTGATGTCCCAAACCTGGTTGTACACTCAGGGCAGACCCCAGCATCCACAGACCGTGCAGTACCAGAGGATAGCATGGGTCGACGCCGGTCCTTCCAGTTCGTCCGCACTAGCAGCAGCACAGACCGAGTCATCAGCCGCGACATGGGGATCATCAGCGAGAAGCTGGACCGGATGGAGATTATTGAGAAGAAGCAGTGCCAGGGCATCACTCAGATGGAGCAGATGGCACAGACTTTGAGTAACTTGAATACACAGCTCATGTGTCTCCAGGAGGCACAGACGGCTTCCCAGCCCCGTCTTCAGTCACAAGGCGATACCGGCAGTAGCAGCAGCTCGTCCCAGCACTCCAACTCACACCAGCAGCCTAGACAGGTTCATCTTGTACAGGCGGAGCCGTACCAACAGCCGCAGCCCACCTACCAGTCAGCACCATCTCCAGACTTGCAGATGGTGGTATACGAGTCGGATCAGCCTTTGGCAGTGCTCCCGCCACCCCAGTACGACACAGAGCCGTTGATGGATGTCAACGGGATTTGGTATGACTGCCCTCAGCCCGGTATCCGACGAGACCATCCTGGATTCCGGTGGGGGACCGGAGGTACCCAGCCCCAGCAGCAGCCGTCAGGACAGGGTGGCCAGTACAGCCATCAGAGAGAGCACCAGCCGCAGCAGCAGCCAGTGTACCCATCACAGCAGCAGCAGCAGTCATCCTATGGTCCTCGTCCCTATCAGCAGGGACAGTCGTGGAGGCGTGAGCAGCCTCACCAACAGCAGCAACAGCATCACTCATACCCCTCTCAGCCACAGCAGCAGATCCAGCAGCCTCACTACCAGAGAGGCTACCCGTCGGGTTCCCATGAGAACCCTGTCTTGGATGATATAGCCCGCATTCTCACAGATCAGCAGGCTACTTTTCGACGGGAGATGGACGAGTTCCGCCAGGAGATGCGGGACATTGTGAGAGGGAAGGCTGCCATACCTGCCCATATTGAGCCGAACCCCAACAGCCTGAAGAGGAAATCTGAGCAGGTAGCTTGTACTGAGTATACCACTCCTAGTGATGCATTTGGTGATATGACTGGATGTCTATTTGATACTGATTTTGTCACACTTAGGAGCGGTAGGATACCAGCAGGAGGCGCCTCGTCTGAGCCACATCATGAGGATCTACACAGAGCGCCCGACGAGGAGGAGGAGAGCGGTACTGAGGCCGCTAGAGTTGATGATGGTGGTACTAATGCCACCAAGGATGCTGATTCCATAGGCGGTGCTGAGGCTGCCGTTTCACCAGTTCGAGGAGGTGGTACTGAGGCCACCCCTGATGCTGAGCCAGAGCGCGGTACTGAGGCCGCGAGTCTTCCAGCTGATCCAACCGATGGTGGTGCTGAGGCCACCCGTGTTCATTCTGAGAGACCTGTTGTTTTTCCTACTTCTGATGTATCTCGGAACTCTGTTGTGAATAAAGGAAAAGGTTTGGTTTTTTCTGGTCCCACTGTGGTGCTTGATGTATGTGTGGATCCGGTCGTCGAGCCGTCTAGACCTTTTCCTAGTCCTTCATCTGAGAAGACCCTGTGATCCCCTTCCCTAGAGCCCTTCAGATGGGGAAGGGGAAGAAAAAAGAAAATCCAAAAAAGAGAGATCAGGAAGAGTTCAGCCAGCAGATGATAGATCGATTTCACATACAGCTGACTCTTCAGGAGGCTTTGCAGCACATCCCCCTTCTTCAGCGTTCACATAGAGACAGAACCACAGTCAGGAGGAAGAGGAGGAACCATCACTCAGAGATCCATGTGCTGACGAAAGCCACGTGTTTCGCGATCCAGAACCGTCTGCCGGCCAAGAGGCCAGATTCAAGAGCCCCATATGTCAGATGCCACATCAGAGAGCAGAGGTTCGACCGTACTCTATTAGATAGCAGATCGTCGATCAACCTCCTTCCGGTAGCCCTTCTCGACCGCTTCGAGTTGAGCACTCTCAGACAGAGCAGGACAGTCCTTCAGTTTGATGATCGATCTGTCAAGAGGCCGAAGGGGTTGTTGCGAGACGTTGTCATCACGATTCAGGGCCTGCAATTCCCCGTGGACTTCGTAGTGTTGGACATGGAGATCCCTGAGTCAGTGACCGATACCCCCATCATTCTAGGTCGCCCGTTCTTGGCCACAACCAAGGCGGTGACTGACCATGATAGCAGGAAGGTATACTTTCACGTCGCGGGCGAAAGTGTACAAATAGAGACGGTCGAGGATAGTAGAGCCAGAGACAGATCATGCTCAGAGATCACCTCAGACACAGAGCAGATGACAGAGGCAGGGCTAGACATCCACCAGGACTGTGACTTTGTGATTACAGACGATGAGGCAGTTTGGGCAGACCCAGCAGCACATGCCATCCTCTCATTTTCAGATTCCGCTGATATAGAGACGATAATAGAGGAGAGCCTGGAGAGCACATTCCTGGTCCAGGATACTTCAGAGGCAGCAGAGCCGGTTCGCGATCGCGACACAGATTCTTGTGATGATGGTGGTGCTCATGCCACCTTAGAGGATACAGATCCCTCGGAGTCAGAGTCTGATTGGGCAAATTGTGAGGATCACATGCCAGACCTGAGTTCCACAGAGCCTACAGCTGAGGAGGAGGTAGATGCCGAGCACAACAGAGACAGTTTAGTTGAGCAGCCTTCTCCAGATCCAGTTTGTGAGAGAGAGTTCTCATTCTCCCGGGCAGATTTAGCCGCATACACTCGGATTCTTCAGAAGCCAGATTTGCCAGCACCAGTTTATCCAGAGCTGAAGCCACTACCTGCGTCGTTGAAGTATAGGTTCCTTGCGGGCGAGCATGAGATGTACCCAGTCATTATCTCAGCCGATTTGACTGGAGAGCAAGAATCCCGTCTGATGGGGGTTCTTGAAAAGAACCGCAAGGCGATAGGATGGAGCGTAGCAGATCTCTAGGGGATTAGTCCGGCCCTGTGCTCCCACCATATCTATCTCGAGGATGAGGCGAAGCTGTCGCGTGAGTTCCAGCGGCGACTGAACCCGAATCTGAGAGAGGTTGTCATGAAGGAAATTTCGAAGTGGTGGAGCGCCGATTTCATCTATCCCATCTCCGACTCCAAGTGGGTCAGCCCTTTGCATGTGGTGCCCAAGAAGACGGGCATCACTACAGTGATTAGCGAGTCGAGAGAGGAGATTGCTACACGAGTACCCACTTCTTGGCGGGTCTGCGTTGACTACAGGAGACTCAACCAGGCCACCAAGAAGGACAATTTCCCCTGGCCTTTATTAATCAGATTATTGAGAGACTGGCAGGGAAGAGCTATTATTGTTTTCTGGATGGGTACTCGGGCTACAATCAGGTGGCCATCGCTCCTGAGGACCAGGAGAAGACCACCTTTACCTGTCCCTTCGGCACATACGCCTTCCAATGCATGCCATTTGGGCTATGCAATGCCCCTGCGACTTTTCAGATATGCATGCTGTCGATCTTTTCGGACATGGTAGGGGAGTGCTTGGAGGTCTTCATGGATGATTTCTCGGTTTACGGCGACGGATTCGACTCCTGTCTTGACTGTCTAGACCGAGTACTTCAGTGATGTGTAGAGGTTCGCTTGGTTCTTTCTTGGGAGAAGAGTCACTTCATGGTGACTTAGGGGATGGTTCTTGGCCATATCATCTCCAACAGGGGCATGGAGGTTGATCCGGCCAAGGTTGATGTCATTAGAAAACTCACACCACCGTCCAACTTGCGGCAGTTACGGTCTTTTCTGGGGCACGTCGTTTTCTACCGGCGATTCATTCATGATTTCAGTAGGGTTGCCCGACCGTTGACTGATCTGCTGACGAAAGACACCGAGTTCCTTGTCGATGACAAGTGTCTTTCGTCGTTTGAGACTCTCAAGCATTGTGTTGTTGAGGCTCCTGTCCTTCAGCCACCAGATTGGTCTCTCCCATTCGAGATCATGACGGACGCCTCCGATTTTGCCGTGGGGGCTGTGCTGGGACAGAGGAGGGGTGGAGTCCCATTTGATATTCACTACGCTAGCCGCACATTGGATTCCGCGCAGCGGAATTATACAGTCACAGAGAAGGAGATGCTAGCCGTAGTGTTCGCCCTAGATAAGTTCAGATCGTACATTATTGGATCTAGAGTGACCTTGTATACTGATCATACCGCCATCCGATACCTCATGGCAAAGAAGGATGCCAAGGCCAAACTGACTAGATGGATCCTTCTACTCCAGGAGTTCGACATTGAGATCAAGGATAAGCCTGGAGTCAAGAATGTGGTGGCGGATCATCTCTCCCGTTTAGAGCAGCCTGAGGAGTCCGAGCATATTGATCCCATTTGTGAGAACTTCCCAGATGAGGCGATCCTTGCTATCGCCTAATGATGAATCTGTGATTCATCACCTCACAAGTCAAAAATAGAGCCTTGTACCCGAGAAAATAGAGGCATATTTCCTTTTAAATTGCATAAATAGCATTCATGCACACATCCATAGTTCATGCATTTTAGCAGCTTATTTGCATTTAAATAAGAAGCCAAAAATCCCTTGTAAAATACCTCGTCACCAAAATAACCTCTTCTCTATAATATACATATATTCCTTAATAATATAGGGAAGAATACCAAAAATCACCCTTGTAAAATAGCCAGAATAGCCTGAGAACCCTTGTACATTAAAACACACATAAAGCCCTCATACAAACCCCGAATTAGGTCTACTCAATCTTAGAATACTACATATTAAAAGACCTTCAAAATGAGACTAATTTCATTGAAATTGGAGTTTGTATGAGAAACTTGTGTTTTTGAGCCATTTTGTATACTACATATGTATATTTATGTATTATTGTATTTATGTATCATATTTTGACCTCATCTCCGTCTTTGGTCAACATGAAACTTGTAGATCTCATCAAGATCTACAACTTTCATGTTTTGAGTTTTTCCAAATTCGGCTTCCTCTTCTCTCTACACGTGCATCTTATTCCAGCCACTCACAGCAGGCCACGTGGCGCCCTCTGGTTGCGCCACGCGGCCCGCTTCCCCTCGCCTCATCCGCCGGCGTCCTCAGCCGTCGGATCTCACTTCAGATCCAACGGCTCAGCCCTTTCCACGCACCCCCCTTGCCTGGACCATCCGATTACCTCCTGCTCTGATCTACGCCGCACATTAGCGCCCTCACCAGAGCCCTCCACGTGGCAGCATCCACACCGCTTGATCATGCCCTTGATCGCTCCATCGTGGCCGCCCCTCTCCCAGCGAGTCTCGTCCCTTCGATCATCTCCATCTCCTCATCTAAACCGTCCGCTCGCACTTCGTCCGCAGCCCGCCACGTGGCGTGCTCTCGGCCCATCATCAGCGCGCCTGGATCTCATCCTACTCGTTCCCTACGGTTCGATCGCCACCGTTGGATCACAAGATCCAACGGTGGAGACCTCGTCTCCTACCTCCAGGCGCCGCTCTCTCCCACGTCCCTTGCCTTGCGGGAGGGGCGCCCCCTTGCTATTTCCGGCGGCACGTCAGCCACTCTTTCTCATCGCTGACACTCCCACGATGAGCCCCACTCATCCCTCTCCCTCGCAAGCTTCCTCACGCTCCACCACTTCCACCATACTCGCCCCACGACGACCACCAACTTCGCTACTCCACCAGCCAACCCACCATCTTCACCTTATAAATACGCCACCACCGGCGACATTCACCCCCATCCGCCACTCCAGAGAGCTTCCCTGAGCTCTGATCTTCCAGTTGGTGACAGCAATTTGGTGATTCATCGAGCGAAGAAGGACATCAGCTCCGGCGAGATCCACGGCAGCTCCGTCGTGCTGCAGCCGCTCCTCCGAGTAGTTGCACGAGCTCGGGACCCTACCGATCCCTCGAGCGACGACCCTGGAACTCCAATCCGAGCTCCAATCCCCAGGTAACCTCCTTCATTTCCTCTGATCTTCTTCTTTATTCTCTTGTTCTTTTTCTCCGATTTTATTCGGCATCCACGACCACCTTCTCCCTTCCTTTCCATCTCGCCGAGCTTCGCGTCAAAGCTCCCGTCCCCGCTGACCCCTCCGCACCTTCCGACAACGCACAGCAACCTCCATCGACTTCCAGCTCCGCCATTTGGCCGGAGCCCCATCTCCAGACGACCTCCGTCACCCTTAGGCCTCGCCGATCACCATAACATCTCCACAAACACACGCACGAGCTCCGGCTCTATCTTTCGCACTTGCAGGTACCCAGCTTCTCATTGAACGGAAGCTCGCCGGAGACACTCTCGAGCTTCATCGCCCTCAACGACAGGACGCTCCCCGACGCTCCTGAGACCACCAGCATCTCCGCCTTCACGCCACGCGTCTTCTGGGATAGCTCCGATAAGTCGGAGAGCTTCATCGACTCGAGGAAGGACGGGCGGAGCAAAGGCCATTTCGCCGGAGCCCCGCCATCTCCTCCGCAGGCGGCGGAGGATCGTCGGAGCAGACGAGCAGCCACCGTTCGATCACATCGATCGAACGGCCCCCACATCACCACGTGTCCTCTCATCGCAGCAGCTCTCCACCGTCGATCGCGCCTATGATCCAGCGGTCCGCAGCGAGCCACGTCTCCGTCTTCATCGAGCCCCAGAGGCCGTTGGATTATCATCGATCCAAAGGTCCGAGTTCACGCCACGCGTCGTCACCGACACCCCTCGGATCAATCTCTATCCGAGGGCCTTCATTACGCCACGTGGCCCAGTCGCCCGAACCTCTTCTCCAAATCTAGGCTCGGGCGACCCGAAGCTACACCGAGCCTAGATCCGAGCCTCCGCAGTCCACCGAGCCTAGGCCACCCACGTGAGGAGCACGTGCGGCCTGGGTAAATTACACAGAGGCCCCTAGAGATTTCCATATTTGCAAAGAGGTCCCTGTGAAGCAGACCCCACGTGAGGAGCACGTACCCTGTGGAGAATTTGCACAAGAGTTACCCCTCATTATAGGTAATTGCATTTGAGTCCCTGTCTGCATATTTGCTTATTGTAATTTTAATTTCATGTATTGCATTTACACCCTTGTGTTTGCACGCATCCCTAGATTGCATTTTACATCATTTTGAAATTCTAAAAATTGCATGTTGTTGGAAATTTTGTCCTCTGTCTATTAGTACACGTGTCTGATTTTTGTAGGCTTATTCGAATTATTAATGAATTAATTGGTGCATTGTTGACATATTTTGCCCAGTGATGCCTTTTGATTTTTAATTAACTATTTGTGCCTTCAAAAATTATCAAAAATTCACAGTAGCTTAAGGACATCATTTTTAACATACCATAAAAATTTCAAAGCATTTGCACGCATATCGAGGCCTAAATAAATTGTTTAGTGATTTTCTTAAATTAATTTTAATAAATTCATTTCACGGTGAAATTAAGTTCTGTAAATTTTCCTAGGTCCCTGATTATTAGAGCTACCTAGGATAATTTTAGTGCTTGGAAAAATTGTGATTTGATATTTATTAAAAATTAAATTCTAAGAATCACTCTGTCTGTTTATTTATTCACAGTAAATTCATTTTGAGTCGAAAAATTCCAAAAAAATTAGTGTAGGTCACTTTCATCATAAATAACCATCTGACCAATTTTCATTATTTTTGGACTTCATTTGATACATTAATTAAATTGCACATTACATTGGCCTGCATTGTCTGCATACGTCTGCATAAAAATTAAAAAGACCAAAAATAAAGATATTCCTCGAAACTCAACACTCGAATAATTGCTTTAATTTACCTAAGGAGACAGATGCCTCCCTGAGTTCGACCCTGGACTTCACCAAGTAAAAAAAATTGCCGCTTGAAATTAACTCGAATCTAATTAAAGTGGTTTTTTGATTAGCCCTCTCGTATCCGACTGCAACGAACGACATCTAATTACTTTGGACATTAATTTGCTCGAATTAACTAAGGGTGCGGGACGACTGTCAAGATGGCGCCGTTGCCGGGGAGGCACGGCTTAGGATAATTTTTAGCAAATTTTTGAGTGTTTGATTTTCCTTCTCCGGGTAGTCTGACCCCCGGTTTTTCTTGTGAATATTTCTCTGTCTTGTAAATTTCTGCATTTTTGTGTCGTTCTTGATCTGACCTCAACTTGTTTTTGTGCGAGGGACACCGGAGTCGAAGATGCTTCGAGGAACACGCATTCGAATTTGTTTGAGTGATTTGAGAGAACCTGTAATCTCATTCATTTCCACATATTTTTTCTCGCATCATTTCCAGCGGTTCCCGTTTGGGATCTCGCGTGTGTAAAGATAGTGACACTGTGTCCCGTGTGCTGTGTGGGTGAATTGTAACTTAGCTTGCACTAGCGGCTCCTCGAGCCACTCTAGGACTTGTTTGTGCTCGTAATAAATAGGACCACACAATACACTTAAAAGACGCACCTAGACCGCAGTACTTAGTCAAATTTAAACTGTTCTTCACGCTAATAGAACTGCCTGTCTAGGAGCGGCTTTTCATCGCTTGCATTTGCATGTAGAGTAAAGTTTTCAATTTTGTATTGCATCCTGCATAAAAAAAGCGAAGGGATCACTGTTAGCATTCTCTACTCAGCATAGCATCATCGATTTTTTTCGTGCATCGGCTTTTCTCGATTTCTCCCTCTGATTTTCTCACTTAAATTAAACAGGAAATTGGGACTGTCCGATAGGCGTGCTTTGTGGTGGACTAATTAAAGTGATAACTTAACTTTAAAAATCGGGACTGCTAACAGTATTGACCAAAAAAAAGAGAATAAAATCTGAAAATTGTTTGCGGGAGATTAATCCCCGATCTTGTATTCAGGCTGAGTGAGGGTACTTGAGTGTGTGTGAACACCTTAAGGCAGAGCCCAAATCCCCGCCTTCCATATCACGAGCCAACTGATCTTAGCAATTATCACGAGTGGGATACTTTTAAACTCATTGACAAGTACCAAGTAGCCTCCGCCTTCACAGGTAGATAGGGGCGAACCAGCGGTACTCTGCGACAAGGCCTAAAAGCTTTGTCAGCCTCCGCCTCAGTGCAGGTAGATAGGGGCACGTCATTGAGTCCCCACTCCGGATAGGAGCAAAGGAAGGGAGGATCGACGGTATCTTAGGCGACAGGATAAACAGGGAAGACGCATCCGGCTCTAATCCGACTTTCCTCTAGGCCGCGTAATCCTTGCTATTTTTGCTTGAATATCACACTTAAAAACTACAAGATAAATTGGACTCAACTTTGAGTTCTTCACTGTGTTGAGTGTGAACCCAGGGTCTTGGATTGTTCTTGTTGCTTGTTTCAGGTAGGAGTAAAATCCTATCTTCTTCCCTCTTCAAGATGAGTGATTGGGGAGATCTCGACGCACTATTTACTGATCTCTCTATGAGTCCCCCAAGTAACTCGTCTTCCTCGGTCCGAGCGCACCTTGGACCACCCAGGACTCATGACCCTCTTGAATCCTGGTTCCCACATGCTCAGGGTGGTTACTCTCAAACCAACCCTTTTATCTCCTCCGAGATTACCGAGGAAGATCATTGCCTCGGTAATCCCTTCCTTGATTTGCCCTCTAACACCGATCTTATTTTCCAAACCCCAGAATTAGAGGACGAGATGCCGCCAAAAGCTCCACCAGATGAGGAACAAATTAAACAGATTCTTGCCCGCCTCGCTGATGCCGAACAGAGGAATGCAGATCTCACGGCGCGGATGGGATGGATCATAGCAGCAGAAGGAATCGACCGACCAATGGGTTATACCTATAACCCGGCGGAGAATGAGATTCAGAACTGGTTGGCACCTGCAGTTCCCGCCCAGGCATTTGAGCTGAAGCCCCACTTCCTTAGTCTGCTTCCGAAGTTCAACGGAAACCTTAATGAAGAACCATACACTTTCCTCCGTGACTTCGAGTTGGTGTGCAATAATCTTAGCCATCCCAATGTTGGCCAAGATTATATTCGGCTGAAGGCCTCCCCTTTTGCCCTAGGTGATAGGGCTGCTCATTGGTTGAAAAACTTAGGGGTGGTATGTACTACTTGGATGCAGTTCAAGGACCTTTTCTTGAAGAAGTTCTACCCTCTCAGTAGAACTAATCAGATGAGAACAAAGATCGCCAGCTTTGCTCAAGGAGCCAGCGAACCGTTCCATGAGGCTTGGGACAGGTTCAATGACTTAGTACAGAAATGCCCATGCCACGGCATTTCAAAAGCGATCTTAGTCCAGACCTTGATCTGTGGTTTAACCCCAGAGATGCAGGGGTTGGTCAGTGCAGCCTGTGGAGGAAGCTATCTGAACAAAAACGAGCATGCTGTATGGAAGATCCTAGAGCAGATGGCAGAAACCGGCAGGTCACAGGCCACAAGGGCCTATCAGTTGTCTCCCTCAATCTTATCTAATGAGACAACTAGAAGGACTGTTGCAGATCTGACTGAGGACCTCATCCCTAGCATGGGGATGATAGCCGACAAGCTTACCATGGTCGAGCAAATCCACAAGAGAGTCGCGGAGATGGAGTCTCTTTCGAGCCTTCCCAAGAAAGTGGAGGAACTCTCTGAAAAGGTAGCTAAGATTAAGCTACCCACCCCTTCTGCACCACCTGTACCTGTACACCGAGTCCATCTTGTACAGGAACAGGCACCGGGGTCTCAGAGTAGCTGGGATCAGACTTATACCCAGCCGAACCATCATGCACCCCCACCAGTGGAAACAGAATATGAGGAGCCTCCGCCTGTATACGAGATTAACGGGCTTTGGTATAGCCGGGACCTGCTAGTCCGACAAATCGAGATGGGGAAGGATCAGGCACACCGCCCCACCCCAGTTTACCAAGAGACCAGGCCCGTCACAGTCCCGCGATATCAGTCCAGGCCAGATCATGGGTACCAGCCGCAGCAGCGCACCTACCAGCAGGGGTCAGCACCGTCCCACCAGCAGCAGTATCGGCATGGCCAGCAGGGCCAATATAGGACGGCATCAACACCGCAGCAAGCCCAGCCCACCGAATTGGAGTCACTCACCTTGGCGATCCAGACCCTGTCTGATAGGGTCCAACAGATACAGAATGACTACTTGGATATGAGAACCGACATCAATCGGGTTTCTCGTGCCCAGGACCAACAAATGGCGCCAAGGACCCCAATTCCCGCACAGGTTCAGACCAATCCGAACAGCATACACCAGGGCCAGAACCGACCTCGAGATCAGGTATATTATTCAGATAATTATCTATCTGAACATGAGATCCTTTCGTACGATAATGTTAATCATATGTCCCTCAGGAGCGGAAGGACCGTGACCATACCTGATCGGGCACGGGCGCAAAAGGAAGGAACCTCCGAGAATCTACCTGAGGAGAATTCGGAGGAAGAAGAGGAGGAGCATCCCCACCACCATCCCCAGCAGAAGAAGAGGACATCTGAGTCCTCGAAGCAGCATTCCCGAAACCACTTAGAGTCAGACGACACCGATGAGCCCGCACCTCCATCTGAGGAGGACCATCCAGAAGAAGCGGAAGAAGCATCACCGGTTTCGCCTAAGCATTTTCCTGTTTGTCAGAGTCCGAGTCAGAGTCTGTGTAAAAGTCCGAGTCAGAGTCTTGTTCAGAACTCAGTTACAGCAGCTAATGAAAATATTTCAGTTCCAGAACCTGAGTTAATAATCCCTTTCCCCCAAGCTCTCAAGGGTGGAAAGAAGAAAATCAAAAAAATCCAAAAAGATGACCCTGAGATGGCTGAATTCTGCAATAAACACATCAAGGTCACAATCCCTTTTGACAAGTTCGTGGAAATAACCCCTGCATTCCAAAAATACCTTAAGGTGAGATGCACACCTACTAGGGTTAGCAAGAAGACCAAAAGCCGTGTTGAGAAACACGTTCTATCAGTAGCCACGACTTGTGCAATAAAGAACTCGTTTCCTCGGAAACGAAGAGACATGGGTGCACACTATGTAGTGAGTCATGTTGATGACATTGCGTTTGCACGCACTCTCCTGGACAATGGTTCCTCGATCAACTTAATGCCCACAGCCCTCTATGAGCGGCTTAATCTCGGACCTCTTAGGAAATCTAGAGCTATTCTGCAGTTTGCTGACAAATCCACTAAGAGGTCCCAAGGAGAGTTAAGGAACATTGTGATAAGAGTCGAGGGGCAAGAATACATGGTGGACTTTACTGTCCTGGATATGGAAACCCCTCGTAATTGGAGAGATTCCCAGATCATTTTAGGTAGGCCCTTCCTCAGAACTGCGGGGGCCTTATTTGATTATAAGACTGGGAAGATTCAGTTCCAAACTCCCGGCGGAGATGAGGAACTGGAGATGAAGCAGACGGAGATGGCAGAGACCGGACTCCGAATCCAGCACCGAGTACTCTTCTACCGAGATAGACTGTGAACATGTAGACGTAGTTGGGCCATGGAGACAGAACCCAGCCAGCATCAATGCGTCCATCTCCTTTGAAGATGATCCAGTGCATGAGTCAGTCTGCGAGATCCTGAGGAACGAGTACAGCTCTGAACCTGCATCGCCCTACATCTTCGATGACGTAGAGGCCCAGTTGGGCCTGTCAGTCCTTACATCCTTAGGACAATCGGAAGATGAGGATGACGACTAGGACGAGGCGTTTGCCGATTGTATGGAAACTTTTGACGATCCGACTCCAGAGCCGCGCTTGGTGGCAGCTATTACAGAAAATGATCCAGCCACTTCCAACACCAAACCAGATCAGATTGAGCCAGACTTATTAGATGATCACACTATTCCTGAGCTCAAACCTCTTCCCACAACACTGAAATATGCCTTCCTTGCGGGCCAAGACAAGAAATTTCCGGTCATTATCAGTTCGCAATTGACCGAGGAGCAGGAATCTCGCTTGCTAGAGATCCTGGAGAAAAACCGCAAGGCAATAGGCTGGAGCATTTCCGATCTCCATGGGATAAATCCCGCTCTGTGTTCGCACCATATTTACTTGGAGAATGAAGCCAAACCCTCTCGTGAATTCCAACGCCGGTTGAATCCAAATTTACGAGAAGTTGTGAAAAAAGAGATAGAAAAATGGTGCGACGCAGGTTTCATTTACCCAATCTCCGACTCTAAGTGGGTGGCCCCAATCCATGTTGTCCCGAAAAAGTCGGGAATCCAGACGACCACCAACGAGGACGGAGAGGAGATCGTGACGAGAATACCCACATCGTGGCGCGTCTGTGTGGATTACAGACGCTTGAATGCCGCGACGAAGAAGGATCATTTCCCTCTACCGTTCATTGATCAGATCTTGGAAATATTAGCAGGGAAAGAATTCTTCTGCTTCCTTGATGGGTTCTCGGGCTACAATCAAGTAGCCATAGCTCCGGAGGACCAGGAAAAGACCACGTTTACATGCCCCTTTGGTACCTATGCTTTCAGGCGCATGCCTTTTGGGCTATGCAATGCTCCAGGTACTTTTCAAAGGTGCATGATTGTTGTATTCGCCGAAATGGTCGGCGAATTCCTGGAAGTCTTCATGGATGACTTCTCGGTCCACGGCGACTCCTTTGATTCCTGTCTTAGGAATCTGGACCGAGTCCTCAACAGATGTTGTGAGGTCAATCTGGTGCTCTCCTGGGAGAAAAGTCACTTCATGGTGACGGAGGGCATAGTGTTGGGGCATGTCATCTCCAAGAGAGGAATGGAGGTTGATCCAGCCAAGGTGGACGTGATCAGGCGACTCCAGCCACCAACCAACGTAAAACAGTTGCGGTCGTTCCTCGGGCATGTCGGATTTTATCGAAGATTTATCAAGGATTTTTCCAAGATTGCCCGACCGCTAACTGAGCTTTTAGGCAAAGACACGGAGTTTATTGTAGATCACAAATGTCTCGAGGCCTTTAAGCTTCTACAAGGAATGATCATGGACGCACCCATCTTACAATCCCCAGATTGGTCTCTACCTTTTGAGATCATGACGGACGCCTCAGACTATGCTGTTGGGGCTGTATTGGGACAAAGAAGAGATGGCGTCCCGTTTGCAATTCACTACGCAAGCAAAGTGCTTGATTCTGCTCAGCGTAACTATACAGTTACCGAAAAGGAAATGCTTGCGGTAGTGTTTTCCTTGGACAAATTCAGATCCCACTTAATCGGATCCAAGGTAACCGTGTTCACAGACCATACGGCACTACGATACCTGATGGAGAAGAAGGACGCGAAGGCGCGTCTTCTTCGTTGGATTTTACTTATCCAGGAGTTTGATTTGGACATCCGTGATAAACCTGGAAAGAAGAACATAGTAGCCGATCATCTTTCTCGTCTCGAAGATCTTAATACTTCCGAGGTTTCCCCGATTCGAGACTCCTTCCCTGACGAGTCGATTTTTGTTATCGACTCACTCCCATGGTACGCCAATATCGTGAACTATCTTGTCTCCAAGAAAGTTCCCGAGGATTGGCCCAAGAGCCAAATCGACCGACTAAAGTCGGACGCTAGACACTACCATTGGGAGGATCCGATCCTTTTCTTTGAAGGACCGGATTGTGTCTGGAGACGTTGTATTCCTCAGGAGGAATACCAGAGTGTCCTTTCTTTATGCCATAGCTTAGAGGCAGGAGGACACCACTCCAGGAAGAGGACCGCATGGAAGGTACTTCAGTGTGGCTTCTACTGGCCGACTCTGTTTCGCGATGCCACCACCTTCGCGAAGTCGTGCCCAGTTTGCCAGAGAATGGGAGGAACCGTTGGTTCCAAGGATGAGATGCCAATGCAGCCGGTCATCATTTGTGATGTCTTTGACGCCTGGGGCATCGATTTCATGGGCCCATTTCCTGTCAGCCACGGGTTTGAATATATCCTCCTTGCGGTAGATTATCTATCCAGATGGGTGGAGGCTATCCCGACCCGAGCCGCAGACAGCAGGACTGTCTGTAAATTCATCAGAGAGAACATAATCTCTAGGTTCGGGATCCCCAAAATAATGATATCAGATGGGGGTAGCCATTTTGTGAATCGGGAGGTGAAGAAACTCCTGAAAGACTACGGCATCGAGCACCGTGTCGCGAGTCCTTACCACCCACAAACCAATGGTATGGCTGAGGTGTCAAATAGGGAGGTAAAAACCATATTGCAAAAGCTTGTCCGCCCGGACAGGAAGGACTGGTCTCAGATCTTAGATCAAGTCCTCTGGGCGTATAGGACGGCTTACAAGACACCGTTAGGAACCTCCCCATTCCGAATGGTATTCGGAAAGCCGTGCCATTTGCCCGCAGAGTTAGTGCACAAATCAGAATGGGCAATAAAGAAGGTCAACTGGAACACACACCTGGGTCAGAAACAGAGAGACATGGATCTAAATGAACTTGTGGAAGTCAGAAACCGAGCATACGACAACAGTTTAGTGTACAAGGACAAGGTGAAGCGTTGGCATGATAGATATATCAGACGAAAGACCTTTGTTCCTGGACAGAAGGTATGGTTGTTCAATGCTAGGCTGAAGATTTTCCAAGGCAAGTTAAAGTCTAAGTGGACGGGACCATTTGTCGTCCGTACGGTGCATGATAGTGGATGTGTCGAGATCTCAGATCTCGTAGAGGACGCACCGACATTCCTAGTAAATGGGCAGCTGTTGAAGCACTTTGTTGAATCCAATGAACAGTTGGTCCATGTAGAGGAGATTGTATTCATGCGCGAGACAGATACAGCAGATACACCTCAAGCCGCGTATGAAACCTTGCAGCACTGAACTCCAGCCATCAGCAGCATCTTCGAAAGATTCAGACCGACTCATCTGTATATATCATTCCCCTGTATATCCTATCCTTTACCCCCACGATTCTAGTAACCCATCCCATCCCCACATCATCGAGCCATTATCTTGGACTATACTTAGGATGACCAGATCCTAAGTATAGGGGGGAGGGGTCACCCGAGTCGATTCACTGTACATCCTCCAGATCACATGGGTCCTCATACTCATTTCCTACCGATACTTAGGCTGACCTAAGTATAGGGGGGACCGATGCCCGTATTTATATCATCCATTTCCCATCTTTCCCGCATCCACCCCATTTTTGATCTTCTTCTATACTTAGGCTGCCATAGCCTAAGTATAGGGGGCGAGATGACTTCTATACTTTTTGGCTCTCCTACGCTTAGCACGAGCTATGTCTTTTTCCTCGCTCTTAGTGCTCTGAGGACATAGCACACGCTAAGTATAGGGGGGCGTGTATATATTACATATATACTTTACCCTTTACCCATAGCTCGTACTTTCGCGTATTTTTGTATATATTTTACAATAATTACGGGTGGGTAAAAATCGAGAAAAAAAATTTAGTAAATAGGCTTCTTATTTACTCTTGCATATCATCTCTGCATAGAAAAATAAAAAGAGTCTTGCATTTTCATAACATGACATCTCATCTGCATACGTTGCTTATGCAAAGTGAAAAGCTAGTGGGTTCTGGACCAAGTTGTGAGCATATATTGAGAATGGAAATGATTTGACCTTAATCCACCTAATTTCAGAGGAACCTTATAGGAACTGGAGTTAAGATTTTTCAGGTCAGGAGACTTAATTCTTTAAGTCTGCAAGTCTATGTTCATATGTCATCTTGACAAGCCTGAATAGAGCACTTAACAACACACACATGACTCTTAGAGACAATGGCTTGACGTGCACCAGCACTTTACACATGGCTCTCTACGGATGAGGTGATAAGGAGACAGTTTCCTTTAGCTTGGGGTAGCATATGAGGGTAGTACTTCTAGGCGGAACCTCTCTTCTTCTTCTAGTGAAGGAAGTGTGTCTCAACTTAGACTAGTGGTGATGAAGGCTAAAGACAGAAGCAGTGGGTTGCAATAAAGCTTCAAAAGAGGGATAGTCTACTGGCTCAAGAGGAAATTTCTTGTATCTATGCTGCACCATGTATATATGTTGTACAAAGGCATGTGAAAAAAAATGCCAAAAAGAACTCCAAAAAAGTGGTGGGTCGGATTGAAAATTTAATAACCCCACCGGAGTATACGTAGTCAAGAAAAGCAAAAGCTTATGGTCACCATGTTACTTGCAGCGGGAGACTTAGCTACACTGGCTGGGCTTCCAAAAGTCTATACTTCTTCCTCCTCTTCTTGAGCCGGTTGAACTTGAACTTAGAAGGGAATACCCCGCTTCTCGAGGAAAGAGTTGCTAGACCGAGGCATTAGAGTTACCAGGTTGGGGGAGGTTGTTTCTTTGTTACTTCTGAGGTGGGGAGTCATTTATCACTTACACTGCATGAAAAGATTCATGGTCATTAGAGTTTGTGTATGTAGACTTGTTCTGATTAGGTGAGTTGAGGAGTCTTGAATAGAAGACTTGTGGAACTTGAAGTCTGTTAAGTCTTAAACTCAGATCCCGATAAGGTTCCGACAAATGATTAATCCAAAGGTCGAGGCATGCTCCATTTTTCAACTTTTGTTCATGACTTTGGTTTGGAACCCAAAATCATTTCGCTCTTGCATTTCATTTAGTTGCTCGGGGACGAGCAAGGTTTAAGTATAGGGGGTTGATGAATCTGTGATTCATCACTTCACAAGTCAAAAATAGAGCCTTGTTCCCGAGAAAATAGAGGCATATTTCCTTTTAAATTGCATAAATAGCATTCATGCACACATCCATAGTTCATGCATTTTAGCAGCTTATTTGCATTTAAATAAGAAGCCAAAAATCCCTTGTAAAATACCTCGTCACCAAAATAACCTCTTCTCTATAATATACATATATTCCTTAATAATATAGGGAAGAATACCAAAAATCACCCTTGTAAAATAGCCAGAATAGCCTGAGAACCCTTGTACATTAAAACACACATAAAGCCCTCATACAAACCCCGAATTAGGTCTACTCACTCTTAGAATACTACATATTAAAAGACCTTCAAAATGAGACTAATTTCATTGAAATTGGAGTTTGTATGAGAAACTTGGGTTTTTGAGCCATTTTGTATACTACATATGTATATTTATGTATTCTTGTATTTATGTATCATATTTTGACCTCATCTCCGTCTTTGGTCAACATGAAACTTGTAGATCTCATCAAGATCTACAACTTTCATGTTTTGAGTTTTTCCAAATTCGGCTTCCTCTTCTCTCTACACGTGCATCTTATTCCAGCCACTCACAGCAGGCCACATGGCGCCCTCTGGTTGCGCCACGAGGCCCGCTTCCCCTCGCCTCATCCGCCGGCGTCCTCAGCCGTCGGATCTCACTTCAGATCCAACGGCTCAGCCCTTTCCACGCACCCCCCTTGCCTGGACCATCCGATTACCTCCTGCTCTGATCTACGCCGCACATTAGCGCCCTCACCAGAGCCCTCCACGTGGCAGCATCCACACCGCTCGATCAGGCCCTTGATCGCTCCATCGTGGCCGCCCCTCTCCCAGCGAGTCTCGTCCCTTCGATCATCTCCATCTCCTCATATAAACCGTCCGCTCGCACTTCGTCCGCAGCCCGCCACGTGGCGTGCTCTCGGCCCATCATCAGCGCGCCTGGATCTCATCCTACTCGTCCCCTACGGTTCGATCGCCACCGTTGGATCACAAGATCCAACGGTGGAGACCTCGTCTCCTACCTCCAGGCGCCCCTCTCTCCCACGTCCCTTGCCTTGCGGGAGGGGCGCCCCCTTGCTATTTCCGGCGGCACGTCAGCCACTCTTTCTCATCGCTGACACTCCCACGATGAGCCCCACTCATCCCTCTCCCTCGCAAGCTTCCTCACGCTCCACCACTTCCACCATACTCGCCCCACGACGACCACCAACTTCGCTACTCCACCAGCCAACCCACCATCTTCACCTTATAAATACGCCACCACCGGCGACATTCACCCCCATCCGCCACTCCAGAGAGCTTCCCTGAGCTCTGATCTTAAAGTTGCTGACAGCAATTTGGTGATTCATCGAGCGAAGAAGGACATCAGCTCCGGCGAGATCCACGGCAGCTCCGCCGTGCTGCAGCCGCTCCTCCGAGTAGTTGCACGAGCTCGGGACCCTACCGATCCCTCGAGCGACGACCCTGGAACTCCAATCCGAGCTCCAATCCCCAGGTAACCTCCTTCATTTCCTCTGATCTTCTTCTTTATTTTCTTGTTCTTTTTCTCCGATTTTATTCGGCATCCACGACCACCTTCTCCCTTCCTTTCCATCTCGCCGAGCTTCGCGTCGAAGCTCCCGTCCCCGCTGACCCCTCCGCACCTTCCGACGACGCACAGCAACCTCCATCGACTTCCAGCTCCGCCATTTGGCCGGAGCCCCATCTCCAGACGACCTCCGTCACCCTTAGGCCTCGCCGATCACCATAACATCTCCACAAACACACGCACGAGCTCCGGCTCTATCTTTCACACTTGCAGGTACCCAGCTTCTCATTGAACGGAAGCTCGCCGAAGACACTCTCGAGCTTCATCGCCCTCAACGACAGGACGCTCCCCGACGCTCCTGAGACCACCAGCATCTCCGCCTTCACGCCACGCGTCTTCTGGGATAGCTCCGATAAGTCGGAGAGCTTCATCGACTCGAGGAAGGACGGGCGGAGCAAAGGCCATTTCGCCGGAGCCCCGCCATCTCCTCCGCAGGCGGCGGAGGATCGTCGGAGCAGACGAGCAGCCACCGTTCGATCACATCGATCGAACGGCCCCCACATCACCACGTGTCCTCTCATCGCAGCAGCTCTCCACCGTCGATCGCGCCTCTGATCCAGCGGTCCGCAGCGAGCCACGTCTCCGTCTTCATCGAGCCCCAGAGGCCGTTGGATTATCATCGATCCAAAGGTCCGAGTTCACGCCACACGTCGTCACCGATACCCCTCGGATCAATCTCTATCCGAGGGCCTTCATTACGCCACGTGGCCCAGTCGCCCGAACCTCTTCTCCAAATCTAGGCTCGGGCGACCCGAAGCTACACCGAGCCTAGATCCGAGCCTCCGCAGTCCACCGAGCCTAGGCCACCCACGTGAGGAGCACGTGCGGCCTGGGTAAATTACACAGAGGCCCCTGGAGATTTCCATATTTGCAAAGAGGTCCCTGTGAAGCAGACCTCACGTGAGGAGCACGTGCCCTGTGGAGAATTTGCACAAGAGTTACCCCTCATTATAGGTAATTGCATTTGAGTCCCTGTCTGCATATTTGCTTATTGTAATTTTAATTTCCTGTATTGCATTTACACCCCTGTGTTTGCACGCATCCCTAGATCGCATTTTACATCATTTTGAAATTCTAAAAATTGCATGTTGTTGGAAATTTTGTCCTCTGTCTATTAGTACACGTGTCTGATTTTTGTAGGCTTATTCGAATTATTAATGAATTAATTGGTGCATTGTTGACATATTTTGCCCAGTGATGCCTTTTGATTTTTAATTAACTATTTGTGCCTTCAAAAATTATCAAAAATTCACAGTAGCTTAAGGACATCATTTTTAACATATCATAAAAATTTCACAGCATTTGCACGCATATCGAGGCCTAAATAAATTGTTTAGTGATTTTCTTAAATTAATTTTAATAAATTCATTTCACGGTGAAATTAAGTTCTGTAAATTTTCCTAGGTCCCTGATTATTAGAGCTACCTAGGATAATTTTAGTGCTTGGAAAAATTGTGATTTGATATTTATTAAAAATTAAATTCTAAGAATCACTCTGTCTGTTTATTTATTCACAGTAAATTCATTTTGAGTCGAAAAATTCCAAAAAAATTAGTGTAGGTCATTTTCATCATAAATAACCATCTGGCCAATTTTCATTATTTTTGGACTTCATTGGTACATTAATTAAATTGCACATTACATTGGCCTGCATTGTCTGCATACGTCTGCATAAAAATTAAAAAGACCAAAAATAAAGATATTCCTCGAAATTCAACACTCGAATAATTGCTTTAATTTACCTAAGGAGACAGATGCCTCCCTGAGTTCGACCTTGGACTTCACCAAGAAAAAAAAATTGCCGCTTGAAATTAACTCGAATCTAATTAAAGTGGTTTTTTGATTAGCCCTCTCGTATCCGACTGCAACGAACGACATCTAATTACTTTGGACATTAATTTGCTCGAATTAACTAAGGGTGCGGGACGACTGTCACCTCACTCCCGTGGTATGCTGACATTGTGAACTTTCTTGTTGCTAAGAAAGTCCCACAAGGTTGGCCCAGGCAGAGGCTTGAGACCTTCCTCGCGAAGGACAAGTCCTACCACTGGGAGGATCCCATCCTTTACCACGAAGGAGGGGATAGCGTCTGGCGTAGGTGCATTCCTTAGGAGGAGCACCATAGCGTCCTCACTTACTGCCACAAGCTTGAGGCAGGAGGACATCATTCTAGGAGGAGAACGGCACAGAAAGTGCTCCAATCCGGCTTGTGGTGGCCTACCCTCTTCAAGGACTCTGATGAGTTCGTGAAGAGGTGTACTGACTGTCAGAGGATGGGCACTTGTGGACAGCGTGATATGATGCCGATGCAGCCCATTCACTTCTGTGAGGTTTTTTACGCATGGGGCATCGATTTCATGTGTCCATTCTCTAAGGGTCAGGGATTCGAGTACATTCTGTTGGCTGTTGACTATGTTAGTCATTGGGTTGAGGCTATCCCCGCCCGAGCCGCTGATGCCAGGACAGTTTGCAGATTTTTGAGGAAGCACATCATCACGCGGTTCGGGGTACCTCGAGTATTGATTTCAGATGGGGGGTCTCATTTCATCAACGACCAGGTGAAGGCACTTGCTAGCGAGTTCGGCATAGACCATCGAGTTGCCACTCCATACCATCCACAAACAAATGGTCTAGCCGAGGTGTCGAACAGGGAGATCAAGACTATTTTACAGAAAGTCGTCCGCCCTGACCGAAAGGATTGGTCACAGCTTTTGGACTCGGTCTTGTGGGCATATCGGACGTCTTTCAAGACACCATTGGCACATCTCCCTTTCGCCTCGTTTATGGCAAGCCGTGCCATTTACATGTTGAGTTGAGGCACAAGTCACTTTGGGCAGTCACAGATATTCTTTTAGATCCAGATAGTGTAGGAGACCAGAGGAGGGCAGAGTTAGCAGCCATGGAGGAGCTTCGTGATACCGCCTTCTCAAACAGCCTACAGTATAAGGAGAGAGTGAAAGAGTGGCATGATTCTCATATCAGCCACAAGCATTTTGAGCCTGGACAAAGAGTATGGCTGTTTGATGCTAGGCTTCGCCTATTTCCAGGGAAGCTACAGAGCAAATGGAAGGGACCTTATCTTGTGAGAAAGGTACACGACAACGGGAGAATTGATATATCTGAGTTGTCTTCTGAGAGTACCTTTCGAGTGAACGGTCAGCGGCTCAAGCCATTTCTAGATCATGAGCCGCGGGTCGTTGATGTTGCCCCGATTCATTTTGTGTGAGATGTGGTCTTTTGACTCACATCTATTGCATCTCACGCATGATTATCACTGTTCTTCCGACCTGTATAGATCTAGTTGTCTATATCACTCTATTCTTTAGTCCCACATAGGGTTGGGCATGGGCCGAGCTCGGGCCGGGTTCGCCTTGGCCCGGCCCAAGCCCATTTTAGAATATGGGCAAACGGGTCGGGTCTAGGACCATTTTATTTTCAAAAATTAGGACCAATCCCAAACCCGGCCCAAACAAAATGGGTCGGGTTCGGGTCGGGCCGGCCCAATTTAACACCTATGTATACCAATATCATGTCTTCCATTCTTCTTGCATTTGTGTGTTGTTCCTTATGCATGCGTGCATGTTTAAAACTATAACGCATGCTAACTAATTTGTGATTTTAACATTAGTTGTATGTTGGAAATACAAATGTGGTAAAAATATGGCGACTTAAACCACCATTCAATTCACCATTACATATTCTATTGTAGATGTGGGCACCATGACCCAATACAGATTGGTTACTTACAGTTGTACATGATGTAACACTTGAGGACACAGATTCCATTCTTGCATATTAATGTAATAATCTTGTATATTAATGTAATAATATCCTCAATCCACTAATGGATATGATTATTAATATGCCTAAGCATTTATTCTACACTCGAATAAGGATATTAAAGTTAGAACATAGTATTTGGAATGAACATGAATATAATTGATATAATTATACCATACTAGATATGAATATACTTGCTTTAGATTGGGTCGGGCTATCGGGCTAACGGGTTTGGGCCTTCTCAGGCCCAAACCCGGTCCGATAATCAATATGGGCTCATTTTAAGGCCCACGACCCGCCCATTAAATTTCGAGTTCGGGTTTGGGTCGGGTTATACGGGTCGGGTTTTGGGCCGGGTCGGGTCGGCCCAGCCCAATGCCCAACCCTAGTCCCACATCCCTTTTCTCATCTTATGATTATGCTATACTTAGGGTGTACTTTACCCTAAGTATAGGGGGGATGTAGGACCTTCGGGTATTCTTTTTTATCCTTTCTACCCCTGTTTTGCTGCCTATACTTAGGGATATTTCACCCTAAGTATAGGGGGGGCAGATTCTGTACATCCTTCACTCGGATTTCCCTTCATGTACAGCTTGCTATACTTAGGATTACTTGATCCTAAGTATAGGGGGAAAAGCCGAGTCCCCTCTTGATCCTCTACTCATTCTATTCTTTGATTAATCTCTGTATATAGCCATTCCTTTTCACATCCCTATACTAAGCACGAGTTATGCTTCTTCATCGCTCTTGATCACTCTGAGGACATCGTTTGAGCTAAGTATAGGGGGTGTGTATATATTTCATATATACTTTAGCCATAACTCGTACTATGTGTGAGTGTGTTAATAAATAAAAAAATTGGCTAAAAACCCTAAAAATTACAAAAATTAAAAATTTTCCCTGTAAATAATCATTCTTTTCTTGCACATACATAGCTAGTGTACAAATTATTTTTGTAAAAATGTTTTCAAAAATCTTTTGTGTAAAGTTTGTGTAAATATTTCATATTTAAATTATGTATATAATACAAATTTTTTCCAAAATGTTTTGAAAATCAAAAGTTTGCAAAAGACATTGTGTAAATGTTTGTAAATATTTTTGCAAAACTTGCATTCATGCATACATCCATGGTTTCAAAATATTTTGCAAAAATTTTGCACGATTGTCAATATTTGTAAATAGCATCTTTGTAAATATTTGTATAGTTTTTCCTGGATAATAGTTGACATTTAAACTAGCCTGGAATTAAACTGGGAAATGGAGCTTTATTAAGATCTTAATCCACCTAATTCTAAGAGGAACCTTATAGGGCTTAGGGTTAAGGGCTTTTCAGGTCCATTGGGACTTAATTCTTTGAGTCCACTAGGCTATAAGCATATGTCATCTTGATGAGCCTAAGTAGAGCACTTAACAACACACGCATGACTCTTAGAGACAATGGCTTGACTTGCACCAGCACTTTACACATAGCTCTCCACGGATGAGGTGGTGAGGAGGTTGTTTCCTTTGGCTTGGGGTAGCATATGAGGGTAGTACTTCTAGGCGGAACCTCTCTTCTTCTTCTAGTGAAGGAAGTGCGCCTCAACTTGGTCTAGTGGTGATGAAGGCTAAAGACAGAAGCCGTGGGTTGCAATAAAGCTTCAAAAGAGGGATAGTCTACTCGCTCAAGAGGAAAAACTCCTTGTATATATGCTACACCATGTAGATATGTTGTACAGTTGCACATGAAAAAAAGAGTGCAAAAAGAAAAAGAACTCCAAAAAAGTGGTGGGTCGGATTGAAAATTTAATAACCCCACCGGAGTGTATATAGTCAAATAAAGCAAAAGCTTATGGTACCCATGTTACATCTCATGAAGCTTGCAGCAGGAGACTTAGCTACACTGGTTGGGCTCCCAGGGACACGTGGCTACACTGGCCATGGTCCATTCTTCATATTCTTCCCCCTCTTCTTGAGCCGGTTGTACTTGAACTTAGAAGGGAATACCCTGCTTCTCGAGGAAAGAGTTGCTAGACCGAGGCATTAGAGTTACCAGGTTGGGGGAGGTTGCTTCTTTGTTACTTCTGAGGTGGGGAGCTACATACCACTTACACTGCATGGAAAGATTCATGGTCATTAGAGTTTGTGTATGTAGACTTGTTCTGATCTGGTTTATTGAGGAGTCTTGTCCATAGATTGGTGGAACTTAGAGGCTGTTGAGTTTTAAGCTTAAGTCCAAATAAGGTTCCAACACATTAATAATCCAAAGATCTGATCGAGCTCCATATTTCAATTTATTGAAGGCGAGTTTAATAATCAGCCTTAATCCATGTATATTCTCCTCTTTTTCTTTTTCTTTTTCACTTCTTTTTCAAATAAGTGTTTGCTAAGGGACTAGCAAAGTTAAGTATAGGGGGGTGATGAATACCCATTCATCACTCTTTATTCTTATATTTTAGCTACAAAAACCTTTGCAAATACATGTATATTCATGTAAATACAAATAATTACTAAAAACATGCATTGTATAAAGTTTAATAAGTAGCATGTTTTTGTGCAAAATAAAAGAATAAAGAGAAAAAAGAAAAAAAGGGAAATATTTAGAATAAATATTGAGCAACCTAATCCCAAGGGAGGGCTCAGCATGGGCCTGACCGCATAAAAGCCAAAGTAGAGAGAGATAGGGGCTCATATGTGTAAATATACCTGTAAATACAATAAATATATTTTCCTCCAAAAATGGAATAAAATGCTTGTATATATTTGTATATATTTATAAATACAAAATCAAGATAAAAATGGAAAAATTAAAAAGAAGATAAAATCACCTACCTTGTACATATTCATCATGTACAAAGTCACCTTATCTATATTTATTTAGCCTTGTAAATAAATAAAATTCATTTCCATAAAATTTGTATATATTCTATGTTTTATGGTGTAAATAAATAAAATAAAAACCATTAAAACAAAAACAAAATAAAAAGAATAAAATTAAAAACCAAAAATAACTTTGTAAATATACCATGTATATATTTGTATATAGATATTTATTTCACCTTTGTATATAATTAATAAAAATAAAATAAAAATACCTTTTAATTCCTTATGCTATAAATAAATAAAATATAAAATAGGAATAAAAATGCATAAAAATAACTAATTAAAAATCAAATAATCAAAAACCTATATCGTATATATACCGATATATAGCCCTATTATGTAAATACCTTATTTTTATTTTGAAAAATTAATTAAAAATCACTAAAAAATAGATAAAAATAAAATAAACATTTTTTGTATTTTGAGTTTTTAATAATTCGTCCATTTCCTATTTTATTTTTAATTTCCAAAACATTTGACGTGGCCAGCCCCCATTGGTCCACGGGGGATGTTGACCCCCGGTCAACTCCCCCCTGTGGACCACTTCTCACGGATCCGTTTCACGGACCCATCTTCTTCCATTTATCCCTGCCTAACCCGTTCACCATTTCGCCAAATCTAGGGTCCTAATTACTCTCCCATAATCCGGGAACCTTGCCCGATCTTCAGCCTAGCGATCCGTGCTCCACAGAGCCGGACCCATCCCTTTCTTATCGGACCTTCCACCGCATAAAAGCCGAGCTCCGCCTCCCATTTCCGTATCTTTGGCTCATTTGCACTCCAACCAGTGACCTCCATCACCACCCTCGAGGTGACAGCTCGTCGTTGGCCGTGCTGCAGAGAGGATAGGGTGCTCGGACCTCAGATTCGGCGACTTAGCGCCGCTGTGCTCCGTCTGAAGGTAGAGCTCGAGCCTCGGGCCTCAACGACCCATGAGGCAAGGACGCAGAGCTCCCAGAGCTCAAGCTCAGTCGATTTGTCCACCCAGGTAGCCTTAGTTCCCTTTCTTTTTCTTTAATTTTGATTTTGCCCCAAATCTCGCTGTCACCGTTCCCCTTCGATTCTGACCACCTCCGCCTTCGATTCGATCATCGGACCATTCCACCACGTCCACCTTCTCCCTGCGCACGTTCTCCACCCATCCACTCAACCTAGCTCGCACAGGAGCTGGGTTTCGAGTTCTTCCGTCGTCGCATCGCCGGAGCTCGACCGCCTCGCCGCACCGATCATCTCCACCACCGCTAACCGGGGTCGAGGCATTTTGCCCTCGACCCGCGAGTTTGTTTCACACCTTTGCAGGTCCCAGGAAGCCCATCTGAGGGCTTTGACATCCAGGTGCACGAGCTCGACCTCCGCCGGACTCGCCTGAGCTCCCCAGAGCTCCGTCGAGTCATCGGAGGCTACCAGTCGATGCGGGAAGCCAAGGAGCTTCTTCTCCGATCATCAGTGGCCCGCGAGGAGGTCGGGAGCGCACGATGCGATCCGGCGAAGGTCGCCGGCCATCAGTTCTTCCTCGACCTCCAGATACCGTCGGATCCCCTTCCAGCTCCAGTTTGCATCTCCCGCCGTCCATCTGAGGATCCACCAGCAGCGTTCGATCTTTGGAGGAGCGATCCGGACCGTCGGCTCAGCGAGGCTCAGCCACAACACCTTCCCTGTCGTCCGATCTACCACGTGGCGAAGTCGCAGCCGTCGATCAGCACCGAGGGTTCCTTGTTGAGGCGCCACCCGTTCATCCACCGTCCAATCCACCACGTGGCAGCCATCCATCACTCGCATTAATAAAGGGGTAATTGCTCTTAGGCCCCCCCTGTTTGCTTTATTTCGTGTTTAGTCCTGTAAATATAGTTGTCAGGTGTTTTTATTTTGGTACTTTTGCGTCTAGGACCTCGTACTTATTTTATTTACATGTATGCCCTTGCCTGTAGTGGATCACGTGCGTCGACACGTGTTTATTTGGGTTATTTGCATGTTTAGCCTTGTATTTCTAGGGTGTTAATGAATGAATGAAACTTTTAGTTAATTGCATATATACCCCTGTGCGTGGTTTATTTGTGCATGTGCGTATATTTTGGGTATTTTACACTAAGGACCTCGGGCTTTTAAACTTGTTATTAAATAGTCCAAGGAACTTAGTTTGTTTGCAATTAGGTCCCTGTGTGCCCAGGTTAGGCGCGCGTGCAACCTTGGAAATTTTGCACCGGACCCCCTAGAACTTTTCACTATTTGCGTACAGGTCCCTATGCACTGTACCTTGGTTTGATTTTTAATAAAATAGCAAACTAACTCCAAATTCAACAAAAATTGGACACATGGCTACTGCCATGTTGTAAAATTTTTCTAGAATTTTTGGGGACATTTTTTATTTTATTTACTATTTTAAAAATTCAAAAACACATTGTTTTGTTACTGTCTGAATTAAAAATTCACAAAAAATATTAAAACTCCTCTAAAAATTACAAAAGAAATTAGTGTGTATTTTGCCTTGTTTGATTTTCCGACCTATTTTGGTCATTTTTCATTATATAAAACTCATAAAATCTGAAAAACACCTAAACACCTATAAAAATTCTAATAATTAATTTAAAAATCCAAAAACAATAATTTTAGTGCCTAAATTTTCCTTAGACTTTCTAGTTTTTAGGAAAATTACCTTCAGACCTTGATAGGGCTTTTATCTATTTTATATTGGCCCTCCAAGTCTGATTGGACAACACCTTCATTTTTCTGTCTTGTTTGATTTGTAGAAAATTAAATAAAAAATCAAAAAATACCAAAAAATCACTAAAACAGTAAAAAAGATAAAAAAACATAAAAACATTTATTATTTGAATTTTTGAGTGATTTTTACGCATTAAATAATTGTTTGGATTGGCTCGTTTCTTTGTTTTCTTTCTTTCCTTTATTAATTAAAAATCCAAAAAAAATATAAAAATTTAAAATCCACCAAAAACACTTGTCTTTTATTTTATTCTTTTTTTTACTACTTCGTAGGCCGCAAGGCCATCACATGCTCCTTGTGTTCGACCCTGGTCGCTATACCAGGTTAAAATAATAGCAAGACCGCTATTTGAGTTTGAGTTGATTTTTATCCGATTTGGTGGTCTATTTTTCTCGATTGATCACCCGAGTGATTGAGGTCGCAACGACCGTTTGAGATACACCTGATTTACCTCGCTCACTCGGTTTTGTGGTCATCACAAGGCGAATCATCAGTCGGTGTATTAACCACTACAAAATCTCGTATTTGATCAACAACTAACCCACACTAGAGATATCAAGATATGACAAGCAATGTGAAGTTAAAATTTGTTTTTAACTCTGCACAAAATATGTATAGGAGCAGTATGCAGAGAGTTCGAACACAGGGAGCAAGGAAGGATAGATCAACAAGTGTGAGTGTGTGTGTGTGTGTGAATGTGATGTGATTGTCTACACTATGCGAAGTAAATGTTTTTGTGGGTTTTTTATTTTTATATTTTTTTTATTTTTAATTTTTAATTTTGTATTTTGATTTTCATTTTACTGATTTTGTATTTTCCTTTTATATTTTATAATTTTTGTATTTTTTATTTTCTTTTTCAATAATAGGATGTATATACTATATAAGAAGAAAGAGAGGAAAATGTATTTATAAAAATTGGTCAAAACACTCAAAAATCAGGAAATAAAATCTTTTTGGTCTTTTTATAGTTTTCAACTATTTTTGTGATTTTTGGGGTTTTTTTCAAAATGTTTTTGGTATTTTTAAATATCAAAATAAGGGAAAACAGTGGACTAGTTGCTGGACGAAATCAAAATGAGGATGAAAAATACTAAACAGTACCCAAAATTCGTCAAATTAATTTTTAAAATATAAACAATAAAATAAGGAAGACACAGCAACTGAATTTATATCTTTCTGAATTTGTTATGATTTTTTAAATTTTTATGGAGTTTTTAGAGTTTTTCAAATTGTGGCTTTTGTATTGACACTAGTAGATGAAAAAACACACAAAATATATTTTTTTTGGAATTTTTCAAAATGTTTTTATAATTTTTATGGTTTTTCTAATGCAAACAGTATGACAAATACATTTTTTTGATTTTTAATAAATATGAAAATGCAATAAAACTGCAAAGCAAAAATATGGCATGAATCTATAAGTTAACATGAGCCTATGTGATTTTTTTGGTATTTTTAGAGTTGAAACGCTGCATGAAATAAATAGAGCAAGCAAGCAAAAATATTAAGGCATGGCAGGGGTATATGTGCAAATATCAAAATCTCCAAGGGCCAAAATGCAATATTCACGCAAATTATACACTAAATAGACAATTTAATGGACCAAATTTAAATTCCAGAACCCGCAAGGGTATGCTTACAATTTTCCCAACCCCGCACGTGCTATACACGCACCTAGCAAGGACCTAAGTGCAATATAAAAAAATCCCAGGGGCAATCATGCAAAATACCCAAAAGTTTTACACTTAATACAAAATTTAATAGACCTTTACGAAATAAACAAACTAAGAAGGGGGTCCGTGCAAAATACCCGCGCCTCACGTGAACTGGTCACGTGAGGTGACGTGGCCTGGACCTCTTTGCAATTAGTAAAAGTTCAAGGGCCTAATTGTAAATATTACAAAAATTTTACGCTTCAGACAAAATTTTATGGACTAAATCTTAAATACAAAAATGCGAGGGGTTAGAAATGCAAAATACCCCTCGCGCGCGATCCAACGGTGGGGCGTGGGCCACTTATCCACGTGGCGCTTCCTGGTCGCGCGATAATGCTTCGGCGATGGATGGCCTAGATCAAATCCTCCTTGAAAGATCGAACGGTTGAGGCGATGGAAGATTGGACGGCGGCTGTGCAAGCTGGAGCTCCGCAGCGATTCAACGGTCGAGACGCTTGGAGCAAGAACAAAGAAGAACGCCGGCGAGGCGATCTTCTCCGTTCAAGATCTCCAGCCTCCGGTGACGATTGGGCTTCAAAATGGATCTGGACACTCCTAGAGGTCTCCTCTTCCTCCTGGGGGCTTCAAAAGACCTCGGCGATGGCCGAGGTGCTCGCGAGAGAGTGGCGAAGCTGTAGAGCCCCGTGAGCTCCGGCGAGGCTCCAAAATCGCCTCCAGGCTCGAGTCAAAGCTCTTTGACCTGCAAAAATGGTTAGAAGGTCCAGGGCAAACTGCCTGGACCACGAGAGGGTGGAGGCGTAGCGAGAATCGTCGTGTGCATGGTTGGCCGGAGGTGCGCTCCGGCGAGGAAGATCAATAGGGCAAATCACACGATGGAATGCAAAATTCCTAGAGGGCTTTTGTTCCTAAGGCTAAAACTAATAACATTGACGAAAATAAGTGGGTGAAGTGGCAGTCTCAATGATGTAGACCGGAGGGAGGAAGTACCTCGACCGCCAGCGAAGGGGGAGGTGCTAAAGCTGCCTCAGGCGTCACTCGACCAACCTGAAGAGCTCAAGAGCAAGCTGTCACCTTCCTCGAGCTTCAGGGCACAAGAATGGGAGCTATCCTATGGATTGAGGGGTTCCATTTTGAAATTGAAGTCGGGGATTCGTTATATTTTGGTTTGACTCAATGACTGAGGTGCCCCAAAGACCAAGGCGCCCTGCTCACCTCAGTGATCCAAAGTCCAAGGTTTCACTAGGACGTGAATCACCACATAACGAGGAAGAAAAGTCGTGAAGATTTCATCACGAAAAAAATGCAAGGCGTGACCCAAGAAAATCGACAAAAATGGGTGAAAACCCAGGTCTGACAGAAGGGCAGGCGGGGAAGGCAGACAGTTGACCCGGGGTCAACGCTGACTGCCTCCTGGTTGGTCATTGTGGACCAACCAGGAAAAACCCTGCGAAAAAATTTAGAAATTAATTTACAAATAGTAAATGATTTTATTAATTTTAGAATATGAAATGAAAAGTGTTTATTATTTTATAAGTTATTTTATTATGATTTTTATTTATTTTTATAAGATGTATTTTTACAAGGTTACTTTTATACCCCTTATAGGTATAATATCTATATATTTTATTATTTTATTTTTAATTTGTGATTTTAATTTCTTTATTTTTATTTAGCATTTAATAAATTTATAAAATACTTTTATACACTTAAATATATTTTTATTTTATTTTTTTGAAATGTTTTATACACTTAATATAATATAAATATGTAGTATACAGGTATGTATATAGGTATGATACCTATGTGTAATATATAGGTATTTTTTGAGTTTTATTTAGGTTTTTCTTCTGATCTTAATATACAAACTTATTATAAGTAATGTTTAAAAATCATAAAAATATAAAAAATACAAAAATAATAAATAAATAATAAATTGAATATTTTAATCTGTACAAGTATACAATGTGGGTCCAAAACTCAACTTTCAAACCGTAGCCCCGCAAAATGCGAAACCATCGCCATTAAATAGCTTATTTTCTTTTATATACAATTAAAGTGAGTTTAACGCATTTGGAGTTTTCATTTGCAAGATACAGGTCTGAGAATTTGGAGTTTGAAATCTTATTCAGACCATAACTTTTTATCTATACATTATTTTTCAGTGAAATCAATTTTGTATTTTTCTTTATTTAATTATCTATAATTTTTATGTACAAAGTTTCTTTATTTGAGGAATAAAAAGTGGAACCAAAAATAGGTCCCAAAATGAATAAAGAATGAAGGAATGTGTATTGTATTTGACCCTTATCTCCCCCTACTTTATTCCTTGTCGACCTATTCATCAAGATGCCTAGGTCTCGGGGTTTTGAGTCATAAAATATTTACAATATTTTTATTCTTTTTCTTTTATTTTATTTATTCTATAATTTTGGCTTTATTCACAGTATTTTATACACTAATTGGATGCACATGCATGAATGCTAAGATGATGGATTTAAGGGTATTTACACGCATTTGCTAGGGTTTTTGATGCCAAAATGATAGAATAGCTTGCCAACCTCATGGCCTAGTAGAAAGAAGAATGGTATGTTTTATATAATTATATTTAATTTTACAGTACTCTATTAATTGATTGAATCATACATTAATTAGGTATACTATTTGATGAGCCAAAAATCCCACGAGAATCGAGTAGGGATAAAATCAATCAAGGGTCGTTGCGACTCAGATCTTGCAGACAGGACTTAACAAGAAAAAGAGACCACCAAATAATAGTAATCAGAAACAAAATCCGAATAGCGGTCTTCGCTATTTATTTAACCTGGTATAGCGACCAGGGTCGAACTCAAAGAGCACGGATTGGCCGGATCGGCCTACGAAGTAATCAAAAGATAAAATTAATAAAATATTTTTTGGTGGCTTTTATGTGATTTTTAAAAAAATTATGTTTTAAATTATAAGGGAAATAGAAGAAAAAGGTAGAAAAGATACATTCAAGGATTTATTCAACACATCAAAATGCTTAGAAAATTCAAATAAAATTATTTTTGTGGTTTTTTATATTTTTAAATGTTTTTGTGGTGAATTTTTCAGAATTTTCTAATTTTTAGTTGATTTTATAAAAATCAAGAAAGGGAAAAACAGTGAATCAATGTGCAACTAGACTTGAAAGGCTAATTAAAATATCTAATTAGTCTCTAAAAATCTGGAGATAATTTTTATGAAAACTAGATACAAAAACTAAACTACAAAAAAAGAGTTTGCATTTTTTTGAATTTTATAGAATTTTTAAGACTTTTTATAAGATTTTTAGGGTTTTGTGATTTTAAGGGGTTTTATAAATCCAAATGACATAAAAATTGGATAAAAATTTAAAAGCAACAAAACTTTAGAATTTTTAGAAAAGTTTTTATATTTTTAGTTGATTTTCTATTCCAGACAGTAGCAAAAATGAAGGTTTTTGATTTTTTTTTAAATAGTAAAAAGCAAGAAAAATGTCCCAAAAATCAGTGAAATTTTTACACAATGGCAGGAGCCAGTGTCCAAATTTCACTCGATTTGGAGTTTAATTGATATTTTATTCAACCAATACAAGGCACACAGCACACAAGGACCTAAGCGCAAGAAAACATAGTTCCATGGGCCAAATGATAACACGGTTAGAAAGCTTAGGGCCCATTTTGCAAAAAGCCTAGAAAAGCACGCGGTATACACGTGATTTGCATTCACAGGGGCTAAATTGTAATTTCTGTTTTATAAAAATGTAAACAGTGACAGCTCAAAACTAGAGGATAAACAATGTGAAAGTTCCACAACTCATGTGTCGATGCACGTGTCTCACACAAGCAGGGACTATTTTGCAAATATTATAAACCTAAGGTCCTAGATGCAAATTATCCTAATTAAAAACAACGGACACAAATATTTACAGGACTAAATGACAAATACAAAATGAGGAGGGCCTAAGTGCAAATTACCCTCGTTATTGATGATCTATAGTTGAAGAGGTGCCATGTGTACGATCTGACGGTGGAGAGCAGTGGACGCCCCTTCGCTGATGGACGCTCCAGATGGTATCTCTGATGAATCGGGCGGTAAAGATCTCTCGCGAACTGACGGTCACGATTAAAACTGGAGCAAAGGGTCGATCGA